>CM070674.1:11288997-11655627 GCA_036346575.1 Dendrocalamus sinicus | reverse complement strand
CTAGTGAAATTTTTGGTGGATCAATGGGTTAGTGTAAACTCAATATAAAATTTCATGAATTGACCCTTCCATTTGATTCATTTTTGAAATTCAACTCCAAAATCACCTATTTGAGCTATTTTGTAAACCGGGCAAATTCTGTATAAAAATGCAAAATCATAATTTTGTTGAGCTATGTGACATCTTAGCAGCATGTGAGAATTGTTTCAAAATTTTTAGACTCTATTTAATCTGTGTTTTTAAATAGTAGCCTTTACTATCATTTAAATTAAAAATCTAAAAATTTTCTTTGGAACAGTTCTCAGCTATTATTTTTCCTAGGTCACAGACATAATTGAAGAACATCTCTATGAAATTTACAATTTTTGGAGATGGTTTACTATTTTAAATAAATTAGGTGTTTGCATTTTGTAGTGTAATTTTGGGGTTTTTTTGAGAAGATAATGGCCTCTACTAACGGCAGTTTTTGGCTTCCAATAACCTTGGTAAATCAATTGTAAACACAAACAAGTTGTATACCTATTAGTGTAACTATATAGATCGATAGTCATAGCAATCGCTTGTGGAAGTCGTAGCCCTGTGATCGCTGGTCATAGCTTATTGCTTGGTCGTGATCACAATAGTAAGCTACGTGTTCAATGGTCATATGGATCGGACGAAGAAGGGCTGTTGCTTTTGCTTGTTGTGATCGATAGTCGAAATGGCGTGAGCGATGGTAATACCGACTTGTGTGGTAGTTGGTACCGTGGTTTCGGCGGTCGTAGCGACCGTTGTAGGATCAAACGCCAAGAGGGGCTGAATGGAGCCCATTAAAATTACCCCGAGTATCCACACGATTTCTACTCCGTTAGCTATGTAAGCTATGAAGAAAGGAATCTATGCTCCTCAAGAAGCACACTCGATGAGCAAAATTCTAAGAAAACTGACAAAGAGAGAGAACCCAACAACTTGCCGCTTGAGATCAAGAGGAAACAGTGGCTTACAACAATCTCTCAAATGCACAAGCAATAAAGACCACAGTCGCAGTGCTCAACCATTGCAAACATACTCAACTAACTACCGCATGCACAACAATCTAGAGAGAAAACCTCGACAGTGTGTTCTTGGCCCACAAAAACCAAAGACTTAAAACAAACTAGAGGCTTTGCTGAAAATAAGAAGATTGTATGCTCCAAGGAAAACTCACTTGAAAGTGTTCAATGAATAGCCAAACTTAGACCGATAAAAACTTTTTGGTAGCTAGGCAGAGATTTTTGGTAGCTAGGTAGATAACAGAGAACAAAACAAGAAAGAAAATTTCAGACAAAAATGTAGACCGAGATGACTTGAGCGGAAGCCGAGCAGTACTCAAGTCTGGAATTATTGTAATTTGTTCCTATGAGACCGAACTATTCGCTACTAAGACCAACACCGAACCTCCACAAGAAATCCAAAGACTGACAAAAAATAGAGAACATCATTTGCTGAAAAATCTATTGCAGATGGAATATTGAAAAGCGCCTACGTCGAGCAGCAAATGGATCACAATTGAAATCGTGGTTGCTGCACACTTTGAAATATTAAAACTACATTGCAAAAGCGGTACCGCCATTGGGCCAAAAACTGCAAGTACTAGGCTGAAAATCGAGGAGAAAACTACTAATTCTTCGCTTGAAACAAACCAAAAAGTGAACAAGGAATACTAGATTCAAAGAATGAAAAGAGAGCAAAGAAAATGATAGCTGCCCTTCTTTGATCGAAAAACATGTCTTCTAAGTTAAATTGGATCAAGAAGATATTGTTTTGCCGAAATAAAATCAGCAGAAACGGCTGCATTCTTGTCGGTACAGTAAATAAATGAGCAGAGATAAAGCCGTGATTAGAGTCAATTGGGTGCACCTTTCTTTTAAGAAAAGAGTGGAACTTTAATCCAAAACAGAGAACTGGTGGGAGAAACAATTCAGACCAAAAGGACAGCAAAACGAAAAAGAAAGCACAGAGAACCTGCTGGAAAGAGACTTGAACACATAGTAGCAAAAGCAGAAACGAAAAGAACCTGAACACCAAAAACAGTTCCAACCGAAGCATTGCTCCAACCAAAAGGATCTGAACTAGATTAGCAGAAGGAACTTAGGGAAAGAAGAAAAAGCCAAAAAGACAGCTTGTCAAGGAAATAACAGAATAAGAACCGAAATGCATAAGCTGAATCAAATGAGATTAAATGGTTGAATTAGCTAGGGATTCTCATGACTATTGATGGTAAATTTTTGATTTCAGCTAGGAAACAACTCATGCCCAAAAATTCACGCATAGAGCAATCTTTTCGACTGAGACAACTCAAACAAAAATCCTCTGCTCACAAATGAACAGTAAACCCTAGCATGTTTAGAAACAGAGGAAAGTTGACGAGGGCCTGAGAGATTACTGAAACCATTTAATCCTTAACTTGCTCTTGAAAATGGAATGATCAAAGGGCCTTAAGTATTTTCCCTTCACTAAGCAATCAAGAGCCAGACATTAGATCAAGAATTCAACTCAAGAACACAAAATAACAGAGGCAAGAACTGAGAGCAAAACAAAAATAGACATCAAAGAAGCACATGAAACCAAAACATCTCAAGCATATATTGAGGCATTGAGAGGGATGATTAGAAGAGTGTAAGATTTACAACCACTTCATCCCCATACGCCCTTAGAAGAAAGAACTACATGCTTCTCCTAGAGATCCTCACGCAGGGAGACAAGAAACAACCGACTCTGCCTCTCTCAACAACTCCCAACAAAACAAAAGAGAAAGCACAAAGTAAAAACCAACTCCTAAAGCCCTAGCAACTTCTGGAATCCATTAAATCCTCCAGGAGACACACCTCCTCTATTTATAGTCTTTGCTTAATGGGTTGCTTCCCTTGAATTGCCCGCTAAACCAAAGACCTAATCTGCTTCCTCATGTAGCTTTGCGCTTTACCAAACGCCTCCCCATCTTCCGGAAGTTTCCTCATTCCTGCCATCCAAGCCTTGCAACCACCTCGAGTCATCGCCGCCTCGACACATGCCGACCATTCCGACCTCGGCACCACCGCGCTGGTCCGGTCATCCGTGCCTCGCCACGACTTCGCCTCGACATCCTGCAGCCATCACTGACAAGAAACACATCACATAACACTGCTCGACATAATGTAATCAGCAATAGCATTAAGAGAAATGTTAAGCATGAAAAAGCCCAAACCTGTCGAATCAAAAGAATAAGCATCCTAAGTACTTCGACCAAGTTTGATCAAGTCCGACCAAAGCCGATTGCATCGCACAACGACATGGCCCGAACCACACAAACCAAACTCGACTTTCCTAAACAGATGTCAATTACTCATCACACACACGGGATCACCTCCACATGGTCTATCAATCTCCCCCTTGATGAGTATATTGACAAACCCAGAAAAAGCGAAAAGTTGAGTTTGTGTTTGAAAATGAAAGAGAGTCAAACATGGCCTAAGAAAGAAACAAAGAGGAACCAAGACCATGTTGAGCAAATTGTTCTTCAAAGCTCCAGAAAGTTCCCAAATGGCTTTTTCTCCGCTATTATCCCCCTTTTGGCAATAAAATCATCAAGATGCAAGGAAGGGAATAAAGTCACGAGTATGGATGGAATGGCTGAATATTATTCATTTTAAGCATAATGAGCCATGAAGATTATCCAAAATGACCTTGAAGTGTTACACCAAGCCATAACATATAAGAATGCTATCAAGATCATGACAATATATGTATAGACAAGCTAAGCCAAATAAATCATAATCTGAAAATCACAATTTCTTAGCATGTCAAGTCATCCATGATTATAGTCTAGCTAAAGGTATCCAAAGATGATGCAGCCATGTCAATAATCTAAGTGGAACCAAGAAGCTAGTATTGAGTCAATTTAGAGTGCTATAAGTTCAAAAATGAGACGTTTGTTCAAGTACTTACAAGTTTTGCAATTTTAGCAAATTGAGCACATTTGACATGATTTTTCTTTGAAGCTCATGGTCGCTTTCCAACCAAAATTTTAGTCATGTGCTAGATCTCAAGCCTTATGCGACCACTCCAAGCAATAAGCTTAAGAAGATGATCTAGCTCATCCAAAACTCCCCGAGTTCATGCCTAGTGCAATGGCAAGCGTCTCATGAAAAGAATTAGTGAGATCAATTTTTCGCACAAAAGAGATCTTTTGCTTTCTTAGACGGTGTACTAACTCATGTTCATCGAGAAACTAGTATAGCTCAATCTAAAGCTCAATAAAGATTCAAGACTCAAGTTAGCCTATTTGACATGGTATGAATCATAAAATGATAACTAAAGACAAAGGCTAGTCTCAAGAGCTAACATGACATGATTTAATTCAAGTTGTACAATTTTAAGCCACTTATCACGGCAAAGACTTGACTACACATATAAAGTCATGATAAATCTAGCAATTTAGTACAGACTATGGCAAGATGTAAAGCCTTGTAAACATGTCATAAAAGGATAATAATCAAGGCTCCATGTAGTTATATTACAATGCAAAATGAAAGGCACAAAAATCTAGCTCCCCTTCAATATGAGATGCACTTTTAGTTCAAGTTGAGTTATGTCAATATTAAGATCTAGAAACTCCCAAATGAACTCCCCTTGAACCAAAGCAATAAAATGAGAAGCTGGCAAAGAAAATCAGAAAAGTGTAAGATCAAGGATACTGACTAGAGGGGGTGAATAGGAGGTTTTTAAAATTTTCTTGTTCACTTGATTAATTCTTCACAATTTAAATAGCAAGAATGTAAAGCAATTAATCCTACACAATTCTAGTCAAGAATATAGCAATCCTAGCTCTAAGCAAGCAAATGGTCACAATGAAGTAAATAAACAAGAGCTAAGAAAGAGATGAACACAACCGATGTTTTTACCGTGGTGTTCGAAAACTTGCTGGTTTTCCCTAGTCCACGTTGAGGTTAACCCGAACGAATCGGACCGGCTCCATGAATTAAGCCGAAGCACCTCAATCACTAGTGGTAGCTCTTCCCCGCTCCGGGTAGGTGAGCTCCGACCTTCACAAATCACCGGGTCTTCTTACAAGCTCCTTGAGAAGGCTTCACTTGAATGCAAACTAGTGCCAAATGGATCAACTAAGGAATTCTAGCACTATTTGCTCAACCACCTCAAATTGAATGCACAAAGTGAGAATGAGGGTGGAATGAATGCTCTAGGGCTCGAAGGATGTTCAATGGGTCTCTAACATCTGTCCTTGAGCAGTGGTGGGGTATTTATAACCTCCACCAACCAAACTAGCCGCTTAGCACAAATTCTGAAAATTTCGGGATGAGCGGTACTACCGCCCTTATGGGGCGAGACTACCGCTACCAAATCTTGTGGCGAGAACAACTATGTCGAGCTCTGCTGTGACCGTTGGATTTGGCGACAGGTACTACCGCCGTTGTAATTTGCGGTACTACCGCTCGTCGGTAGTTCCGCAAAATCGGCAAGATACTACCGATTGAGCCGAAATCCAAAAGTCTCGATTCGCGCTCTCTAGAAAAAGGTTCCGCTCTGAAATCGGAGCTTAGGAAGTACCGCTCTGGATAGCGGAACTACCACAACCTGCGGTAGTTCCAGCGTTAAAATCGTCGGTACTTGGCTCTGAAAATCTAGATTTCATCTAGAGAAGCTCTGAAAAACGTTCCGCTCATCCTCCGGATCTTCGGCTACTGAAATCTTGCACAATATTGCGGAACTACCGCTCACTGCGGTAGTTCTGGCGTTGAAAGCACCAGTACTTCCGTTCCCCAGTAAAAAGGCTCCGCTCGAAATTCGGAGCTTCCAGTCGCCGGTAGTACCATTTATGGGCGTGGAACTACCGCTCTCCGGTAGTTCCGACGTTCTAATCAGCGGTACTACTGCTCGTCCAGACAGAGCACAGATTTGATTTTAAAACCAATTTTTGATGAATGCAAGCTTCTAAATTGATCCAAATGGTACAAGAAATTTGCTATCAAGCTACTTGCCAAGATCCCTCTTTATGGTATGATTATCTACCCTATAATCCGGTCTTCCACCTTTCTCCTAAGATCGGTAAAAACAAAAGGGATCCTATTCTCAGAGTACCTTTGCCTTGAACCAATTCGAGTCTTCTTTTACATCCTTTGGCTTGCATCTTGTTGCTCACAAATGGACTAAACCTTCGCATGCTCATTAAACATGTTAGTCTCATATTCACATAAATTCATTAATTACAAAACCAATTTTAGGGGCCTAGATGCTTTCAAAAAGGCAGTCCTTAAAGTATATTATGGTTCAGACTGACTCTCATCTAGCCCATATAACTCTAGGACTATCAGCTGATCGTATAATACACTAAGGAGCAAACACGTACCCCGTCTACCCAAGGGTGGCCCAACCCTTGCTAGAACCTATAAGAAGTGAGTGAGCTTAACCTAGTGAGAAGTGAAACAGCTAACAAGCAGCATCCTATAATCACAAGATGAGAGGAAGAAGTCTAAGTAACTAGACTAGAGAAACACTCTAACCTATGCTAGAAGGACTAACCCCAATGCACCCATATGCAATGCAACAGAAACAGTAAGAGCATAATAAATGAGGATAAAACATGAAACACAAAACTCCCCTCACAATAGTCCATAAGGACAAACCACCCTAAGCTCTCAAATACAAGGTGAAAACCTAGAGCTATCCAAAGGCTTGGTAAAGATGTCGACCCGGTGGTGGTCACTCTCCACAAAGTGGAGCACAATGTCACCCTTCTCCACATGGTCTCGAAGGAAGTGATATCGATATCAATGTGCTTGGTCCGAGAATGTTGCACGGATTCTTGGCAATGTTAATGGCGAAGTGTTATCACAAAAGAGTGGAACACTATCTATGGCTAACCCAAAGTCCCGCAGTCGAAACCATACAAAGCACTTGGTGCAACAATCTGGCGATAACAACGTGCTTGGCCTCTGCGGTGAAGCGTGCAACACCGGACCGCTTCTAGAAGACCAAGAAATAAGAGAAGTGCTAATGAATTGGCGGTGCAGAGTGCTCTTCCTATCTATCCTCTGACCCGACAAAGTTTGCATTGAGTAGGCTCGAGGAAAGATAGGATGAGGAAGAGTTCGGATACCATAGTCAATGGTAGCTCGAAGTGCCGAAGGATGCGCTTCACCGCTGGCGGTGAGATGCGCGAGGAGAAGCCTAAAAGCAAGCACACAGACACACGGAGAAGTGTATGTCGGCCTCGAGACAGTTGAGGTATAAGAGGAGCCAATCATGCTGCGATACTCCTTCTGATCATCTGGGTCGAGTGAAGCTGATGTAGCCATAGGAGTGGACACCGGCTTACCATCGCTCATATCAAAGCGTCTCAGGAGGTCTCGAGTGTACTTGTCCTGATGCAAGAAGGTACCTCCCAGTCCGCTTGATCTGAAAACCAAGAAAGAAGCTCAACTCGCCCATCATGCTCATCTCAAACTGTGAGCTCATGACATCAGAGAACTGAGAGGCAAGAGCATGAGAGGAGCCGCCAAAGATGATGTCATCCACATAAATCTGGACGAGTAGAAGGTCATTGCCATGCCTGCGAATGAACAAGGTCTTATCTACCTTACCCATCTCAAAACCATGACCCAACAGATAGGACTTAAGCCTCTCATACCAAGCTCTAGGGGCTTGCTTAAGTCCATACAAGGATTTGGACAGCTTGAAGACATGGTTTGGGTATTTGGGGTTCTCGAAACCTGGAGGCTGCCTAACATAGACTTCTTCCTCAATAAACCCATTGAGGAAGGTACACTTGACATCCATCTGGTAAAACTTGAAGCCCTTAGACACCGCGAATGCAAGTAAGATCCTAATGGCCTCTAGCCTAGCTATAGGGGCAAAGGTCTCCTCAAAATCTAGACCCTCAACCTGGGAGAAACCCTGAGCTACGAATCTAGCCTTGTTTCGAATGACTACCCATCCTCACATTGCTTGTTTTTGAACACCCACTTGGCACCAATGACATTATGACCTCTAGGGGGCTCAACAAGTGACCAGACCTTGTTTCTCTCAAAGTTCTCTAACTCCTCATGCATGGCATTGACCCAAGACTCATCAGAAAGAGCATGACTAACATCCTTGGGCTTGAAAGAGGCAACAAAGGCAGAGTGGAGACAGAAGTGAGACATGCCGGATTTTGAACGTATGACACGCTCAAAGAGATCTCTATCATCTAATCTGAAGGATGGTCTTTTTGAATATGTCGGGGAGGTCCTGGATGAGAAGAAGAAGTGGCCTCTACCTCATGAGCTGACGAGGTAGGAACAGAACCACTAACTCCAGAAGATGTGGAAGGCATGGGCTGGTCTCCTTGAGGTGCAGTGGAAGAAGCAGGCTCCTCAAGGGGAGGAGGAACTGGATCAGGTAAACCACCTTCGTCTCCATCCTCCTCAACATCCACAAAGATGGGCTCAGACTGCTCTACAGAACCTAAGATATCGGGCCTAGTCCTGGTCGCCTCGTCGAAGGTCACCTCACATGTTTCTACCATTTTGCTAGACTCATGAGTTCGGACTTATACTCCATGAAGAAGTCGAGTAACCTAAAGATTCCATCACAAGATCGTGACTCGAACTTATCTAAGTTCCCGAACTTGAGAATGAAACACTTGCAACCAAACACGCGAAAATGAGAGACACTAGGCTTTGCCCGTATCTCAACTCATAGGAAGTGCGATGCAAATGTGCCTCGAGAAAAACTCTATTTGAAACATGGCACGCGGTGGCAATCGCCTCACCAAAACTTCCTAGGTGCAGAATATTCATCAAGCATCGACCTGGCCATCTCGACCAAGGTACGGTTCTTCCTCTCCACGACGCCATTCTTCTATGGGACGTGCGGAGAAGAGAACTAGTGCTCTACACCTATCTCATCGTAAATCTCTCAAAGTAGGAATTCTTGAACTCCGTGTCATTGTCACTACGGATCGCTCGTAAGGCACCCAGGAGCTCAACAGAAAGCCTACTAAACAGACCCCAAAAATGGGTAAATGTCTCATCCTTCGAGGCTAAGAAAACACCCAAGAGTACCTCGAGAAGTCATCAACCACAACAAGAACGTACAACTTCCCTCCTGCTGACTGCACTCGAGCTGAACAACTATGTCCATGTGAAGCAGCTGTCCTGGTGCATCGGTCATAGTCACTGTGACCAGAGGATGAGAAGCGGCAACCATCTTGCCGAGCCGGCAAGGAGTGCAAACTAGATCTTTGACCATCTTGAGTTAAGGTAGACCACGAATGAGATCATGGCCGCTAACTCGAGTTAAATGATCAAATCCAATATGACCAAGTCTCCTATGCTAAAAGGTAAGGTCACGGGACTCAGAAGTAACTAAACACCTAAGAGGATCACCAGAAAACTCAGCAAAATCAGCACGAAAGATCCTCCCATATCTAGAAATCCCGCAAACCAGACTCCCCGAAGAATCAAGAATTTTGTAAGCACTTTTCTTAAAACTCACATCGAAACCGTCATCGGTAAGCTGGGAAACTGAAAGCAAATTATACTGCAGCTTACTAACCAAGGCAACATCTTTTAAATGAAAGAATCATTCACGCGTACTGTACCTTTGGCGATGACGCGCCCAGACGAAGCGTCTCCAAAGGTGATAGTCTCATCACCTGGAGCACAGGCTAGGGAAGAGAACCAATGGGAGTCTCCGATCATATGTTGAGAACAACCGGAGTCTACAAGCCAAACATCTCTCTTCCTAGCCCGGCGAACCTCGTCGGAGTCGGAGTAAAGCTCGCTGTCGCTCACGTCGCCCCCAAGGGCCATGAAGCACATGTCGGAGAAGTCATCGCCATCCTTAGGATCTTGCTCGTCCTTCCCATCGTCGTCGCTCCACCCCTCCACCTCGCTAAGGTCAAGGTCATCGAAGGCAGTGAGGACGCGATGGTAGAGCTTCTTGGCTTTGCCAAGGTTGCGGAACTTCTTCTTGCCTTGGACATGAGCTGAGGGCTTCTTGTTGCGGTTCTTGTCGATGTAGACATTCTTACTCACACCGCCGTAGTTGTTCTTGCCCTTCTCCAGTTTAGAACAATTCGCCCGAATGTGGTTGGGGCCACCACACTCGAAGCAAATTATCGGCCCACTCCTCTTTCAGTCCCTCACTCCCTTGTATGCGTGGGAAAACTTTCTGGCTAGAAGAGCTGAGAGACCATGTGGAGGTATCCCCATGTTGGTGATGAGTAATTGATGGTTGGTTTAGTGAGTTTGAGTTTATTTTGGGTATTCTAGGGTTGAGTACCTTTACTTGTGCTAATACTATTTATGCTATTTCGTGCGGTGCTATGTGACGGTTTGCTTGTCTGTGTGACTGCAGGACTTCGGAGCTAGGTCATGGTGAGGCAAGGAGGCCGAAGATGATCGAGACTGGTGATGTGGTTGCGAGTCGGGAGACGAGGAACTAGAGCTGGAGCTACCGGTGACGGACACGACGGGCGACAACAAGAGAACTGGGACTAGGCTCAGGGAGGAGTCGGAGGTCGAGATGGTTTGGAGGTCAGTTGCGGTCGTGCGCGACGAGCGGCACCGGGGACTAGACTCGAGTGGAGTCGGAGGTCTCGGTCGGTATCGGTGGGACACGATGGGCGCGGCGGAGGATCGGGACTAGACTTAGGGAGGAGTTGAGGTCTAGACGGTCAGGATGCCGGGTGCGGTCGTGGTGCGGCGGAGGCGGATGGACTAGACTCGTGGAGGAGTCGAGGTCCAGACGGTCAAGGCACCGGAGGTGGAAGCTTAGGGAAGGTGCTTGAGGGCAAATTGGTAATTTGACTCAAGTAAATGAGTGGAGGAGGTGTTCTCCTCCAAAATCTAGTTTGACCTCCTATTGCCTCATGTGGATATGAGGAGAATGGGTGGAGGTGGTATGCCACTTCTTGAATTTCCTTTTAGGTGTGAGTGTTGGTGTTAAAAGGAGATGATAAGGAAGTGGAGAGGCATGCATTCAGTGTAGAAAGAGTGTATGCGGAGAGTGAGCTCAAGTGAGCAATAGCGAGTGTTCCTCCTTGTCTTTGTGAGAGTTGAGTGTGTTCATCTCAAGCATGTAGAGTGATTTTCTTGTATTAATTGCATATGGGGACGTAGTGGGATGCTTATAATCACTATGTAATCATTCATCTCCTTACAAATGAATCCATTTGAAGCATTTAGCTTGCTGTCTGCTCTTAGTTGATTTTCTACTCTCTTCTGCTCTTTTGAGTTTGAGTTGATTTCGTGGTTGATTAGCTGCAATTCTTGGCTCTCCTTGGTGGGATATAGCCTCCAGGCCATTTGGCCAGATTTTCCCTGAGAGCTTCTTTTGGATTCAATGGGTATTGCCTTGAGGCACATTTCCTCTGTTTAGATGCTCTAGGGTTTGATGTTAGGGGAGAATAGATTCTTTTGATTCCCCTTCAAGAGATGGCTTGAAACTTGTGTCTTCTAGGCCTGAGATCATGTTGTGTTGAAATGCCAGGCTTCATGAGCAAAGAATTAGTATTTGACAAGTAATCTGAAAATTTGTCCCTCCTTGATTTAACCTTGATTCTTTGCTCAAAATTTGATTCCTTGGCTTTATGGTTGCATTCTCTGTCCCTAGGCATTTCTTGCTATTTAGAAGGTTGTCTATTTGTTGTGGTGCGAAAAACTCGAAGCATTATCTCAAATTCTCAGTTTTTCAGAAAATCAACAAAAACTGCTCTGTATTTCAGTCGCAGTCTGAAATTAGGGTTTAGACCGGTCTGACTGGTCGGTCCATGGCGGTCAGACCAGCGAGACCACACCGTTCAGACCGGTGGCTGCCGACATATCGACCGCCTGCCATAGCGGTCTGTCAGCGGAAGCAAAGTGCGGTCGAGCCGCAGAACCATTGCGATCGACCGCCACCAAGTTTTTAGGTGCGACTTTTTGATTTGGTTCCTTTCTCTTTGCTTCTTTCTCGTATGTTTCCAGCATGAATTTCCAGAGAGCTTGAACCCTTCTTTTCATAGATTTCATATCTATTGGAGAGGAGTTTTCATGTGGATACTTTGAGGGGCGTTTTTAAAAAGGCACCATTCAGGCCCCCCCTATGTTGCCATATCCGATCCTACAAGAGCTAACTGGTCCTCTGGTAGCTGCTCTAATTGATCATTGGTTACGTCACAGAGAGCAGCTAGGGAAAAACCAGCAGCATTATCAGAGAAAACACCAGAAGCAGGACTGGGATCGGTGACCAAGGCCATCGACTATGACTTCGACCTGCGAGAGACTATGTCAATCTCGTGAGTCTTGAGGCATGAGTATAGTGCATCAAGAGTCAAGGTCAAGAGGTCTGTCGTGTCTTTGATAGTGGTCACCTTCATCTCCCAAACACGCAAATCAAGAGCAAATAGCATCTGTCGTGGTCACCTTCATCTCCCAAACACGCAAATCAAGAGCAAATAGCATCTGTCGAGCATTGTCCGAGTCAGGGTATGTGAGACCGACCGCTCGAGATTGCTCGAGATCTTGTGAAACCTCGCAAAACACTCATCCAAGGACTCACCAACGAGCATTTCAAACTTGTTCTAATCTCGCTTGAACCGTCTGTCGTGCATCTTGATTGATCTAAGTGGTGCACTCATGGTATCGTCGAGGGTCACCCGGATGTCGAAGGCCGACGTGAGATGAGAGATACGATCGAACTCCGCGCTCGGACCACTGAATTATGATGTTCCTCGCCTTAGCATTCGCCTCAACATCGGCCATGTTTAGGCATTGATGTTCTCGTCGCGACGTGAACAACATATCGGGTTTTCACCTTTTGCCGGATGGCGTAGCCACGAGCACGGATGTAGGTCTCTATCCGACTCTTCCAAAGGGATAGTCGATCCCATCGAAGATCGGGGCTTGGTGGAATACTTGTCTATTGCCATGACTCTAAAGACCGGTTAAGATCTACGAGGAAGAGCTAACAGCTCTAATACCAATTGTAGGATCGGAAACGGCGACAGTGGGGTGAATGGAGCCCTTTAAAAATTACCACAGAGTATCCATACGATTTTTCTACTCTCTGTTAGCTATGTAAGCTATGAAGAAAGGGAATCTATGCTCATTCAAGAAGCAATACTGTGAGCAAAATTCTAAGAAAAAGCGACAAAGAGAGAGAACTCAACAACTTGCTATTTGAGATCAAGAGGAAAACAAGGCTTACAACAATCTTTGAAATGCACAAGCAATAAAGACCACAAGCTGTACGCTCAACCAATTGCAAACACACCCAACTAACTACCGCATGCACAACAATCTAGCAGAGAAAATCCCGATTGTGTGCTACTTCTCTTGGCCCATAAAAACCAAAGACTTAAAACAAACTAGGGGCTTTTCTGAAAATAAGAAGACTGTATGCTCCAAGGAAAACTCACTTGAAAGTGTCAATGAATAGCCAAACTTAGGCGATAAAAACTTTGGTAGCTAGGCGGGAGATTTTCGATAGCTAGGCGGATAACGAGAGAACAAAACAAGAAAGAAAATTTGGACAAAAAAAGATGCGAGATGACTTGAGCGGAAGCAAAAAAGCCAAGTCTGAAATTATTGTAATTTGTTCTTGCGACCGAACTATTCGCTACCAAGATTGAACACCGAACCTCCACAAGAAATCTGAAAATCGACAAAAAAGCGATGAACACTGCCTTTGAAAAATCTATTGCACAGATTGAATCTGAAGAAACAGTTCGTCGAAAAACAAATGGATATCAACTGAAATCGAAGTTCTTTTACACTTTGAAATATTAAAAACCACTGCTGACCAAGCACCGCTTGTGGCAAAAAGCGTAAGTACTAGGCTGAAAACTAAGGGGGAGAAAACTACTAATTCTTGCTTTGAAGCAAACCCAAAAAGTGAACAAGGAATACTAGATCTGCAATGAGAAAAGAGAGCAAAAGAAAATGATAGCTGCCCTTCTCTGATCGAAAAACATGTCTTCAGTTAAATTGGATCAAGAAGATATTGTTTTGCTGAAATAAAAACAGCAGACACGGTTGCATTCTTGTCAGTCTGATAAATAAATGAGCAGAGATAAAGCTGTGATTAGAGTCAATCGGTGCACCTTTCTTTCAAGAAAAGAGTGGAACTTTTATCCAAAGCAGAGAGCGGTGGGAGAAACAATTCGGACCAAAAGGACGGCAAAAGAAAAAAAGAAAGCAGAGAAACTCTTTGGAAAGAGACTTGAACACATAGTAGCAAAAGCGAGAAGCGAAAAGAACCTAAACACCAAAAACAGTTCCAACCGAGTGTTGTTCCAACCGAAAGGATCTGAACTAGATTAGCAAAAGGAACTTAGGGAAAGAAGAAATAGCCAAAAAGATAGCTTGTCAAGGAAATAACAGAGCAAGAACCGAAACCGACAAGCTGAACTTAAATGAGATTAAATGGTTGAATTAGCTAGGGATTCTCATGACTAATGATGGTAAATTTTTGATTCAGCTGGGAAACAACTCATGCCCAAAAATTCACGCATAGAGCAATCTTTTCTGCCAAGACAACTTAAACAAAAATCCTCTGCTCACAAATGAACAGCAAACCCTAGCATGTTTAGAAACAGAGGAAAGTTGACGAGGGCACGAGAGATTCGAAACCATTGAATCCTTAACTTGCTCTTGAAAATGGAATGATCAAAGGGCCTTAAGTATTTTCTCTTCACCAAGCAATCAAGAGCCAGCCATTAGATCAAGGATTCAACTCAAGAACACAAAATAATAGAGGCAAGAAGCGAGAGCAAAACGAAAATAGACATGAGAGAAGCACATGAAACCAAAACATCTCAAGCATATATTGAGGCATTGAGAGGGATGATTACAAGAGTGTAAGATTTACAACCACTTCATCCCCATACGCCCTTAGAAGAAAGAACTACATGCTTCTCTGGAGATCCTCATGCGGGGAGACAAGAAACAAGCGACTCTGCTCTCTCTCAATAACTCCCAACAGAACAAAGAAAGCACAAAGTAAAAACCAACTCCTAAAGCCCTAGCAACTTATGGAATCCATTAATTCCTCCAGGAGACACACCTCCTCTATTTATAGTCTTTGCTTAACGGGTTTCTTCCCTTGCATTGCCCGCTAAACCAAAGACCCAATTCGCTTCCTCATGCAGCTTTGCGCTTTTACCGAAACGCCCCTCCTGCATCTTCCGGGAAGCTTCCTCATTCCTTGCCGTCCAAACCTCGCAACCACCTTGAGTACTCGCCGTCTTCGGCACATCCCGACCGTTCTGACCTCAGCACCACCTGCGCCTAGTCCGGTCATCCCATGCCTCGCCACGACTTCGCCTCGACGTCCTGCAGCCATCACTGATAAGAAACACATCATATAGCACCGCTCGACATAATGTAATCAACAATAGCATTAAGAGAAATCTTAAGCATGAAAAAGTCCAAACCTGTCGAATCAAAAGAATAAGCATCCTAAGTACTTCGACCAAGGTTGACCAAGTCCGACCAAAGCCGATTGCATCGCTGTGACATGCCCGAACCACACAAACCAAACTCGACTTTCCTAAACAAATGTCAATTACTCATCACACACACGGGGTCACCTCCACATGGTCTATCACTGGTGATGATGGTCGTAGGCCACTTATTTATCTCGGTGTGCTAAGTTTGTTCTCTGGAGTTCTTGGGTTCTGATCAGGGTTGTCCGGGGTGTTTGTTGCTAATGTGCTCATGAGTTTATTGCTTGATTCTAGGATTAGGATTAGTATTTTGGGTGTATACTTTCTGCATTGTGCATTGTATGGATAAATTGTACAAATTGACGATCTTTGTGTATTGTGCAGTGCTACGTGATGGTTTACTTATTGGTGTTGGTTGCAGGACTTTGGAGCTAGATCATGGTGAGGCGTAGGAGGACCGGAACTAGGCACATGGAGGTGTTGAGGTCCAAAATGGTCAGGAAGACGCTGAAGATGACCGAGGTTGGTGAGGTGGTTGCAAACTGGGACGATGAGAAACCAGAGTAGGAGCTACCAAAGGTGGACATGACAAGCAACGACAAGATAGACTAGGACTAGGCTCAGGGAGGAGCCAAGGTCCTATGCGGTCAAGGATGCCAGGTGCTGTCATGCGTGAGGAGAAGCATGTGGTGCGCCACGTGACTTGGGTCGTTTGCAAGCGAGGATGGTTCAGTGGGATTCGGACGCATGAGAGGCTTGACGACAAATCATTGAGGCCACATGGAAGATGGCGAAGGACGGGCGAAGGAAGCGGGAAGCTTCGAGGAAGGCGGTAGATGGGCATTTTGGTAAATTGCCCAATACGGGAAAGTGGTTGTGTGTGAAACCACGACGTTGGCCTAAGTGGTTTAGGTCTTTTATGTATTGAAATTGTGAAGTGGATCAAATGTTGGTTCACTAATGGGCTAATGGATGTAAGCCGCTTTGAGAAGCGTGCATGAGTAAAACCCGATGTTAGGTGGGGTTAACGGATTATCCCTTGTTTGGACTAATGGTAGGATCCATTAGGTCTTGAGTTCATTGGTGAGCCTATAAAAGGGAAGGAGAGGCAAGAGCTAGGGTTTGAGAAGGTTGGCTAAGCCTTGTGGTGCCTAACTCCTCCCTCCCATGGGAATTAGGTTAGAGAGTGAGTGTTGGCTCTAGGCTTAGAGCTTGGTCCTCCCAAGGGGAGTAGCTGTGAAACCAATCATCTAAGCAATACATCAATCTTTGATCTACAATTTTGTTTCTTTTGTCTGGTTGAGTTGGCTCGGCTTTGATTTGGTTCTTCCGCTTTTTCCTCCTCTGTTCTTCGGTTGTTCCTTCTCCTTCTTGATCTGAGAGGTTCTTGCTTGTCTTTGTGATGATCTAACATGTTGTATTGTGTGGAATCATACTCACAGCCATCTTGGCTATTCTCTTCCCACGAGCACGGTCTGCTCATTTCTTCGATCTGGAAGTTTTGATTTTGTGCGCACTCGGTTGAATCGCAAAAAGGTCTCAACTTATTTACTAAGTTTTCAATCCAAGACTGGATTAGCTTCCTAAGACCTTAAGAAATTTGTGTATAAAATTTCACGGCCATTTGACCTTTTAATCAAAAGATTTGATGTTTTTAGATCTGGTGGTCGTGCGCCTCCTTTGTTTCTTCTAGTCGATTACGACCGCACCTGCTTTTGATCGCTCAATGATCTTAAGTCGTGTGGCCGTGCAACTCCTCCGCTTCTTCTAGGCATTTATGACCACACCTATTTCCGATTGCTTGTGGTCATGCGCCTCCACTGCATTTCGAGTTGTTTACGAATGCAGTCGGTTAGAAGTGCTCGATAGTCTTCAACCACATCATATGATTGCTCTATTTTCAATTCATTCTTCTCTCTCTCAATCTTGTGTTGATCCAAGAGTTTTGATCTAATTTCTTCGATGTAGCTGCTTGCTGTGACATGTGGGATTGTGCTCAAAGCCACTTTTGCTACTCTCTTCCCACGAGCAAAGATCTGCTCATTGATTCTTGTTTTAGATCGTGGTTATTGTAAGCTATTTTAATTTGCAAAATTGTTTAAATTTGTCATGGATTTTTCAATCTAGGAATGGAATAGCTTCCTGAGACATTAAGAAGCACACGTACACTGGTTTCACGACTTTTGGATCTTTTCAATCAAAAGTTGCATGAGTTTTGGTTCTAGCGGTCAGGCTGAGAAACCCTGTTCCCTTGTTCTTCCTTTGGAAATGGTGGTACCGCAAGCCTCGTAGTGGTAGTGCCGTAGTTCCTATTCTCTAACTACTATGATTCTGACCATTCATTAGTAGACGACCTCACTGGTTGAAGTTTAGATTGGTTCGACCTCTTTAGTTTCGATCGCTCAATGGTCGTAGATCTCTCGGTCACATTCTGAACTACTACGACCACACATTGGTTTTCGACTACACGTGTTTTTTGTCCGCACTTTGGTCATCGACTACGGTGGTGTCGACCATTCATTGGCCTTCGACTACGTAGTTTACGATCACGTCAATCTTTGACAGCGCTGGTTTTTGACCACTCATTGGTCCTGAACTACGTTGGCCTTTCGATCGCACAATGGACATCGATAACATTGGTATCGACAACGTCGGTCTTTGACAACATTGGTGTTCGACCACATTAGTTATGATCACGATGGTTACAACCACATTAGTTACGACCACAGTGGTTTCGACCACGTTGATTTTGACCATGCTGTTTTGACCACATTGGTTTCAACCACGTTGGTTTCAACTATGTTGGTTATGATCATAGTGGCTTCGACCACGTTGTCAGCCTTTTGACCATGTTATTTTCTTTCTTTGACCGGTGGTGTTCGGTTTGGTGACCGGGTTTTCCGACCATGTAATAGTCCACTCTAGTTATCCGAGCTCTGTGTTCCTCTGTTTTCATGTAGACCTCATATCCTAATCTTAATAGCTTTATAGCTATTGCAGATAAGGAATATGTGAATATTTGGAGGAAAAATCTCTAGGCACCATTCACACGCCCTCTGTTATCTTTATTTGATCTTAATTGATCTTGGGTATGGCAACTAGTAAGGAATCTTGTGAGCTCTTGTTTGCATCTTTTCGGGGTGTTTTGCCATTGATGTCCTTTGTGACAAGAGACCTAAAATCAATTAGAGGGTGATTTTATTTGCAAGAAACCACAAGTGTGAACTTTGTGGTACATTCTTTAGTAGATTAGAAACACAGAGATAAGTGGGAGAACTCTGTTCTTTTCTTTATTGCTTTCTCTTTCATGTATGTATAAAATAGCCAATGGGACTCCTATATATAGCCTAGTGGTGAGATGCTTATCATGGGCCAAGCCTTCAAGCTCAGTCTAGATTTCCCAACACTACCCCTTGGGCAATCATCAGACATGTTCATGCATCATCAAAACTCCATAAAAACTCAATGAAAAAATTTGGAAAAAAGTACATAATACATGTTATTACATGTTATCTTTGTGTTACACTAATTGCCTTATTAAAAACCTTGGCCAAAAACTTCAAGAAAACTCATCAAGAGAAAAAGAGTACAATCCATCCAATTTCATTTAATCTACATGATTTATTATTTGGGTACTTGATCTTCATGATCAAGTTTTAATAACGAGTTTGAGAAAATCTCCCCGAATTCTTCACTCTCTAAGTCTCATCATTCCAATTCCTTGTGCGTATCTTTCAAAACTAGATCTTGGGGTGACTTAGTGAATAAATCGCAACATTTTCACATGAATTAGTATGTAGTACCTTAATTTTGTCCATCTTTTGCAATTCATGAGCATAGAAGAACTTGGGGTTGATATGCTTTGTGAGATAACTCTTCACGTGCCCATCTACACTTGTACAACACAAGTTACATTATCTTCATAGATAATTGTGGGAGCTTGCATGATATTCAACCCACATGACTACTGGACGTAGTGAATTATTTGTCGGAGGCAAGCACATTCTCGTGCGACTTTGTACAGCGTTATGATTTTCGAGTGGTTCATTGAAGTCTCTACAAGACTTTTCTTAAACGATTTCTATAAAATTACAGTTCCACCACATAGGAATACATAGCCTATTTGTGGCCTTGTGGTATGCGGGTCTGATAGGTACCCTGCATCTGCATAGCCAGTTATATTCAAGTCTTGGTTCTATTTGTAGAATAACCCAAGGTCCTTGCTTCCTTGGAGGTATCGAAGATATCCTTTATTCCCTGCCATGCCTTTTGGTAGGTTCTGCACTATGCCTTACTAACAGGTTTATGGCAAATGCAATGTCTAGTCTAGTACAATTCGCTAAATACATATGTGCTCCTACCGTACTTAAGTATGGGAATTCTGGTCCCTGAACTTCCTCCCCCTCTTCCCTAGGTCAGTACAGATCTTTGTCTTGCTGTAAAGATCTCCCGATCATTGATATTTTCGATGGGTATGCCTTCTCAAAGCCAAACTTTTCTAACATCTTCTGG
Organism: Dendrocalamus sinicus; assembly: GCA_036346575.1. Classification (NCBI taxonomy): domain Eukaryota; kingdom Viridiplantae; phylum Streptophyta; class Magnoliopsida; order Poales; family Poaceae; genus Dendrocalamus; species Dendrocalamus sinicus. The sequence goes on along the minus strand of CM070674.1, from coordinate 11,635,688 downwards.
GCATAGGCTGACCGATGCATTAATATCCCTTCGGGACATGCTCGAGCTGCAAGCCTAAGCAATATTTGGTTTTACCCAAATCTTTCATTTCAAATTCAGACTCTAGTTAAGAACTTGCTTCCTTTATATCTTCCATGGTCTGATGATATTCAGATCATCTACATATCTTGAGATTATACAAAATCCATTCAGGATCGTCATATAAATACATAGGGCAATCTTCATTGTTCGTGTAGCCTTTCTTGCGTAGAAAGTCGCTAAGCGATTATACCATATCTGTCTAATTGCTTAAGTTTATATAGTGATTTCCTGAGTTTCACATTGTACAGATTTCTATTTGCCCTATCTTGGTTTGGGATAGGGATACATTCAGGTACCTTCATATAAATTTCTGAATCCAAGTTTTCATAAAGGTGTGCAGTTACTACATCCATCGATTTCATTTCTAAGTTCAAGTTTGCTGCCATTGAGATTAAGTATCTAAAGATAATACCATTCATGACTAAGGAATAAATTTCTTCATAATCAACTCCTAAATGTTGAGTGAAACCTTGTGCAACAAACCTTGCTTTATATCTTACAACTTCATTTCTTTCACTTCTCTTTCGAACAAATACCTACTTATACCCTACAGGGTGCACATGGGGAGGTGTGCGGCTTACATGCTCAAACACCTCTCTTTTGTTCAGAGATAATAATCCAGTTTCCATTGCCTTTTTTCCAATCTTCCCAATACGATCTTTTCTTACATTCAGCGAGCAATGGGAGCTTTGGATCAAGATCGATGATTGTGGTAATTTTCTTTGCAAAATAGATATCAACATTGGCTATTGTCCTATTCATAGATTCTCTCGTGTGCACATAGTTTATAACTATTTTATCATGAGTTGATTCTTCTTGTGCTTGTACCTGCTCATAGCTCCTTCTAATTGCGGTGGTTAGTCACTTTAGTTTTTCAGCTCCGATGTGTGCGCACACATCCATGCTGATATCTCCCTCCATGGGATTGTTCAGATCCGGTATACCCTTTTCTGAAGGTGTCATACCGGTGCCAGGTCTCAACTGGCTCTTCTTCTGGTTTTGGAGAACTTCAGTGTTTGGCTGTGTCAAGTCTTTTTTATTCTTTTTCACTAGACGTCCCCGATTACTTAGGGTTTGAGAGGCCGGAGTTCTCGTCCTTTTATTCTGAGACCTCTGGACGGGTTTAGGGATACCTTCAACTTTCTTTAGTATTTCAACCCTCTCCGGTGCATTGCGTCCAGGCACATGTGACTTGGTCACGCTCTTTAAATCACTAAAGTGGTTAGACAGTTGGTTTGGTAATGCTTGCAAATTAATGATCTTCTGAACTTCTCTATTTGTTTTACTAGTGAGCGGGTCATGTGCATGGGTTCCCATGGCTTGCCACGTAATTTTCGATATTTTTCATCAAGGGGTTGATTTACTCCCCCTAATGTTGGGAAACTATCCTCATCAAATATACAACAAGCGAAATGAGCAATATGCAAATATCATGTCATGGGGTTTAAATACCTGATTATGGATAATATCTCATAATCAACGTATATCCCAGTCTTTCGGAGAGGACCCATTACAGTATACTATAGAGGGGGTAAAGGTACATAAGCCTTGCATCCAAACCTCCGGAGATAAAAAATTTTCAATGCTGATCCTTGCGCTAGTTTCATAGGTGAATGGATGTTATATGCCGATGGTCTAAAGATGATGAGAGTTGCTGCATGCAGGACTGCGTGTCCCCAACATGTAGTTGGTAAATTACAATTCTACAAAAATGGCAGGCAATAAATTTAATTATCTTGATTAGTGCCTTTGTTAGTCTATTCTGGGTATGGACATACAGTACAGAATGCTCAACTGTAATTTCCATTGTCATGCAATAATCATCAAATGTCTTTGAAGTAAATTCTCTAGCGTTGTCTATTCTGATGGACTTTATATGATGATTAGGAAAAATATTTCTAATACGAATTATCTGCGACATCAGTTTTGCGAAAGCATGGTTTCTCGTAGACAATAAACATACGTTCGACCTTTTCAAGAAAGCATCGATGAGCACTATGAAATATTTAAATGGCCCTGATAGTGGCTGTATGGGACTGCAAATGTCTCCTTGGATACGCTTTAAGAATGCAGGGACTTCATCCTTTACTTTCAGAGTATAAGATTGTCAACATTCTTACTAATCGACTAAAAAATTTTTATCTCTTTTAAGATGGTATTCATTGTGTCGCTATCAGCTAAGCACACTTCCTCCATAGGGCGCCACACGTGTTCTTCGATCCACGGAGCGATTCGTGCTAATAATATGTTGAGGAACCATCGCTGGTGAGTCTAGTCTGATTGATTCCTCTCCTATGCAAAGAGACAGATCAATTACAGAGCAATGCAAATAGTAGGTGAGAGAACTCCTGTTCTTTTCTTTATTACTTTCTCTTTCATACATTTACAAAATAGCCAATGAGACTCTGTATATATAACTTATAGTGAGGTGTCTACCATGAACTAAAACTTCAAGTTCAGGCCAGATTTTCCAACAAGAAGAAGCCAAAAATAACGCGATTAATTGGCTATCCCCATTCCGCTGTTATTACGATATTGCCCCTCCTCAATCTCAATCTCCCTGCTCCCGGTACGATCGAGCCTTGCCCTCCCGCCCCAATTCGTGGAACCCGCCGAGCGCGCCTCCCCATCCCCGAACACAAGCACGCGACCTCGGACTCCTTTCCTCTCTTACTCCTGGCCGCGCCACCTGAAACCCCCTCCACCTCGAGCCCTCAATCCGGACTGGTTTCTTTCGTTGGTAAGGAAGCCCTAACCTGCTTGGGTTGGTTGATTTCACTTTGATCTAATCTGTTGTGATATTCGCTGTGAGCAATCGAATCCGAATCCAAACCATTTGGCGCCGGGGCGGTTTGGTACTACTCCTCCCGATTAGTGTAAATGCGTCCATCAGCTTGTTGGAATGCTCGCTCCAGTTGAGGATTTGTTGCTGGTGATTCCATCCATCCATTTGGTTCGGTTTTTGTTCTTCAGCGCTCGCAAGATCGCAAATAGGATCCCGAAGGGAATATGCCCCTGTATGTATAGCTGAGCTTAGCTAAGCTTACAAGTGGGAACTTGTCAAGCTTTTTGTCAGACAGACTTCTTGGCGTTCCTGTATGAAGCCGTAGGAGTTAGTTCAAGCTAATAAGCCAAATTGTTCAAGCTAATAAGCCAAACTAACTAGACAGGCCTTTGGGCAGCTTGTTAGAAAGCGTGGCTCTGTGCTTATCTATCATTGTTGCTATTATTTTGATCGGGAAGGGTTTACTGTTTCCCATTCGATTATCTCCTTTTGGAATTCGGAGATACCCGAACTTCTGAAGAAGCCTAAAGTGTGTAAACTAAACAGATTATGTTTTTAGATATAGAGCTGCATTTGTTGATTGCATAAGTATGGTTTGGAGTGTCTGCGAAGGACAATATTTATTTAGAGCAAGTAATGAATGAGGATTGATGATTATTTAAGGGTTACAACATGTATTTCTTGTCCAACTCACATTAAATGTATTCTGTCTCTATGGGCCTATCCATGGAAAATCGAAAGATTCTTTTCTGCACGTTCCAGGCTGCTTATTCTTGGTAAATAGTAAACTCCGATATATATAGCTACTTGTGACCTTTCTTGCTTGGTTGTTGTTTGAGTATGATTAATGCAAGGAGTTTTCCATCCCCAATTGCATGAGCACTACTATAGCGTGATAAGAAAATATTTCTTTACTCTTCTTTTTCTTTCCTCGTAGTCATTAAGGGGGTTATTATTTGGAGTTTCAACCAGCCAAACACGCTTTTATTTTTTGTACCAATTATGAGGGAATCTCTAGAATTTAGAGCGAACATGTTGACTCTAATTTTTACTGTTTTAATTATATAATGGATAAATTCACCATTTAACCAAATCATGGTGCTATTTCCTTTTAGATCACATGACCTAGGTAACATCTATTAACATATCAAAAAGAGATGTTTCTTTGCTACTTTTGGATCGCAGGTTGTAACTTTGGAAATAACTATCAACAACTGTAGTACATTGTTAGCTTTGCTCCAGTCTTTTGTAAACTTTTATAGGTATTGTGAAGACTGGAGATCATCTTTAGAAGTCTAGGAACTTTTAACTGTTTATTTTTTTAAAGTTTAAACGAACTATGTGATATAAATAAATGACAAGGACATTTATATGCTTTCTGGGTCACGCCATTATTGGAAGAGATATATCTCATTCAAGGACCCATTGATGAATTTGAGGCTGTGCATCAGAAAGCAAACTTGGTGAGAAACTATTCTCTTGTAGACGTATAGCATTATATTCCATTGCACTTCTTAGTTATTCTCTCTTATTCTGAAGCTCACAGATTTAGATATGTTTGCTAAATTTCTGACTGATAAATACCTAAATCTAACAAGTTCTGGATTTCGTTAAGCGCTTTCCATCAGAATGATATATATTTTTCTCTTCTGCTCATTGTGAATTGCAGGCTTGTTACCTGTTTCTGAATCTAGATGGAATAATATATCAATATACCATATATCTACATATAAATTTTTTTAAAACAATGAATTTGATTAGTATAGATGGAGCTGCCTAAGCTGTAACATATCCAGGTTGTAATTAAATCACTGATTTAAGAGCACAAAATCATGTGCAACTTTGTAGGAACTTGCGTCTTTTATTGATCTAAAATGTAGAAATTCTACTTTTTATTATTGTTATTATTTAAGGAGTAAACATAGAAATCAACAGTGATATCTGATAGAGTTATACCAAAATCTGATCTGGTTAGTGCAAAAATCTGGTTAACATCCGCACAACTGATAACTACACAATCTATGTTTCCATCCGACCAATATATGGATTTGACCTGGATTCATTTTAAGAACATAGATGCATATTTGGCATTGCACGATTATCCTATCCTATGTGTCTTATGTGTTTGTACCTTATTTTATATAATATCAAGTTGTTCATTCCTTTTTTTACTCTTGTCTTCCCAAGTTCATATGCTTATTGCAGATGGGAACTTGGAACTGTTATGAATAGCGCATCTATTCATTATGAGGCCAATAGGCCAATATATATACATGTACAGGTGTGGTAAATATGCAGAAAGCCCCTCATATAATAGGGTAAATACACAGCTATGTATACATATCTAACACCACCCTCAAACTTATGGTGGATCAACAACATGAAGTTTGGAGAGATGCTTGTCTTTGGGCCCGATTTGTGCCTTTGTGAAAAAATCTACCAACTGAAGTTCGGAAGGCACATACTGAAGAGCAACAACCTGATCCTGCACCTGTGTCCGTATGTAGGAAGCATCAACACCAATATGCTTTGTAAGCTCATACTTCACCGGATCTTTAGCAATGCTAATAGCACCTGTATTGTCAAACAAGAGGAGTCGGTGCGAAAAAGAAACACCAAAATCCTCAAGTAACCACCGTAGCCAAGTAACCTCCATGATCAACAAAGCCATAGCTCGCAACTCGGCCTTAGCACTCGAGCGAGCTGCATGCGCTTCTTAGTCTTCCAAGCAATGAGAGAACCACCAAGAAAAACACAATAAGCGGAGAGACCGCGATCGAGGGATCACTAGCCAGTGGCATCGAATATGCTGGAGTCAGAAAGAGTCGGAGCGAGGAAAAAGAGACGACGAGAGATAGTTCCACGAAGATATCGTAGAACACGAAGAAGATGGCTATAGTGGAGTGAGTGGGAGCGAAACAAACCGACTCAAGATATGCACTGGTGCGAAATGTCGGGACAAGTGACACCAAGATAAACAAGACTCCCAACAAGATGACGATAGCGAGTAGAATCGGAAGAGGCTCACCATCGATGGGACGAAGATGAACATTAAGCTCCATGGGAGTCTTTAGTCATCCACGATCGATAAGAGAGGCACGATCAAGAAGATCCTGGATATACTTTTCTTGGAACAGATAGAAACCCTCAGGAGTAGAAATAACCTCAATCCCAAGAAAGTAGCGAAGAGGACCCAGATCAGACATAAGAAACTGCTCATGAAGCCGCTCCTTGATAAAAGTGATATACTGAGGATCGTCTCCAGTAATGATCATATCATCAACATACAAAAGAAGAAGCGTCCGACCATGAGATGAAGTGTGGATAAAAAGAGCAGGATCATGAGCACTTACCAAAAAACTAGCTGCAGTGACAACAGAGGAGAAACGATCAAACTAGGCACGAGGAGCTTGCTTGAGGCCATAGAGAGATCGGCGAAGATGACAAACCATACCCTCAGAAATACCTGTGGTGGTCGTATACCTCCTCACGCAACTTGCCATTGAGAAAGGCATTCTTGATGTCAAGCGAGAGATGACCACTATCGACCTCTCAAGAAGAGTGCGACGCAACGGCGAGCCATTGAGATCTGCGCTAAGATGACAAACCATACCGAGTCTCGTAGACTCACTTGCGTGATAGGAGAGGGCATATCGAAGGCTCAGGCGCCGATCTCAATTGCATCTCGCCACTGATGAGCACCAGTCATAGTGGAGAGGATAAGAAGGAACAAGATCGCTGAAGTGTATAACGAGGAGGGACCGAAGGGATGACTGGGAGGGCATGCCTCAACTCGCGAGCGGCAGTATAGTGGAGAGGATAAGAAGAAGATCGGTAACCTCGGGAGAGGATGCGGTGGTGAGGAAGATCTCGAGAGAGGAGGCACCGAGAGACCAAAGGCGTGGTGGAGTGGTGACTATAGGACTGGAAGGAAAAGTTAGAAATGAAAGCGCTCGACAACGAGATGCTTTGAAGTGGAGGAAGGAAAAGGACGAGACTCATCAAAAGTAACATCCGAAAATTAGCATCCGCCGCCAACAGATCCCAACAACGGTATCCCTTGTGCTCAAGATCAGTATCCCGAAAAACGCACTCAAGCGGCGAGCGCGGTCGGTTTGGTGCGCTCACGAGGTGCAAGAAGAACATAGCACACACACCCAAATAGGCGAAGACGGAATAATCGAGTGCGCCACAGAGACGCTCAATCGGGATCCCACCAAGAGCGAGAGGAGGGTGAATGTTGATCAAGAAAGTGGCGGCAGAACAAATCGGCCAAAAATGTGGTGGAGCAAAGGCAAATCATGAGAGCACAAGCTGTCTCAAGAAGATGGCGATGCTTACGTTCAGCCACACCATTCTGAGCATGAGCACCTGGACAAGAAAACTGAGAGAGTGCTCTGCTCAGCAAGAACCACGAAGGGCTCCCGACAAGTACTCTCCAGCGGAATCAGCATGAAAAACACGAATAGGAGAGTCAAACTGAGTGCGAACCATGGTGGCAAAGGTCTTGTAGATAGATAAAACCTCACTACGGGATGACATAAAATATATCCATGTATGTCGAGAAAAATCATCAATAAAAATGATATAATATCGATGACCTTTTGAAACAAAAGGAGCTGGTCCCCATACATCAGAATGAACAAGATCAAAAGGACGCTGAGACACTAACTCACTAGAAGAATAAGGTAGTTGAACCTGTTTGCCAAGCATACAACCCTGATAATTTAGAGATGCATCACCAGACACAGACCCTAAAAGACCTCGATGAAGTAAGGAAGACATACGGGAACCACAAAGATGTCCTAAGCTTGCCACTGAGCAAACGATGCGATGGAGGTTGCAGCAGCTGCAGAGGCAGTGGTGGAGGCGAGAAGACTGGCTGGGGCAGCGGAAGGAAGGCGAAGCCAGTCAAGCTCCCAGAGCCGTTGGGAGTCACGGCGGCGAGGGCCAGTACCAACCAGAGTCTCCGTGCGACGATCCTGAACACAACAAGAATCAGAATCGAAAATAACACGACAACCATGATCAGTGAGCTGGCCAGCAGATATGAGCTGCATGGTTAGTTTTGGAACATGAGAAACAACAAGAACATGAAAAGAGGAATTTGAAAGAGTGCCTCGTCCTGTGACAGAAAGAGAGGTACCATCTGCTGTGTGGACAGTGATAGGAGCAGCTAAAGGACTAATGGAAGTAAGACAGGTGGAATCAGATGTCATGAAAAGAAGCATCAGAATCAAGAATCCAAGGTGATGTACCTGAGGAAGGAGAAGTAGAAGGTGGTTTCTCACCGGAAGACTGAGCAGCAGAACCAGACGATGCAGAAGCAACCATGCGGTCTAGCAATATGAGAAGTCACTGAGTGTCGTGGTACCGAACTCACGAGAGGAGGAACCTTCAGGGCCCCTCGGAGGACGAGCACCACGACGAAGATCCTTCTTCTTATAGCAAAACTGTTCCACATGTCCATCCTTGTTGCAATAGGTGCAGTGAAGACCATTACCAACAAAGAACCCATGGTGGAGGCACACCGGTGGAGGCAAAGGCACGTGGGTGTAGAAGCGAGAAGCCACCAAAACCGGCGAAGTGATGATGATGATGAGCGGATCCGCTCCACGAAATCGAATCTCCTCGATGCGAGCAGTGCAAGGGCCTCCAACAAAGTCACACGAGGATGACGAGCGAATCGAGCACGTGTCGCTCAAACTCGGGCCGAGAGGCGTGTCAAAAATCGTAGATGCGCGAAGCTCCATGTGAGACTCCGACGCGACAACACCGACAAAGCGGGCAAACATCGGCCCCAAAGAGTCGATCGGCGTCATATCGCGCACAACCGAGCATCGAACTCATCCACGATGGCATCTCCTGCTGCGGCTGCTCGCTTTGCCGCGACAACAACAAGGTATAAGGAATCACCGGATGGCTCGTGGCGGATGATGCGTCCACATCGCATGTCGGAAGCCAATCCAACAACATCACCATGAGATGCACCTCCATGCTAGCAACCCGCCGGCTTCACCTCGCCAGCGCCGCCTCGGCTAAGCAGGCCTTGCTTCTGCGCCATGCGGATTCGCCCACGCGCGCGTGCCCCACTCGCGGATTCATCCATGCGCTCCAGCCCACATCGCATGTGCGAAGCCAATCCAACAACATCACCGGCATGAGATGCACCTCCATGCTAGCAACCAAAACATAGCTAGCAACCAAAATAGAGGCACGAGCATCTTCATCAATCCATGTCTTGTAAGTCGCATCTTGAGTCCAGAAAGTCTCTATGACATCCTCAAAAGCCTCGAAGCCTTTGTACAAGCATCTTGGAAGCATCCTCGGGAGTATAGGCTCAACAGGTGGAGTAGGACGAGGCGGGCAAGGCAATTCGCCAAGAAGAAAGTGTTAGTCATTTGGACTCTTGCTCTTGGTGATAGCAAGATCCTTACTCTCATGGAGAGGATGACACTAGGAGATGGGGCAAGTTTTCTTGTTTATTTCTCACACAAATGCCATGCCAACTTTGAGGGTTGGGGATACAAATTTATAGGTGAGAACCAGCCAAGCATATGCTACGATGCTATCCTAGATGCTGTCCTAAAGCGGTCAATATGCTGTCCTAAAGCGAATCTTTGTCCTAAGCGAATCTTTGTCCTAAGCGAATGCTGTCCTAAGCGGATGCTGTCCTAAAGCAAAAGCAGATGCTGTCCTAAAAGCGAATGCTATCCTAAAGCGATCAAAAACAAAAAACTACCACAGCCCACAAAGACCACGATGCGAGACTTATTCATCATTCTCCCCTAAGTCTTGTGCGTCGTCTTGTGGGAGGGTTGAACCATCACGATCTTGGAGGCGAGCTCAAGGAACTTGATCCTTCCAAGAGGCTTGGTGAGCGATCCGCAAGCTGATCCGTGGTGTTGATGTAGCTTGCCTTGATGCTTCCTTCATCCAGCAACCTCGGATGAAATGATACTTCACCGGATGTGCTTGCTCGTTCATGAAAACGGGGTTCTTTGCGAGGCTAGAGCGGACTTCTTTGTCACCTGAGCTCCATGTTTGATGTCCCCGCCGAGAGATCACCAGCAAGCCGAGCGAGCCGAGGGCTCGAGTCGAAGCGGTGGAAGCCGCTATGTACTCGACCTCACCGGACAGGCGACCACCGCCGCTTGATCGATGCCGCCTAACGAGGCACTTGCCGAGGAAGAAGAAATCCCGCTTGTGCTCTTGCCGGTGTCGATGTCGCTGCGTGGTCGGCTGTCATTGTATGCCGATGAAGTGCGCCGGCAGGACACCTCGGGTAGTGCAAGCCGTAGTCGGAGGTGCCCGCAGCGTAGCGGAGGATCCTCTTCACGGCCTTCTTGATGCTCGTCGTCGGTCGCCGTGCATGAACCGGCCGGCGTGGCCGACGCGCGAACGCCAAATGCGGGCGCGTGTGGGCGAGGTAGCGAAGGCGCCCGATGCGCAGTCTGCGTCGCGTCCGCCTCCTCCGCCGTCTTTGCGCGGCTCGGCCCGACCTTTCCTCCATTGGGTGTGGTCGGGTTGCGATCGGTGAGCCCGCCGGCTCGGCGGTGCGCTTGGCGTGGCGGTCGGCGAAGGAGATACGGAGCCGTCCCGTGGACCTCGATCCCGGTAGAAGGAGAGGAGCCCCAAGTCGCTCATCCGGAAGGCGGTCTTCATCTCCGCCTTGAGCGCCTCGACCTCGGCCTCGCGAGCGGTGATCACCAGTGTCGTCGGCGTGGCGCCGCGGCCAGGCGTTGCGCCTTTGCCCGCCGCAGACCGCGACCTCGTGTGCGCTCTGCTGAACCCCATTTGCTTGAGGTGGAGTCGGCCTTAGCATTCCGGGCTCGTGGTGCTGCCGCAGCCGTGAGGCCTTGCGCAGCGAGAACCTGCCCTCCTTGCCTGGGATGGCGAATCCGGCGGTTGGCGACGTGAACCTCCTCGCTTCAAATCGCCGTTAAGAAATGCCGACTTGACATCCATGTGATGAACACGCCCGACCTTCTGGGCGCTAGCGCAGGAGGAGTCGCCGCGGACTCCATCCGTGCGACGGGTGCGGCGTCATCGAAGTCGACCCCTCTTGCCGCACGAAGCCTCGTGCCACCAAGCGAGCCTTGTGCAGCGATGGCGCCGGCCATCCCGCTCGATTTGAACACCCACTTAGGGTGATCGCGCGGTGGCCGGCGGGAAGATCCGCCCGGCTCCCGCGTCCGGTTCCGCTCGGCGGCGTCCATCTCACGCTTCATCGCGACACGCCACGCCCGCGTCTCTCCGCCTCGGCGAGCGGCGGGGCTCGCCGTCGTCGCATGCCAATGCGGCTCGCCGCGCGGCCGCGCTCTGATCCAGGCGGGCGGCAATGCCGAGATGTTGTCCATGGTGCGATACTTGCAGAGCTCGTCGTCGTGGTAGGCGTCGACGCGTCTCGTCGTGGGGCACGAGTGCGAACTCCACCATGCGCCGCCATCGTGGGCCGGCCGCTTGGGGCCGGTCGGTGGTGTGGCCGGTGCGGGAGTGGTGGCGGTGGTGAAAGGGTGGGCGTGGCGATGCGGCCGGTGGTGGAGCACTCGCCGGGTGGTGGCGAGCAAGGTGTCGAGGTGGGCGAGCTCGGTGAAGACGAGCGCTAGCTCCCGCTCTCTCGAAGTGGGCGTAGTCGACAACAAAGTCCACGAGTCGAGGCCGAACCGTCGCCCACCGCCTTGTCCCGTCGCCCGGCCTCGCGCTTCGCCGAACACGGCGTCACGCGAGATGCGGGCGTGTGTGACAGGTCGAGGATGCGGTGAGGCCGAGCCCTCGCGTGGCCGATGAACACTCGAGTGCTCCATGCTGTCGAGCTTGCCGATGTGGCCAAGCTCCTGGCGAACGCGAGGAGCGAAGACCCGCAAGTGGAGACCGCCGCTTGCGCCATGCCAAGCCTCGTCAGACGGCGTCTGCGTCGGCGCCTTGGTAGGCGGCGGTTGAGGATGTAGACGGCCGTCACCACCGCCTCTCCCGAGGCGGTAGGCATCCCCTCTGCGCGAGAGGCGAGCCATCCATCCCTAAATGCGTTCGGTTGCGCTGCTCGACAACGCGCGTTACTGCTGCGGGCATGCGGTAGCGAGTAGTGGCGCTGAATGCCCTCATCGGCCGCAATGATCGACGCGAATTCGGCAGCCGTGAATTCGCGCCGTTGTCATGCGCAACACGCGCGACTTGCGACCGCGCTCGCCTCGCGGCGAGCTGCGTGCGCTGATGGCGTCCGCGACCTCTCCGCTGCTGCCGAGGACCATCACCCACATGTAGCGGGAGAGGTCGTCGACGAGCGGCAGGAAGTAGCGTCGTCCTCGGTGTGGCGGTGTCACCGGGCCACACAAGTCCCCGCTGCGAGCTCGAGCCTCTCCTTGGCTCTAAACTTCGCTCTTCGGGGAAGAAGTCGCCTCGCCGTCAACACGCAGACGTCGCAGAGCTGCTCCACATGGTCAAGGCACGGCATGCCTCGCACCATTTCCGTGGCACCAGCCGCCTGGGCCTCGAAGTGAAGGTGCCCAAAGCGCTCGTGCCATCGCACGCCTCGTCGTCCGGCGGCTGCGAGACGAAGGGTTGTGCCACTGCGCGTGAAGAGTGTAGAGTCGATTTGCGCCTCGGTTACCTTGGCAAGGAGGCGGCGTCGAAGATCCCAAATCCGCGGCACCCGTGCTCGATCTCGACACGCGAGCCGTTCTCATCCGGTGTCCCAAGGCGATGATGGAGTTCCGCGGTCGGGGATGTAGTAGACGCGGTGGCGGCCGGTGCTCGCGATCTTGGCGGCGAAGGCAGCAGAGCCGCGCCCTTGATCTCCACGGCGGGCGTCGCCGAACTTGAGCGGTGCCTCGAGCGCTGAGTCGAGCTCGGAGAAGAACTCCGCCGCCTACCATGTGGTGGGTGGCGCGGTGTCGAGCACCGCCCGTCCGGTCTTGTCATTTAATCGCCGCGGAGAGGCGTGTGCTTTTGGCTCGTCAAGGTGGAGGAGAGCCATCGCTGCCGTGCCGCCGGAGGTAGTGGTCGATGCTCGCATGAGCAATGAACAGGGCCGCTGCTCCTCCTCCTCGCTTGCGCGGCGTGGGCTGGCGCGTCGTGGTGTCCGACACTCCTTGGCCCAATGACCAAGCTTGCGCAGCTTGTGGCAAGAGTCGCTCGTCTCGCGCTATCGCATCTCTGCTGGGGTGCTGCAGGATACTAAGGCTCTCGATACCACTTGTTAGTCATTTGGACTCTTGCTCTTGGTGATAGCAAGATCCTTACTCTCATGGAGAGGATGACACTAGGAGATGGGGCAAGTTTTCTTGTTTATTTCTCACACAAATGCCATGCCAACTTTGAGGGTTGGGGATACAAATTTATAGGTGAGAACCACCAAGCATATGCTACGATGCTATCCTAGATGCTGTCCTAAAGCGGTCAATATGCTGTCCTAAAGCGAATGTTGTCCTAAAAGCGAATCTCTGTCCTAAAAGCAGATGTTTGTCCTAAAAGCGAATGCTGTCCTAAAGCAAGCAGATGTCTGTCCTAAAAGCGAGATGCTATCCTAAAGCATCAAAAACAAAAACTACCACAAATTTCACAAAGACCACGATCGAGACTTATTCATCGAAAAGTACCAAAGGCGCTGACCACGCATGTGGATGCGCATGTGCTGAAACCAATCCCGAAAATTGAGACCATAGAAGATCACCGGGCAACGAGGAACAAAAACGGCGCCTGCAAAAGAAGACTTTTTTCTCTCTTTTTTTCTTGCTTTTTTCCCTTCTTTTTTTCCTTTTTTTTGCTTTTGCTCTTTTTTTCTTTTTCTTTGCTTCAGTCGGTTTACAAACCGACCGGGTCAGTCCTCCAGCCGAATCAAAGAGTGGTGGAGGCGGCGACGCCCTCGGCGACAGCGGCGGCAGAACGGGCGTGGGTTCGGCGATGGCGGCGACCTCGCGCGGCGCCGGCGGCGAAGGCCTCGCCGGCGGAGCGATGCCTCGAGGCGGCGGCGTTTGCGGCCTTCACCGATGGCGGCGGCGCGGCCTCACGCGACGCCGACGACAGCGGACTCGGGTTGTCCGGCGAAGATCGCGACTGACGGCGGCCACCGACGCGCGGACCGGCGTAGATCCGGATCCGGCGGCGGCAACGACCACCGACCGGCAGCGATCAAGAACGCCGTCGATCGGCGACGGCGGGCTTGGACGACCTGGCGGCGGCCGGCCTACGCGGCGGTCCCGAGCGTAGATCCGTTTCGCCCGGCGTGATCCGGTCTCGCGGCGCAAAAGTCCGCGGCGGTGGAAGAACGAACCCGCGGCCGGACGGCCGGTCCGTGAGAGACAGGCACGAATCCCTAGGTATCACGAAACCCTAGGTTTGGCTCTGATACCATGTTATGAGTAGCGCATCTATTCATTATAAGGCCAATAAGCCAATATATACATGTACAGGTGTGACAAATATACAGAAAGCCCCTCGTACAATAGGATAAATACACAGCTATATATACATATCTAACAGGAACTAAGAATTGGCACTTGTATTTTCTTATGACTTCATGTTGTAATTGATAGGGCAATTTTCCTCCTGAGAAAGGAAGAACATTCGTGAGTAACCTTCTTGATAAACCTGAACCAGGGGCATGGAATGTATGCTGTGCCCCCTGCTTATCTTGTGTGCATCATAGCTGTCCTTCATTTCCGATGGAATCAGAAGTAGGCAGTGCCCCAAGTGGTTTTACATCTACAGTAAAGGAGGCAGACAGTGGCTCATCCAATGACAGAAGTGTTGCTTTTAGTTCCAAGTCATTAGATGGAGAGAGGCACAGCTCAGAACATCGCAATAATGATGTTTCATGTTTTTCTGAAGCTAAAGGCATCTCTAATGTGGTTGTAAGGAAGAAAAGGGGGAGAAGAGCACCTCCATCTTCTAGAAGCTTATGTGGTAAAAAGGTTGATAAGGTGATTGGCAGTGACGATGCTGTTGATAATTACAACCATGCTACAAAAGAAGGCCAGACTGGTAAAAGTCAGTCTATTTCGCACATTGAGGAATGTGTTGATGGGAGAACTGGTGGACTGGACTTACCAAAAACTGGTCACATGGATAATTCTTCTGATGTTGCATTCTCTCCTTCAAGTAGGAAGACAGAAGAACAAAATCACTTGACAAACACCAAAGATTTGTTCAAGAAAGCTTGCCCTCAAATCGCAGAGACGGTCACTGAAAGCCCAAATGGTAATGAGAAATCTTTCTGGGCAGATAAGGAAAGTGATATTAGGAGAAGCCAGCAAGATACACTGCATTTGAAGCAGGATGGTGTTGACAGAGAGCCCACCGGTCAGAGTGTCTCAGCAAATGAAGTGTGTGATAAATCCAACGCATTGGAAGATGCTTCTAATGTGCAAGCAGATGCTGTGAAGAAGACTATTGTTGTGAATAAAACTTCTCAAGAAATCATGGATGATGTGAGTTTCTTATTTTCAAATTTCTTGTTCCAGCTTATTTGTTTCAGCTGCAAGCACATATTTTATCCATGGAAAGTATGCCCAGATTTTTACTTTCCTTCTGATGAATGAGTTGTGTTTCAGTGATCATGGTGGAAAGTGACTTATTGGCATGTGAATCAAAACATACCACATATATTATTTGTATGCCTTTTGACTTTGGGTTGAATTAATTCCTTGCACATTTTTTCAATATCCAGCAGGTGTCTGATGCACATGTGAATACTACATCCTCTGAGGATAAGAGTTCTGAAGAAGTAGAAGATGTGAGTTCAAAACTTTAATTTCTGTCATATTGTTTATCACTTCCTCCACCTCAATAGATTGCATTTAAAATACTAGAAGGATGTTTTTTGTTTCTCCGATTGAGTAACGCTCATCACCTGATTTGTGAAATCTATCTAAACAACAACAGGTGAAAGTTTGTGACATATGTGGAGATGTTGGTGAGGAGGAGAAGCTCGCAGTTTGCAGTAGATGCAATGATGGTGCTGAGCATATGTAAGATTTATTTGTTCCATTGCCTTTTCTGTACAGCTACTCAGCTTCGATTGCTAAATGCCATACCATAATGGTTAAGTTGCACTTGTACTGTTTTGGGCTTTTGGCATGTAGAATTTGTATGCTGCAACCCTAACAACAGCTACTGTGTGCACTGACAAGTCTACACAATTATTATGCTTGTCAATGTACCCCATAACAGGAAGGAACTTATCTATTCAGCATTTCTTTTCCGTAATGTCTTTGAGAAGATGGTGTTGTTAATCTGTTTTAAGTTTTTGTCTCTCTTTTTTTTTTTTGCTCCAGTTATTGTATGTGGGTTATGATGGAAGAGGTTCCAGAGGGTGAGTGGTTGTGTGAAGAGTGCCATACTGAACTTGAAGTTGAAAAGGAGAAGAGGAAACTGGAAAAATCTCAAGTGAAGGTTGGCGCTTCAAAAGGACAGTCCTTTGAAGGGAAGACCAATAAACCTGCCAATGCTGCAAAGAGCAGAAGTTCTTCTGAGAATGAAATGGAGGCTGAAAATGTGGGCAATAATGATTCGAATAAAGCAAACCAAGGCAATGATATGGCTACTAAGAGGATGCAAGAAGATGCAGGGATCATTTCCTCAGTTAGAAAAAATCTTCCCGAATCTGTTGGCTTATTCATGGGGGCTGACTCGAGAAAAATAGTGCCATTGTCAAGCGAGAGCTCATTCAGGTTGGATGCGGAGAAAGGAAGGCAACCCACACCCCAAGTGTCAACCTCATTGACATCTAATGCTGGCAAGAATCAGGCACCATCACTTCGTGGTAAATTTATTACTATTATTATTTTCAATTGGGACACTTTACCAACAATCTAGATCTAGAATGTTCAATCTATGTTGCTATTGTGAGGTCTTGCCCTGCAGGCCTGCAATCAATGAAAACTGTACTTAGCACGGTTTGATGCAGGTCAACTCTCCAAGTCCACTTCTTTCAATAACTCAAAGATCCCCAAGGTAAAACAGCTAGTGAATGAAGTGCCTCAGAAGCCCAAAAATTTAAATCCTTTGTCCTGTATTACGAAAGAAGAGGGGCCGATGGGCCTATCTACTAAGTCGGCATCATTCAAAAAGCCTAAATCTTGTGAGCCAGCAAATAAGGCAAAGACTTCTTCCATCATACCACCTGCTGAGGAGCCAAGAGTGATGAATCCACTGGTGAGCCAAAATGTAACAAATGATAGACGCACTTCTATATTAGGATGCCCCTCTGTTGCTGGATCAATGGCTGCCCCCGTTCCTTCAAAAGCAGAATCCACAGCTCAGCATCTCACTACAGGAAATAACATGGCTGACTCAAATAATTTAGGCATTGCTCATGGACAGGGTGGTAGGAACTCTCTTGGTAATTTTTTCTTCTTTTGCATCTCATGCTTTCTTTTGGGAGTAGGTCACGTATCTACCATGGTCCAAGGGCATGTGCTCCACTGCAGAGTAACTCTGCTTTTGTTTTTCAGGATACACTGAGCTAAAGAAGCCACTTTTAGCCAAAGCACCAGGAAGTATAACTAGTGCTGAGAAATCCTCTGGTATTCTTGGTTCCGGTGTCCAGAGAAAGGTAATTCAGATCTCAAATCCTTCACATCGGGATGATAAAATGAAGGACCCACCTAGCTTGAGACCTGGTGCTTCTAGCAGCAGTCGCACAATGCGCTGTCAATGGTGTAATGAAGCGGGTCATTCTACACAATTTTGTGCTGTTGACAAAGTTCGCTTGTCTGCAATAAAACCTCCACGTGAGCGAAATTTGAAGGATGCCTCTGCCAAAAAGAATAAAACGTCTGAAGCAACTAGTTTGGTAGCTACTGAAAAAGTTCCTTCCAGATCAGCAGATCAATCTGAGCACGTCCTAAACTGTGGTCCTTACCACAACCCAATACATAAGCCTAAAAATGTTCTATCTACGTCCTTTAGTCATGTGAAGAAGCCCTCCCAATTATATGTGCTAACTGAACAAGATACGAGAAACAGTTTGTCTACTCCTAGCAGCACAGCTTCCGCAGATTGTAGCAAGCTGAAATTCAAAGAGCAACAGACTTTATCAGCCATGACAGGAAGATCTGTTGACATCAGTTCTGTTATGTCAAGTGATCTGATGGACAAATCCAGTCAAGGCTTTTCACCTGGTGATGAACTAATTGTTTCAACTGTTCCAGAGTTGGATTACATTTGGCAGTATGATTATTCTTTCCCTTCTATCTCATACACCTAACTATATTCTTATTTTAGATTAAAAGGTTGCCATGCATGCTATTACAATCAACTAAGAATCGTGAGTGATGTTTTGTCAGGTCACACATGTTCATACTTCATTTAATGTGCTTTTATCATCTCATGTATGCATCATGGTTCATACCATCTGATTGTTAAACCTGATTATCACTTGGCCCACCTCGGTTGCAATCACTTGTTTGTTTTAAATAGTTGTTTCCATTATATGCATTTTAAACTTTTTATTTTTGAGCAGAGGTGGTTTTGAGCTGTGGAGGACTGGAAAATCACCTGAGCTGTGTGATGGTTTTCAAGCCCACTTATCATGTTCTGCTTCACCAAAAGTGCTGGAAGTAGCAAAGAAATTCCCTTCTAATGTCCAGCTTGAGGAACTTCCTCGTCAAAAATCATGGCCCACACAGTTTCAGGAAAATGGTCCTACATATGAAAATATTGGTCTTTTCTTCTTTGCTAGAGATACTCAGAGGTGTGTTCCTTGCAACTTTTCTTCTTGCTCACATTTGCTTTAGTTTTCCACATAGCATCTTAGTTGAATTGAAATATCTAACTAAAATTGTATAATTTCTATTTTCTGCAGCTATGAAAATCATTACAGTAAATTAGTTGAAAATATGCTGAAGAATGATTTAGTGCTCAGAGGAAATATTGAAACAGCTGAGTTGCTTATATTCCCTTCCAATATCCTGTCAAAGAATTTCCAAAGTAAGAATTCATCCACCAATTCAAGTGATATATTTTATTTTGTCATAGCTTTTACTGTGATCGATCTTATACTTCCTTATTCTGCTTCAGGATGGAACATGATCTATTTTCTATGGGGTGTATTTAGAGTTAATCACTTGAACCTTCCACCTGATGTACCCATAAGTAAATTGCAGCCTAATTTGAATGAGGATCATCCCCTGGCCGTGGATCTGAGTAGCTCTGTTTTTTCATCTGGTCATTCATTCTCTGGAGACCATAATAATGGTGCCGAATCAGACCTCAATTTGGTGAAGTCAGCTACTTGTGCAGACTATCAATCTCTCCAGACTTCGGAAGCCGATCATCAGGGGCATTTGAACAGAGAGAACTCTTCGAATCAGCCTGTGGGTGGCAGAGATTTAGAAGATCACCATCATGATTCAATTACAGCAAGCTGTTCAACAAATAACAACAGTGTTATTAATGATTTTTCCACTGCTCTGGCAAGAAAACACCAGGTGAGTGCATATAGCTTGTTCTGCCTAATAATGCATGCTTATTGAGTGCTTTTCCCCTCTGATCTGTTTTTTATTATTTGGATTCTTCTAAAAAAATACTCTGGTTATATCTACTTGATGCATTTGATTCAACAATAGTTGGCAACCTGCTGATCTGTGTCACTGTGTGGCTGGGTGCATCTGTGCATGCATGCTTGCAGACGCCTTCTTGGCTTCTGGCCTTATGCATTTTGTTTTGCAAAATTTTTCAGATGGTTGCTTATATGAACATATAAATTTATCATTTAGTTATACCTATGCAGAAACTTGCTTATTCGGAAGACCAAGATAAAACGTGGTATTCTTCCGGTGGCAATGCTGATGGACCAATTTTTGATTTTAATACGGCTCCAGTTACTTGCTCAATCTCCTCAATCCATGAAGGTAGCATTGTTTCCCATTTCAGTTGGGGTCCAATATTTATCACCTTAAGCTTTTTTTTTGCCTTTTAGTCTAATTTGTTTTGTTACAAACCAGCTAAGGTGAGCACCACAATCAACCTTAACAATGCAGAAAACCTCATGGATGTTGACCATGTAAATACTACTGAACTGAACTCTGGTGCAGTGAATCCTATTTCGCATGTCTCAGGCGGTGCACACAAAAGAAATGTTGAGATGGCAAACTGGGCTGATGGAGTCAACGGAACACTTGAGCATAAGAAAATTGAATTGGATAATGTAGGGTCTGTGAACTCTAGTTTAAGTGAGAACATAGGACATGGAAGGTTATCATCTAAGGTGCATCCTCTGGCAGCTTCCTCTGCGGATGATTGCACTGACAATAAGGCAATTGCAGGAAGCTCGAAGAGTAACGGGAAGTGCATATTTCCGCTAGATCTAAATGCGGTGGATGATGCAGTGACTGGAAACATTGTAAATATTCTGTCTTCAGATGAGGAAGATCTGCCTGAACGTAATGTGCCAGATCTTGAGCTAGAACTGGGGGACAACAAATCTCCTAGAAAGGCCATGTTTTCGTTTCTTTCTCCCAAGGTTGGAGAGAAGCAGAATAAGGGAGATTCGCTTCTTACTGATACACCAGGTTCCCTCTCCCTTTCTCTTGCTTTCCCGGCATCAAAGGAACAAGGTAAACTGCAATCAGAGTCACAGAGACAGTTGCCTGATAGGAGCAGTAGGAATAAGCCATCCTCGATTTGGGACATACAGTGATGGTTTTTTGCTCCTGCATTCCTGATGTCTTGCGCGACGGATCTGTGTCCTCTGCCCACCTCACAAGGTGTCATTGAAGACATGACTATCCTGAAAACAAATGCATTTGCCGTGATGCCATGGCGATGTGCTAAATGCTAACAGATAGCTTCTTATGAAAAACAATTTTAACTGATGACTGCAGGCATCACACCCATCTGGACTATCAAACCGTGAAGAACATCAGAATCCACATCGTGAGTTAGTTTGGTGCAGAAACAGTGAGCTGCTCTTCGGAACATGGAGCCAGAGATTTGAGCAAAAGTTCAAACTCTTTTAAATCCCGTGTCCAATCCCTGCATTTTAAATGCCGTGCCAGTTTTTGTCTTTAGCTGGCAACTGTCTGAAACCTAGATGGATACGGGAGAATGGTGGCATATAAATATTTCTCTTTTCCATTTAATTGTTATAGTTTTTCCATTAAGTTTTTGTTATGGCACCGTCGGGGGCTAATCACGGTCCGACAAGAGGGTTGGACAGCGTCGCCGTCCAAAGGATCGGAAGGCCTAGCTGTAAGCTATCTGGAGGTGAATGGGCCGGGATTATGTATGGGCCAAGTGAATGGGCGGGGATTATGGGCCTGTTCTTTTTAGCTGCGGCTTATGGTTTTTGGGTTGTTTATACGAGAGATTACAGAGTAACAAACATGTGTGGTTTTTGTCGATATGAATGAAGTCAGTAAAGGATATACTATAATTAACTAGTAGACAGTATCTTAAAAAAAATACTTCGTTTAAAAGCTAGTTAATGTAGAAAAACCGAAAAGCAACTTTTAGAAGCTGAAAAGAACAGGGTCTATGTGTGACTTCTAGATGGGGATTACGGGTGTGTTTGGTTGAGCTGTGGCTTCAAAAAAGCTCTTGTGAGTCATGTGAAAAGTCATTGTAGGTTGTGGGTGTGGAAAAGCTGTAAGTTGTTTGGTTCAAACAAGTATAAAACTTACCTCCTATCTCTATTTTCCTTGAAACAACTGTGAAACAGCTCTCTATTTTCACCATTTCAAAAAGTAGAAAGCCAAAAGCCAAAAGCAGGGTTCAAGGTACTTTCAAAACTGTACTACCCAAATGTAGCTGCTTCTGAAAAAGCAGTTTCTGGTTTCCACTCCTTTGGTTGGCTTTTGGCTTTTTGGAAGCAAAAGCAGCTCCCAAAAACTCAACCAAAGGCACCCTACATGTCATGCCGTTGAGAGGAAAGACTACTTAGGGATAGCAAGTAGCAAGTGATTGTCCAGGCATCCAACTTGTATTACCTATTCGGCTCTGAAAACTTTCCCCAACCTTGTTCTTCTCTTCTTCCCAGTCTAATTCTTCTTCCCATTCTCCAATTGCTGCTCGATTCTACTACTGAAATTTGTAATAGCCATTGAACTTTGTGATATCTACTGAATTCTGGAAGGGAACGCAACAAGCTGGTATCAAAGCATGTTCCAATGCCTTGGAGCCGTCGTGTTACCACACCTGATCGGTGACTCAGGCGCAAATCAAATCCTAGAGCTCGTCAAGACGATCAAAGCGTAGAGTGAAGCAATTGCAGCTCAGGGTGAGTCAATCAAGCGCCGTGATTTACCGAGTGGTGGAGGAGATCAGGATGGTGGTGATAAAGCTCCAGCAGTGGAAGCCGAAGATGGAGAAGGCAGCAGAAGGACTACACATGGAGGTGGGTGAGTTACGCAACCAGGTCTAGCAGATCGCCCGCAACTTTGTTCTCGTCATGCGCCCGGCCGATCGACCTGCTGGGAATCATCCCCAAGTTGGATCGATCCTTCTGGTGCTGCGGCCGCATGAAGTGGCGTCACGGGGTTTTGCTGGTGATGTGAAACGTCGGCTTGGGCCACCACGAGGAATTGATGAGCCAGAGGAACGCAATTGGGGAAAAATTTCCCATGTCGCCTTTGGGCAATGATACGTCACATTTAAAGTGTGGAGAATGCCTGACATCCAAAATTCCAATTAAAAGATGCTATCTTACGATGGTAAGGGCGAGTTTGGGTTTGTTCCAATCTGGCATTGCTGCGGAACATCATCAGTTCCTTGCATTCCAGTGCAGTGGGTGGCCATTCGGGATTCCAAGTGACTTATGGTCGGATTCACAAATTGTTTGCTTGACCAGGTATGAAGAAAGAGGTGCATGCTTATGTAGCAGTTTGCACAACTTGTAAACAGGCCAAATCTGAGCATGTCTGCTACCCGGGGCTCCTCCAACCCCTTCCTGTTCCAGAGCATGCATGGCAAATTGTGTCCTTGGACTTCCTTGAAGGATTGCCGAGATAAGCTAGCTTCAACAATATTATGGTGGTAATTGAGAAGTTCTCTCAGTATGCCCACTTCGTTGCATTGTCTCATCCCTTCATTGCCTTTCAAGTGGCCTAGGCTTGCCTCCACAACATTTTCAAACCACACCGTTTGCAAGCTCGGTATACCATCCACAAACTGACGGGCAAACCGAGTGGGTCAATCAATGCGTGGAAGCTCACCTCCATTGCTTTTAGATATTTTGGCACATTTCAGGTGGAAGAGAAGATAGCAGTTGTGGCCTACAAACTCAAGTTGTCGGCTTCGATATCGAAGGCGGTTCCGAAGAAAACGCTCCCGCTAGTCGTGGCGGCCGGGGGCGCCGAGGTCGAGGACGCGGCTGTGGCCGGGGTCGCGATGATAGAGGCCGTGGGGATTACGAGGACCAGCACCATGGACTGTGGTGCGAGGTCCACGGTCGGGGCACCCACGACACGCGTGCATGCGTCTCCATCGCGGCGCTCCGCCAAAGTGTCGCCAGGGATAGGAACCCGGAGGCACGCCCGCCCGTGGTGGCCCACGTCCAGCACCCATACGAAGTCCCCATGCAGATTCAGGCACAAGGGACGTAGCCCTACGAGGCCTCGCTACGGATCCAGGCTCACGTGCAGCAGCCTCGGGAGGGCCTCCTACAGCTGCAGGCTGCGGAGACAGCCCACCGCAGGGTTATTAATGTAATCTCCGGAGGCTCCTCGCTGGAGTTCACCTCAGCACGACAGCAGAAGGCCTACGTACGGAGACTACACCACGTAGCGACACACCCGGCGCAGGCACCGCCGGAGTGGGCACAGCACGAGATCACGTTCACGTTCACCGATGCCCACAGCGTGCATCTTCCTCACCAGGACCCCCTGGTCGTCCGGGTCGTTATAGCAGGGTGCAACGTGGGGGCCCTAGTTGACGGCGGCAGCTCCGCGAACATCTTGTTCGCCACAGCCTTCGACCAGATGGGGATCCCCCGAAGCCGCCTTGGCCCACCGGGAATCCCGCTGCAAGGCATCGGAGGACAACCCCTACAGGCGCTCGGCCAGATATGCCTTCAAGTCTCCTTCGGGCCACGACAAT
This sequence comes from Dendrocalamus sinicus, assembly GCA_036346575.1. NCBI lineage: Eukaryota > Viridiplantae > Streptophyta > Magnoliopsida > Poales > Poaceae > Dendrocalamus > Dendrocalamus sinicus. Next base: position 11,611,786 of record CM070674.1, on the reverse strand, counting down.
AATGTAAGGGTCGAAGATGCCACATTCGACGTGGTCAATCTCCTATACCCCTACAACGCCATATTGGGGCGTCCAATCATCAACTCCTTCGGAGCGGTGGCACACCACGGCTACTTATGCATGAAGATCCCGGGGCCGCGGGCCATCATTACCATCCGTGGCGACCAGGATATGGCCCGGCGCATCGAGCACGGCACCAGATACCCCCGCCATGACGTTCAATGGCACGCGTAGAGTCGGCACCGCAGCGCGGAAACCCACGGCGTCATCCGGCGGTGGCTCGGCAAGCCCTACAGAGAGCGCAGCTACTAGAGGCCTCGGCCGCGCCAAGGACAAGTGGTTAGTACCTCCGACCTATGTAATCGCTCACCCGCGCAAACGGGAATGTAATAAAGTTCCGTTTGTCGCCAACCTCTCATCACTGTGCGAAAATACGCGGCGAGGGCGCGCGGAGGCCTCGCCTACGCGCGCGCTCCCGGAGTATAAACCAAAGACGCACGTTCGCGTGTGCACTCTCCGTAGCCAGGGGTACGGGTATGAGTATAAACCAAAGACGCACGTTCGCGTGTGCACTCTCTGTAGCCAGGGGTACGGGTATGAGTATAAACCAAAGATGCACGTTCGCGTGTGCACTCTCCGTCAAAGACACGGGTATGAGTATAAACGAAGACGCACGTTCGCGTGTGCACTCTCCATCAAATACACGGGCATGAGTATAAACAAAGACGTGTGGGGGGACGCCTCTGCACGCACTCTACGGAGTATAAATAAGACGCGGATGTTCTCCCTGCGCACTCTACTGAGTATAAACAAGATGCGAACCCCGCGCACGCCAGTGACTTTGTCCCTGTGCGTACTCTCCGGAGTATAAATACGACGTGGATGTTGACCCCACGCACTCTACGGAGTATAAATAAGACGCGGATGTTCTCCCTGCGCACTCTACTGAGTATAAACAAGACGCGAACCCTGCACACGCCAGGGACTTCGTCCCTGTGCGTACTCTCCGGAGTATAAATACGTCGTGGATGTTGACCCCACGCACTCTACGGAGTATAAATAAGACGCGGATGTTCTCCCTGCGCACTCTACTGAGTATAAACAAGACGCGAACCCCGCGCACGCCAGGGACTTCGTCCCTGTGCGTACTCTTCGGAGTATAAATGAGACGTGGATGTTGACCCCACGCACTCTACGGAGTATAAATAAAGCGCGGGTGCTCTCTGTGCACTCCGCGGAACGCAAGGAGGGCATGGATATTAATCGCGCATCACGACAGAGTGTCGGGGCTCGCCTTCGCGCACCACGGGAGGTGAACGCAAGGTACGCCACCGAAGTCCAATTCCAAGAGCCCCAAGAGAGCGACATAGCGCGTCAGAGGCTGCCCTCAGGAAGGGCGCACGCGGAGCGCGAGGTACACCAGAGGCTACCCCCGCCTCGGAGGGTAGGGGAATGGAGCATGCGCGCACTTCTGCCGCCGCACGCGCCAGTCTACGGACTCTAAACAAGTCGTAGCGTCGAGGTCCGCCTCCGCACGCGCCAGTCAACGGACTCTAAACAAGTCGTAGCGTCGAGGTCCGCCTCCGCACGCGCCGGTCTACGGACTCTAAATAAGTCGTAGCGTCGAGGTCCGCCTCCACACGCGCTAGTCTACGGACTTTAAACAAGTCGCAGCGTCGAGGTCCGCCCCGCACGCGCCAATCTACGGACTCTAAACAAGTCGTAGCGTCGAGGTCCGCCTCCGCACGCGCCAGTCTACGGACTCTAAACAAGTCGTAGCGTCGAGGTCCGCCTCCGCACGTGCCAGTCTACGGACTTTAAACAAGTCGTAGCGTCGAGGTCCGCCTCCGCACGCGCCAGTCTACGGACTCTAAACAAGTCATAGCATCGAGGTTCGCCTCAGCCGAGGAACAAGGCCCCGGGAGTGCTCGCGCGCCCACTTCGGCTAGGCAGGCGGGCCCTCGCGCAACTACTGTCAACGGCATACTTTGAATGTGGAGACTTCGTCCCAACACAGCATGACCGCCCGAAGCACAGTGCGCAGCGCATATCCTAATCGCCAGCAGATGCATACATCGGGAAAATTTTACAAGCACAAAGGCCCGCCAGCATATCTGCCGCTCTAAGCCATTATTCGGCGGGCTCGTCCTTAACGCGCATTAAGGCCGGGACCTCGCCCGAAGAGGATCGGCTCGCCCAAAAGTTCAGCGACTCCTCGGCCCTTTGCCAGCATCGAAGGCGCCGCCGGGTTGCAAGGTCGGGCGCAGCGATGCGTCCCGGCAAGAAGGAAGCGCCGGGCACGAGTCAAATAGTCAGTTCGTAGAACAAGTGCGCACATTATTCACAAAAAAGGGGCGGACATTACAACGCACGCCTACACCTAGCCACCTCGACGTCGCACCTGCGAGTTCTCGGCGCCTTCGGAGGCCCCAGCGTCACCTTCGTCGCGTCGGGGGACCTTGTCCAGAAATTGGCCAAGGCTCCCCTCCCCGTAAAGGGACTTCCGGAGCTCGACCTGCGCGGCGGCCACCCCGGCATAGTCCCAGATCCGCTCGTAGAAGTGCTTGATGGCGCGACGAACGGCGCGGACGGCACCGGACATTACTCCAGCCCCGCCGGGCATCTCCAGCTGGGGGTCCTCCAGCCCGGTGATGTGCGTACAACCACGGTGCCGTAGGAGCGCGCACACCATGCACGACGCCACGTAGGCACAGTGGTTGCCGACGGTCGTCGCGGCACCACGCGCAGCATCGGCGGCATCTTTGATCCAGCGAAGGGTCCGCGACAGCTCCTCCGGGCCGAAGGCGTGGTCCGGCACTTTGGCCACAAGCCCTTGGAGATGGCTTTCCAGCGCTTGCATGGCATCCCATGCAACTACCGAAGCCTCGCCAAGCGTCCGGTCATGCTCCGCTAGAGTTAAGGCGAGTTCGCCTCTTTCCTTTTCTAGCGAGGCGAGCTCCGCCGCGAACTCCCGCCGCATCACCTCCGCGGCCGACTCCCGCGCCGAAGCGGCAAATCCCTCGGCGTGCGCTTTCGCCTCAGTGCACTCCGCTTCCAGCTGGCGGATGCGGGCATCCTGGGCAGAATGGCCCCCCGTGACTTCGCGTAGCTCCTCCTCGGTGACCCGCAGCCTATCTTCGAGCGCCCTTTGTGGATGAACATAGGCCGTTTGCAGGGCCTGCCCCAGCACCAGTGTCTGTAGGGCAAAACGACTTAGCAAGCTCAGCATGGCCAAGCATTGTCGCATAAGTAAGTACTTACCCTCCCCCCCGACACCTCGAAGGCGTCCCCGAGACGCTCCACCCCGTAGGTATGAAGTGCCTGCTGGCTGACACTGGCGGCCGCGTCATCCACGATCCCATGCCACTCCATCAGCGTCTCAGACGGAGGAACAAAGTCCGCGGGACTCGGGCGCACGACATTCGCGCCGCCGGCACCAGGACCTCTATGTCCCGGCGAAGGCTCCTCCTCCGGAATAAGCGACACTGCAGGCAAGGATGTAGGTGATCACACAAGGCACAACGAAGAATACGCCAGGATAAACTTAGCCACCTCACCCTCAGTAGCAGCCGGAGGGCTTTGAGGGACCGCTTCCCTAGTCCCAGCTGGGGTAGCAGTGGCGCAGTCCTCCGCGGGCGTGGTTACGCAAGGCGAAGCCTCGCATTTGGGGCCGCCATTGGCCGTTCTGCGCGCGACGACGTGGCTCGGGAGCAGCGGGGCGCGCCACAGAACTTCGCACGCGTCGTCGAGTCCCACAAGCTCCTGATGCTCGTCACCACGGTGAACCCCCTTGACGTCCGATGGAGCCCTGGCTACAGACACGGCCGCTTAGTCGGAACGGGGGGCAACGGCTTTGCCCCAGTAGCCACTGCGGGAGAGGTCCCCGCGGCTGCAGCGCCCGGGGGCAAAGACCCCATCGCGGTAACCTCTGCGGGCGGCACCTCGGTCGCGGACGCCACCGCCGGCGAAGACCCACCTCCATGCGCCCCTGAGGAGGGCACCTCCGGCGTCGTGGTGGCCACGGCCAAAGGCTGCGCCTCCGGCGTTGTAGTAGCCACGGCCGCAGCCTCCACGTCGGCACTGCTAGTCGGCATGGATCCCGTCCCGACGACCGCCGCGGGCGACGAGGCTTCCCCCCTCCGGCTGCCCGCGGTGAGCCCGCCGTCCAGAGCACCCCCTGAAGACCCTTCGTCACCAGCGTCCGCGCCCCCCAGGCTCGAGTTGGCGTACCTCGCAGAATCCGACTCCGCATCCGCCGCCCCATCGGGAGCAGTAGCAGCAGCAGTGCCAGCTGCTATGCCGAGCACGTCAGACGCCCCCTGAGCCCTCTTACGAGACGACGCCTTTGTCCTCGTTGCGCCGTCATCCTGGTGCCGCGAAGTCGGCGAAGCGCGGTTTGGCACGGCAAGGCCAAGGGCCTCGCACACGCGATTTATCCGCCCTAGTCCTGCCTCCGCAGTTGCGGACACGCGCTGCTCGTGCTCCCTGCCAGTGTACGGCCCGAGGAATACACGCGCGGTCCGCTCTACGTCCTCCAAGCCAATTCCTAGAGCAAAGCAGGAGACAAGGTAATGCACTCCGCGCGTACAAAAGGGAAGATGCGGACGAGACTTACGAGGACCAGACGGCGCCGGCAGGCAGTACACAAACCGCCGGCAGGATGTTGTCGTCTCGGCGCTTCTCGACGGCGCGGCGCCAGTCGTGGGCAAGCGGTGCCACGCCATACATTAGGAACTCCTCGGCGAGGCGCGCATGTTGAAGCGGGCGGCTACGCCCACGAGTCGTCGGGTCCTCCGCTTGTCTTCTTCGTCGAGCGTCCGGCCGGGCGAGGTTTTAAATGCGATTGGCCGGCCCGTGCACGCGAGGCCGCTCCCGCTCGCTACGCGGTGGTAGAACCACCGCTTCATCCAGTGAGACTCCCACTTCCCGCGGGTGGAATTCGTGGGGAAGAGCTTGCCGCAGGATGACTGGAGAATGAAGGTGACGCTGCCGAACTTCGACAGCGTCCCATCCTTCCGCTCCTTCGGCTGGAACCGCGCCTCGTGCAGGTAGGCGAACAGCGAAGCGCTGGGCCAGCACGCTCCCGAGCGCAAGGCCCAACTGTAGATGGCGAGCCGGGCCACGGCGTTCGGAGTCAGCTGTGACAGCTCCAGCCCAAAGGTCCGCAGCACGTCGCCCACGATTGCAGCCGCCGGGATACAGAGGCCGGCATCAAAGTAGGCGACGAACACAAGCACCTCCGACTCCTCGGGGCGCGGTTCCGTCTCGTCGGCGGCAGGCAATCGTACCGCCTGACGCTCGGATAGCTTCCCCTCGCGCAGCAGCTTTTGGATCGTCTTCTCGGTCACGAGCGAAGGGCCCAAATCACCGAAAAACGAGCCCTCCTTCTCCGCCGCCAGCCACCATTTGTCTGCCGCCGCTGGGTCGCGTTCGCCAAGCGAGTACGTCACCTCCAGTTCCGATGACCGCCGGCGAACGCCGGAGGTACTAGTCGCCTGGCCACGCCTGCCACCAGATGCCATCGCTTCTCGTGAAAGGAGTATAGCGGCGAGAATACTACGGGGTATGGAAGGCGATGCAAGCAAGAAAGGGGCGTAGAACTGCGGGGGCGCGGTTACGAGGGCTATTTCAAGCCACCTCGCCCCCGATGCCGAAGCGTCACGACGGTCCGCGTACCGGACGCGACCACAGTCGTACAAAGGCCCGTCCCGCACAATCCCCCATAACCGAAGACGTAGGGGCACGACCACAGCGGTAAGGACCGTCAGAGCATGACGCTCCAGTGGCCTCCTGTCGCATGCCAACCCCCGCATGAGATAGCTGGAGCACACGAGGCTAGGCGTCGACACGACTCCAGCCGCCATTAAAAGCGCACTAATGGGCCATGGGATCACAGCAGCTTCGAAGCTGCGCCATTCCTCGCCCACCCCGTGTCCCCCTTCCCTAGGGAAGGGGCGAGAACCTGCGATCACGCAACTGTTCACATCCCGCCGCGCACCAGTAACAAGCCGCCGCATGCCCTACGCGCGCCGAGGCGAGTCGCACGGTACGACAACCTACCTCTGGCAAATTGGGGGCCGGCGCGATTCCAGGAGCCTTTACAGCGCATGACCGCATCGTGAGATCGCAATCACCGCATGCATGGTGGTGTTTGCGGTGCGAAGTTGAAACTCAGACCACCGCTGAGCCTCTACCGCGGTAGGCCCCAGTCGCGGCTTCGGCTTCAAGGCTACTTCGGCTAGGCGCCAGCTCCGCTGCCACCCGTTCAATTGGTAGGGGACGGAGCACGCGCGTCTACTTCGGTTAGGCGCCAGCTGCGCTGCCACCCGTTCGAAGGGTAGGAAACGGAGTGCGCGCGCGTCTACTTTGGCTAGGCGCCAGCTCCGTTGCTACTCGTTCAAAGGGTAGGGGACGGAGCGCGCGCGCGTCGTCGGCTAGGCGCCCCGCTCGCGCCACCCGTTCGAAGGTAGGGGCGGAGCGCGCGCGTCTACCGGGCTAGGCGCCCGGCTCGCGCACCCGTTCCAAGGGTAGGGGACGGAGCGCGCGCGTCTACTTCGGCTAGGCGCCAGCTCCGCTGCCACCCGTTCGAAGGGTAGGGGACGGAGCGCGCGCGCGTCTACTTCGGCTAGGCACCAGCTCCGCTGCCACCCGTTCGAAGGGTAGGGAAACTCTGCCACCCGCCTCGGCCCTGCGCCGGGGTCTAACGGCAAGCCGCCGCGGGCCAAGCAACCTTGGCGGCAGCCTCGACATGACCTCTGCCTCCGGGGGGAAAGGGCAGGCCGCCACTTCGGCGTTAGAGCCCGCGCGACAACCTCATGACCTAAACCAGCAGGGATCCAGGCACCTGGGTTTTCCGTATTTTGGGAGTGCAAGGGCTGATGTGCGGCAGGTTTTGACGGGTTCTCATAGACAGATAAGCTTCAGTACATCAACATTCCCTAATGATAGCGCCAGTTGGCACACTCAGCGGATGCAGATGAACTCAAGCATATCTCTCTACGAGATTGGGTCAAACCTTGCCATCTTCATACAAGAACACGACGCGCACATACGAGGTCGTCTTCTCGATCGCCACACCAACCTGGCTTCGGCCTGGACCTTGACTTCGAGGGGCGGACCTGCGCGCACACACTCGCCCGTTGGCACCTCCCACACACAGCAAAAGCGAAGGTCATGTCGCGCAAAGTTTGGCTTGTTCTCCTTAACAGGCCACCTTCAGTGAACCAGCATTCTTTCAAAGTAATGCGGACGGGCTCCATCAGGAACCCCGACTGAAGATAGGTCTGTCAAGGAGAACAGGGCAAAGCTTGCCGTCGTATGCAGAAACGCAGCGCGAGGATAGGAAGCGCGACTGGTTACCGATAACAGACGCTAACCAAGCTCCCAAGAAAAATAGACCTCCATCTGTACATCAACATCCCTCAAGCCGCTCAGCGTCACTAGGGAATGTCGATGCACGGAAGGGGCCCATTTTAGGGGAGCAGCTTCTATCCAAGGACACGATGCAGGAACAACGCCGCACCAGCGCCGTATATATACCCCATCAGCGGGGAAGCCAACCGGCGGAAGTCCAACCGGGGGAAGCCAACCGGCGAAAGTCCAACCGGCGGAAGTCCAACCGGCAGGAGTCCAACCGGCGGAGGTTCGTCCCCACATTAAATGGCCGCGACGCCTCAAGACCCACACTGCGCCAAGCACACTTCGCCACGTGGACGACCAGAAGGAGCGTCGCAGCGCGTCCGCCTCGCGCGTGTACGGTGACTCAGGGGCCCGCTACGCCAACCTATGCTGGTGCAATGCCACCGGCTTGCCCCGGGCAACCACTGACCCCGTCAAATCGGAGGCGACTTCGACCTCGAACCCACCCCCCGCGCGTCTACTTCGTCTAAGCGCCAGCTCTGCTGCCACCCGTTCGAAGGGTAGGGGACGGAGCGCGCGCGCGCGCCTACTTCGACTAAGCGCCAGCTCGGGACGGAGCGCTCGCAGTCCAGGCATCGGTTTCGGCTACAACCTCAGCCCCCGGGACCCACCGCACATCAAAGCTCCGCAAGTTCGGAAAAGGTCACAGGCCGCAGGGACGGAGGGGGCCAAAGGACTCGGCAACATGGCTTCGGCCCTGTAAAGCCCTTCACCATGAGAGGCTCCTGTTGTAGGGGTGGCCCCCACCTAAACCCAACAGGCCTGTTAGAAGGCTATAAGGCCCAGAATAGGCCACGTGTAATGACATAAGTGCCCCTGAAGGGAACACTCAGATGTAAGGGTATAGTTGTAAAAACACTCCCCATGTATATATATATAGAATACAGGCCATGGGGAGGACCCAGGCCATTATTGATCACTCTCTCCCAACTCTCCACTACCACATCTCTCTCTATTTGGTCTGTAACCACAACAGTAGGCTTCTCGCGCTAGGAAGGAGAACATATGGTTAGTGGACTCCGGATGCTCACACCACATATCCGGTGATAAAAGTTGGTTCTCCTCCCTTTCGCATACATCTCGAGCTGAAAATGTTACTTTTGGAGATGTTACTTCTACATCTGTTTTGGCAAAAGGTACAGTGAAGGTAAATGAAAAGTTTATGTTTAAAGATGTGGCTCTTGTTGAGAACTTGAAATTCAACTTGCTTTCTGTCTCACAAATGATTGATGAAGATCTTGAAGTATGTTTTCAGAAAGGTGAATGTAAAGTGTTAGGTGCTTCAGGTGATCTAGTTTTTAAAATTTCAAGATTTGGAAGAGTTTTTAAAGCTGATTTTGATGTTTCACATGATGCTAAGTTTAGGTGTCTAGTGCCAATGTTTCTAAAGATTTATTCCTTTGGCATCGAAGACTTGGACATGTTGGTTTTGATCATCTCTCGCGTGTTAGTGGTATGGATCTTATACGTGGTTTGCCTAAACTTAAGAATGGAAGAGATATAGTATGTTCTTCTTGTAGACATGGTAAGATGTGTGCATGTTCACATCCTCTGCTTACTATGGTCATGAAAAATGCACCAGGACAGCTCCTACACCTTGACATAGTTGGACCATCGAGAGTTTAGTCAGTTGGTGGTAAGTGGTATGTGCTAGTGATTGTTGATGATTTCTCTAGATATTCTTGGGCTTACTTTATGGCATCTAAAGATAAGGATTTTAGTCATTTTAGAAGTCTTGTTCTGAGACTATCTATCGATCTCCCAAGATATCTTAGAGCTATTAGAAGTGATTATGGAACTGAATTTAGAAAATTTTCTTTTGATTATTTTTGTGCTGAAAGAGGAATTGATCATCAATTTTCATCACCATCTGTTCCACAACAAAATGGTGTAGTTGAAAGGAAAAATAAAACTTTGGTTGAGATGGCTAGAACAATGCTAGATGAATATAAAACTCCAAGGAAATTTTGGGCTGAAGCTATATCTACTGCATGCTATATTTCAAACCGTGTGTTCTTGAAATCTAAATTGGGTAAAACTTCATATGAGCTTCGATTTGGACATAGACCTAGTGTTTCTCATTTCAGAGTTTTTGGGTGCAAATGTTTTGTGTTAAAATATGGAATCTTAGATAAATTTGAAGCTAGATCAACTGATGGTATTTTTCTTGGATACCCTGCTCATTCACGTGGCTTTCATGTGCTTGTTTTGGAGACTAACAAAATAATAGAAACCTGTGAAGTTTCTTTTGATAAGGCTAGTCCAGGCACTAGTCTAAGTTGTTGGACCGAAATGGCGACAGAGGGGGGGGTGAATGTCGATCTCTAAAAATCGCCCCCAAAGAGTATCTTCTCCTCCAATAGCTATGGAAGCTATGAAGGTAGAAAATAAACCCTCACTGGAAATCACAGAGACAAGGAAAAACTAAATCCAGAAGGAAGCAATCAAGAAAAACAAATTCAGCGCAAGTCTGGCTGCAAGCGGTAGTACCGCTGGGACGAGCGGTAGTACCTCTGAGCGGTAGTACCGCTGGGTCGAGCGATAGTACCGCTGAGCGGTAGTACCTCTCGAGAAAAACAACAAACAGGATTTTCAGGCTGGAACTTTGAGACTTCGGATTTTTGGCTAAAAAGAAGGTTTGCTCTCAATCTTTTTGATCCAAGGCCTTACTACAACATACTAAATAGTAAGGGGACCTTGGGAAACAAGAGAACCAAACCAAGAAGCAAGAATTTCAGATTATGGGTAAAAATCTGAATTTTTGCACAACCCGAGCCAAAAATCAAATTGCTTCCAAACCTTTGATCCTATGGCTAAGAAACTTTGCAGATATGTTAGCAATAGCCATAGGACTCTCCATGCCAGATCTCAGCCCATCTTGCAAAGGGAAACAAGAAATGCTCAAAAACCCTAGAAGGGCTAAAGAAGAACAGAGCAACCCAAAATGCCAAATCTGAGATTAAAAGAGGTTTGCTCTTGGGAAACTTGATCAAATGATCTTGAGGCACTATCCCATCAAAGAGCAACCCATTTTGGGCCTTCCCAGCAATCAAGAACTCAAAACACCGAAAATCAAGAAATCACCCAAAAGAGGAACGAAGAACAGAGAGCACGAACCGGGAGAATCAAACTTCAGATTTTCATTCATTTAAGCAAAAGGAATACAGGGGAGTCCCGATACGCATGGACATTAGAAAGGAAGATTACATGCACATCACTCCAATCTCTCCCTCTCCCTCTCATACCTCTCAAGAACACAACCCACTACATGCTTCCCTGGAGGAACACACAGAGGGGATGAACGTGGAGACAAGGTGCTGCTGCCCTCAACCACTAAAGAGCAAAGCAAAACCACCTCTCAAAGCCTCTTTTGACTCTCTAAAACCCTAGCTCTCTCCACAATCCATGAGGAGGCATGCAGCCCCTCCTCTCCTTTTATAGCCCATGGCTAACGGGTCTCCAACCCGTTACGCCGGCTAAATCCAACGGAGCCCGCTCCCGCTTGTGCAGCCTTGCGAATTTCCCGATTCGCCCCTCTTGCACCTTCCGGGAAGCTTCCGCGCTCCTTGCCTCGCACGACTCGCTACCACCTCGAGTCCACGTCTTCTTCGACACCTCCCGACTGTTCTGACCTCAGCACCACCTGCGCCTAGTCCAGTCCTCCGTGTCTCACCACGACTCCACTCGACGTCCTGCAGCCATACAGACAAGAAACACATCAAATAGCACCGCTCGATACATGAAAGCGTAAATACCATCATACTTACCACAGATGAAGTCCAAACCAGTCAAATCAAAGAATCAGCGTCCTAATCCCAAATGACCAAGTTTGACCAAGTCCGACCGAGCCCGATTGCGCCACACAGCGACTAGGTCCGAACCACCCAAACCAAACTCGACTATCCTAAACCTTTGTCAATTACACATCATTCACATGGAGTCATGACCACATGGTCTCTCAATCTCCCCCTTATTAGTATATTGACAAACGCAGAAAAAGCATGAAGTTGAGTTTGAGTTTGAAGAATCCAACATGGTCCAAAGAGAAGAATGAAACTAATGACCATGTCGACAGAAGGAACACTAGAGCAACATCTGAAAGAGCAAATTGTTCTCCAAAGCTCTAAAATGATCCCATAAGACTTTTTCACTTCTATTCTCCCCCTTTTGGCAATAAACACATCAAGAATGCAAAAGAGAGAATATGACATGACAACGGATGAAAATGGCTGAAGTTGATTTATTTTAAGCATTTAGAGCCATGAGAATTATCCATAATGACCATAATGTAATACACCAAGCCATAACTCAATAAAAGGCTATCTAGATCATGACAAGATATGTATATCCTAGCTAGAGCACATAGATGACGATCTGAAATGTAATGCATTTTATGAGCATGTCAAGTCATCAATAAGCAAAGTCTAACTAGAGATATCCAAGGATGATGCAGGCCATGTCAATAAGCTAAGCGGAACAAGGAAGCTAATATTGAGTCCAAATAGAGTGCTATAAGCTCAAGATTGAAACATTGGTTAAGTACAAGGGTCTTTTTGTAGCTTAAGCAAATTGAACACATACAACATTGTCTTTTTAAAGCTCATGGTCGTTTCCAACCCAATTTTTTTTTCATGTGCTAGATCTCAAGCCTTATGCGACTACTCCAAGCGAGAAGCTTAAGAAGATAGTCTAGGTCATCCAAAACTCCCCCTGAGTTCATGCCTAGTGCAATGGCAAGCCGTCTCATGAGAAAGAATTGGTGAAATCAGTTTTTCGCACAAAAGAGATCATTTTGCTTTTTAAATATGTTGTACTAACTTATGCATCATCAAGAACTAATATAGCTCAACTTAAGGCTCAACAAAGATTCAACGCTCAACTAAGCTTATTTGATATGGCATGAATCATAAAAAGATAGCTCAAGAAGGACTAAACTCAAGTGCTAGCATGACAAGTTTTAATTCAAGTAGATCAATTTTAATTCACTTATCATGGCAAAAGCTAGTCTATACATATGAAGTCATGATAAATCTAGCAAATAAAGTACAAGCCATGGCAAGGTGTAAAGCATTGTACGCATGTCATAAAGGATAATAATCAAGGCTCAATGTAGTTATATTACAATGCGAAATGCTAAAAGCAAGAAAATCCAGCTCCCCCTCAACATGAGATGCAACTTATAGTTCAAGTTGAGTTAAGTCAATATTAAGCTCTAGAAGCTCCCAAATGAACTCCCCCTGAACCAAAGCAATAAATCGAGAAGCTGGGAAAGAAAACAGCAAACAGACAATCCTTAAAGCATAGATAAGATATAGAGACAACTATGGCTCAGACAAACTCTCATCTACCCCAAATGACTCCAGGACTATTAGCTTGACCGTAAAGCACACACACTAGAGAGCAAACACGTACCCTGTCTACCCGAGGGTGGCCCAACCCTCGCTAGAATCTACAAGAAGTGAGTGAGCTCAATCTAGTGAGATAAGAAACAGCTAATAAGAAGCATCCTGGAAGCACAAGATAAGAGTAAGAAGTCTATGCAACTAGACAAGAGAAGCACTCTAACCTATGCTAGAAGGACTAAGCCCGATGCACCCCGAGTGCAAAGCGACAGAAATGAGACAGAAGCATAATCAATATAGTAAAACAGTAACGCCCAAAGCTCCCCCTCACTACAGTCCATAAGGACAAACCACCCCAAGCTCTCCCCGCAGAGCTGAAAACCTCGAACTATCCAAAGGCTTGGTGAAGATATCAGCCAACTGGTGGTCACTCTCCACAAACTGGAGCACTATATCGCCCTTCTCTACATGGTCTCTAAGGAAGTGATAACGGATATCGATGTGCTTGGTCCGAGAGTGTTGCGCTGGGTTCTTAGCAATGTTAATCGCAGAAGTGTTATCACAGAAGAGTGGAACACTGTCGATAACTAACCCAAAATCCCGCAGGGTCGAAGCCATCAGTACTACTCGATCGCGGCAGTTGGCTGCAGCAACATACTCGGCCTCTACGGTGGACTGTGCAACACCGGACTGCTTCCTAGAAGACCAAGAGACGAGAGAAGTGCCAATGAATTGGCAAGTGCCAGAAGTGCTCTTCCTATCTATCCTGGCCGGCAAAGTCTGCATCCGAGAAGGCTCTCAAGGAAAGACAGGAAGAGGAAGAGTACCAGATACCATAGTCAATGGTAGCTCGAAGGTACCGAAGAATGCGCTTCACCGCCTGGCGGTGAGATACGCGAGGAGAAGCCTGAAACCGAGCACAAAGACACTCGGAGAAGTGTATGTCTGGTCTCGAGGCAGTGAGGTACAAGAGGGAGCCGATCATACTCCTATATTCCTTCTGATCAACTGGCTCGCCATCCTCATCTGGGTCGAGTGTAGCTGAGGTAGCCATCGGAGTAGACACTGGCTTACCATCACTCATATCGAAGCGCTTCAGGAGGTCTCGAGTGTACTTGCCTTGATGCAAGAAAGTACCCTCCCGAGTCTGCTTAATTTGGAAGTCAAGGAAGAAAGTCAACTCGCCCATCATACTCATCTCAAACTCGGTGCTCATGACATCCGAGAACTGAGAAACCAGAGTATGGGAAGAGCCGCCAAAGATGATGTCATCGACATAGATCTGGACGAGCAGAAGGTCATCGTCAAGCCTACGGATGAACAAGGTCTTGTCTACTTTACCCATTTCGAAACCATGACTCAACAAGTAGGACTTAAGCCTCTCATACCAAGCACGAGGGCTTGCTTAAGTCCATCTGAGCTTTGGAAAGCTTGAATACATGGTTTGGGTATTTGGGGTTCTCAAACCAGAGGTCATCTCACATAGACTTCTTCCTCAATGAAGCCATTTAGGAAAGCACTCTTGACATCCATCTGGTAAAGCTTGAAACCCTTAGAAGCTGCAAAGGCAAGCAGAATTCTAATGGCTTCAAGTCTAGCTACAGGGGCAAAGGTCTCCTCGAAGTCTAGACCCTCGACCTGAGAAAAGCCCTGAGCTACCAGTCTAGCCTTGTTTCGAATAACGACCCCATCCTCGCTCTGCTTGTTCTTGAACACCCACTTAGTCCCAATGACATTGTGATCTCGCGGGGGCTCGACAAGCGACCAGACCTTGTTTCTTTCAAAATTTTCTAGTTCCTCATGCATGGCATTGACCCAAGACTCGTCGGAAAGAGCATGAGAAACATCTTTGGGCTCGAAAGAAGCAATGAAGGCAGAATGGAGACAGAAATGAGATAAGCCAGATTTTGAGCGGGTCACACGCTCGAAAAGGTCTCCAATCATCTGCTCTGAAGGATGAGCTTTACGGATATGTCGGGAGGTCGGGATGAGAAGAAGAGGTGGCCTCTACCTCGTGAGCTGACGAAGTAGGAACAGAGCCACTAGCTCCAGAAGAAGCAGAAGGCATGGGCTGATCGCCTCGAGGTGCAGTGGAAGAGGGCACCTCGAGGGGTGGATGAAAGACGGGATCGGGCAGACAACGCTCATCTCCATCGTCCTCATCATCCACGAAGATGGTCTCGGACTGCTCTAAAGAACCTGAGATGTCGGGCCTAGTCCCCGGACTGGCCTCGTCAAAGGTCACCTCATAGGTCTCTACCAATTTGCTAGACTCGCAGTTCCAGACCCTATAAGCCCGCGAAGAAGGCGAGTAACCTAGAAAGATACCATCACAAGATCGTGACTCGAACTTGTCTAGGTTCCTGGACTTCAAAATAAAGCACTTGCAACCAAACACACGAAAATGAGAGACGCTGGGCTTTCGCCCGTATCTCAACTCATAAGAAGTACGATGCAAGTGTGCCCGAAGAAAAACTCGATTTGAAACATGGCACGCGGTCGCAATGGCTTCAGCCCAAAACTTCCTCGGTGTAGAATACTCATCAGGCATCGTCCTGGCCATCTCGACCAAGGTACGGTTCTTCCTCTTCACAACGCCATTTTGCTGTGGAACGTGCGGAGAGGAGAACTGGTGCTCTACACCTGTCTCACCACAGAAACTCTCAAAGTAGGAATTCTTGAACTCTGTGCCATTGTCACTGCGGATCGCTCGTAAAGCACCCGGGAGCTCAACAGAAAGCCTACTGAAAAGACCTCGGAAATGTGAAAATGTCTCATCCTTCGAGGCTAAGAAAAACACCCAAGAATACCTCGAGAAGTCATCGACCACAACAAGAACATACCACTTCCCTCCTGCTGACTGCACTCGAGCTGGTCCAATTGTGTCCATGTGGAGCAGCTGTCCCGGTGCATCGGTCATGGTCACTGTGACCGGAGGGTGAGAAGCGGCAACCATCTTGCCGTGCCGGCATGGAGCACAAACAAGGTCTTTGACCATTTTGAGCTTCGGCAGACCACGAATGAGGTCGTGACCGCTAACTCGGGTCAAATGGTCAAATCCGATATGACCAAGTCTCCTATGCCAGAAAGAGAGGTCGCGGGACTCAGAAGCAACTAAACACCGAGAGGATCACGGAAGACTCGGAAAAATCAGCACGAAAGATCCTCCCAAAGCGAAATCCATAAACGGACTACCCAAGAATCAAGAATTTTGCAATTGTTTTTCTTGAAGCTCACCTCGAAACCGTCATCGGTAAGCTGAGAAACGGAAAGCAAATTGTACTGCAGCTTACTAACCAAGGCAACATCCTTAAGAATAAAAGAGGCATTAACACGCACAGTACCTTTGGCAATGACGCGCCCAGACGAAGCATCTCCGAAGGTGATCGTCTCATCACCTGGAGCACGGGCTAGAGAGGAGAACCAACGGGAGTCTCCGGTCATATGACGAGAACAACCGGAGTCTACAAGCCAAACCTTCTCCTTCCCTACCCGGCGAACCTGAGTCAAACAGAGAGTAAAGTCTCAGTACTGGGGTAAATCAAGAGTGATTTTGGCACCCAATACTGAACAACACGTCGAGCAGATGAAGTAGTCAAGCACGACTGACCTCTATCTACCCTACGCTCTCTGTGACTCAAAGAGGCAGAAGGTCTGTGAGCAGACTGAAGGCCGCTGCGGTCCGATCTCTCGGGCAAGCGAGTCGAACACGGCAACAGTGAACACGCCGCGGTAATCGTCTCGGCGGGAAACGAGATGTACCCTCAGGATGGCGGAAGTCATGACCCGGAGCAGCACGAGGACGAAAACCAGAAGACTCAGAAAAACCAAGTCCTCGATGCTGCCCAAACCCGTCAGAAGCAAACCTGGACCTCGTGCTAGTCTTAGGTGCACTCAGGATCTGGGGCTGACCCTGAATACGCCTAAGTGCCTCCGCACGGTCTCTACGCGCAATCCTAGCGCGCCTGAAGCATCGATCGACTGTATGTCCATCCTTCTGACAGAAGGTGCAGTGGTACTTCACCTTCTGAGAGGTAGAAGTAGCACGAGGAGGCTTCGCCTTCTGAGAGGCCAAAACTGCAGGTGGACTCACCTTGCTGTAAGAAATCCCTTGGACAAAGCCCGCTGATTTAAATTTGACCTCATCAGACTTGGGCTCAATCTTGATCGCACCTCCTACTATGGGTCTGAGAATAGCAAGTGGATGCTTCCTCATATCCTCATAAAAATCATATCCTAGACCCTGATTAAATCTGCAAATCTTGGACTGGTCTAGAATAAGATTAAGCTTCTTCTTGCCACCTACAAATCTCTCGAGAGTGTTCATAAGGTATTGACACTCCCGAAAGAGAGAGGTGCAAGAAGAGCAGGGGGAAGAGGGAACAGCAGGAGGTAAGAAGGCAGATGAAGAACCAACAGCAGAGGGACGAATGGCTTGTGCACGCACAGCTGACTCAGAATGGACAGTCCTACTGCTAGCAGGTCGGTTCGCGTCGCTAGGCGTCTCTACCTTACCCTGGGGCTTCTCCCCCTTCTCAGCACATACAATACAAGCAGATGGTGGCTTCTCTAGTAGGTCCTTAGTTAGCTTCACACATTTCTCATCCAATGCAACCAAGTCAGATTTTAGTTTGTTACAATTAATGCATGGTGAGCTAACAGGGTCCTTAGAAGCATACTGAGCCAACTTCCTATCATGATCAATCATTTCTTGAAACTGTTTGGAGACAGCTTCAAGTTCAGCAGTTAACTTAGGACAGTTCAAGCAGGAATCAATCGGCTCAAGCAAAGAAGCTTGTAGTTCAGCAATTTTATGATCTGCCCGTTTTAGATTCATCTTCAAGTTATTGCAATTTTCACAAGACTCGGGCAGATCAAGGAGCATGGCATAAGGTCCTCTAGCAGCAATGTCCTTAACCTCACATGAGGTGGGAGAAGTAGTCTCATCAGTAGTAAGTAGGGTAACAGCCATCCTACTCAATTCTAACTCAGCAAGCAGACTAACATTCTCCACCTTAAGCACATCAAGCTCAGAAGACAAACTATCATGAGAGGTCCTTAGTTTCTGCATGTCTCCAAGCAACGCAGGGCATGTATCACAATCATCACGGGAGGGAGCAGATCTAAGTGAAGTAATCTCCCGTGACAGTCTATCTACTTCCTTCTCTAACTCGGTACACCTAGACCTAGCTCTAGCATGAAATCCACCTAGCTTAAGAAAAGCATCATTAAGCTGGTCATAAGAAGGGAGTACCTCATCCGAGTCGGAGTACAGCTCGCTGTCGCTCAGTTCGCCCTCGAGGGCCATGAAGCACATGCCGGAGAAGTCGTCGCCGCCATCCTTGGGCTCTTGGTCACCCTTCCCGTCGTCGTCGCTCCATCCCTCCACCTCGCTGAGGTCGAGGTCGTCGAAGGCGGTGAGGACGCGGTGGAAGAGCTTCTTGGCTTTGCCAAAGTTGCGGAACTTCTTCTTTCCCGGCGTCTGAGCTGGAGTCTTCTTGTTGCGGTTCTTTTCGGTGTAGTCGTTCTTACTCGAACCGCCGTAGTCGTTCTTGCCCTTCTCCAGCTTGGGGCAGTTTGCCCGAATGTGGTTGGGGCCACCACACTCGAAGCAAATCACAGGTCCTCCTCTCTTTTTGTCCCTCCTCCCCTTGTAAGCATGGGAGAATCTTCGAGCAAGGAGGGCCAGCTGCTCATCCGCAAGCTGCTCTAACTGATCATCAGTTATGTCACAGAGAGCAGCAAGGAAGACTAAGAAGAAAGACCAGAAGCCGAACTGGGATCGGTGACTAGAGCCATCGACTGTGACTTCGACTTGCGAGAGACAATGTCAATCTCATGAGTCTTGAGGCGCGAGTACAGCGCATCAAGAGTCAAAGTCGAGAGGTCCGTCGTGTCTTTGATGGTAGTCACCTTCATCTCCCAAACACGAAGATCGAGTGCAGCGAGCATCTGTCGAGCATTATCCGAGTCAGAGTATGTGAGACCGACGGCTCGGAGGTTGCTCAGAATCTTGTGAAAACGCGCAAAACACTCATCAAGGGACTCGCTAGCGAGCATTTCAAACTTGTTGTAATCTCGCTTGAACTGGTCCTGTCGCACCGTCTTTATTTGGGTGGTGCCCTCATGGTAAGCATCGAGGGTCTCCCAAATATCGAAGGCGGACGAAAGATGAGATATGCGGTCAAACTTCGCTACGACTCGGGCCACGGATAATGATGTTCCTTGCCTTAGCGTTTGCCTCAACATCATGCATATTCCAGCATTGATGTTCTCATCGGCGAGAACAACAAATCGGACCTTGACCTTGCGCGGATGGCGTACTAGGCTGGATGTATGTCTCCATTCGGCTCTTCGGAAGGGTGTCGATGCCATCAGCAGGCGGCTTGGTCGAGTACCTGTCCGTCGCCATGGCTCTTGAGACCAGTTAAGATCTATTGATTAGAGCTAACCGGCTCTGATACCAATTGTTGGACCGAAATGGCGACAGAGGGGGGGGGTGAATGTCGATCTCTAAAAAGCGCCCCCAAAGAGTATCTTCTCCTCCAATAGCTATGGAAGCTATGAAGGTAGAAAATAAGCCCTCACTGGAAATCACAGAGACAAGGAAAAACTAAATCCAGAAGGAAGCAATCAAGAAAAACAAATTCAGCGCAAGTCTGGCTGCAAGCGGTAGTACCGCTGGGACGAGCGGTAGTACCTCTGAGCGGTAGTACCGCTGGGTCGAGCGGTAGTACCGCTGGGTCGAGCGGTAGTACCTCTCCAGGAGCGGTAGTACCTCTCGAGAAAAACAGCAAACAGGATTTTCAGGCTGGAACTTTGAGACTTCGGATTTTTGGCTAAAAAGAAGGTTTGCTCTCAATCTTTTTGATCCAAGGCCTTACTACAACATACTAAATAGTAAGGGGACCTTGGAAAACAAGAGAATCAAACCAAGAAGCAAGAATTTCAGATTATGGGTAAAAATCTGAATTTTTGCACAACCCGAGCCAAAAATCAAATTGCTTCCAAACCTTTGATCCTATGGCTAAGAAACTTTGCAGATATGTTAGCAATAGCCATAGGACTCTCCATGCCAGATCTCAGCCCATCTTGCAAAGGGAAACAAGAAATGCTCAAAAACCCTAGAAGGGCTAAAAAAGAACAGAGCAACCCAAAATGCCAAATCTGAGATTAAAAGAGGTTTGCTCTTGGGAAACTTGATCAAATGATCTTGAGGCACTATCCCATCAAAGAGCAACCCATTTTGGGCCTTCCCAGCAATCAAGAACTCAAAACACCGAAAATCAAGAAATCACCCAAAAGAGGAACGAAGAACAGAGAGCACGAACCGGGAGAATCAAACTTCAGATTTTCATTCATTTAAGCAAAAGGAATACAGAGGAGTCCCGATACGCATGGACATTAGAACAAGGAAGATTACATGCACATCACTCCAATCTCTCCCTCTCCCTCTCATACCTCTCAAGAACACAACCCACTACATGCTTCCCTGGAGGAACACACAGAGGGGATGAACGTGGAGACAAGGTGCTACTGCCCTCAACCACTAAAGAGCAAAGCAAAACCACCTCTCGAAGCCTTTTTGACTCTCTAAAACCCTAGCTCTCTCCACAATCCATGAGGAGGCATGCAGCCCCTCCTCTCCTTTTATAGCCCATGGCTAACGGGTCTCCAACCCGTTACGCCGGCTAAATCCAACGGAGACCGCTCCCGCTTGTGCAGCCTTGCGAATTTCCCGATTCGCCCCTCCTGCACCTTCCGGGAAGCTTCCGCGCTCCTTGCCTCGCACGACTCGCTACCACCTCGAGTCCACGTTGTCTTCGACACCTCCCGACTGTTCTGACCTCAGCGCCACCTGCGCCTAGTCCAGTCCTCCGTGTCTCGCCACGACTCCACTCGACGTCCTGCAGCCACACAGACAAGAAACACATCAAATAGCACCGCTCGATACATGAAAGCGTAAATACCATCATACTTACCACAGATGAAGTCCAAGCCAGTCAAATCAAAGAATCAGCGTCCTAATCCCAAATGACCAAGTTTGAGCAAGTCCGACCGAGCCCGATTGCGCCACGCAACGACTAGGTCCGAACCACCCAAACCAAACTCGACTATCCTAAACCTTTGCCAATTACTCATCATTCACATGGAGTCATGACCACATGGTCTCTCATAAGTGATGCAGGTACAAGTGCATATGTTCAGGGGGAGAGCATATTTGTTGATGATGATGAGGATGATGAAGATGAGGTTATGGTTCCTACTATTTCTCCACCTGTAGTTTCTTCTACACCTACTACTGCGGCTACAGTTGGGCATACTCAAAGTACTACTTTATCTACACATATTGAAAATGAACAAGAAGGTACTTCAGAAATTTCTGCTCCTCGTCACATTCAAAGGAGACATCCACTTGAATAAAGGATTAGAGATTTAAATGAAAGAGTAACAAGGTCTAGGTTTATTGATTCTGACTCCCATGCTCATTCTGCTTCTGTTGCTTCTTTTGAACCCAAAGATGTATCTCATGCATTAACTGATGAATCTTGGATCAATGCCATGCATGAAGAATTAGAAAATTTTGAACGTAATAAAGTTTGGAAGCTTGTTTCACCTCCTACTGATCACTCTATAATTGGAACTAAATGGGTGTTTAAAAACAAACAAAGTGAGGATGGTGTTGTTGTTAGAAACAAAGCTAGGTTGGTTGCTCAAGGTTTTACACAAATAGAAAGTTTAGATTTTGATGAAACCTTTGCTCCTGTTGCTAGATTTGAAGCCATTAGAATTTTGTTAGCCTTTGCTGCATCAAATGGTTTTAGATTATATCAAATGGATGTAAAAAGTGCTTTTCTCAATGGTTATATAAATGAGGAGGTTTATGTTAAGCAACCACCTGGTTTTGAAAATCCACAGTTTCCTAATCATGTTTTCAAATTGTCAAAAGCTTTGTATGGGTTAAAGCAAGCACCTAGAGCATGGTATGATAGATTGAAAAACTTTTTATTAGAAAAAGGGTTTTCCATGGGAAAGGTTGATAAAACTCTCTTTGTACTTAAGCAAGGCAATGATCAATTATTCATTTAGATTTATGTTGATGATATCATCTTTGGGAGTGCATCTAATGCTTTGGTGACTGAGTTTTCAGCAACGATGAGTAAAGAATTTGAGATGAGTATGATGGGAGAGTTGACTTACTTTTTCGGATTGCAAATAAAACAAATAAATGAGGGAACTTTTGTGCATCAAAGTAAGTATACAAAGGATCTTCTACGTCGTTTCGGGATGGAAAATTGCAAGCCTATTGTATCACCTATGGGAGCTGCTTCGACACTTGATCCTGATGAAGATGGTGAAGCTGTTGATCAAAAAGAGTATAGGAGCATGATTGGCTCACTTTTATACATTACTGCTTCGAGGCCAGACATACAATTTTCTGTGTGTTTATGTGCTCGTTTTCAAGCTTCCCCACGTGTTTCACATCTACAAGCTGTCAAACGAATTTTCAGGTATCTACATGGCACTCAAAATTTTGGCATATGGCTTTCTGCTTCTTCATGTATTAGTTTAAGATCTTTTTTCTGATGCTGATTTTGGAGGTTGTAGAATTGATAGAAAAAGTACATCTGGCTCATGTCACTTTTTGGGTAATTCACTTATTACATGGTCTTCTAGAAAACAATCTTCTGTTGCTCAATCCACTACTAAATCTGAATATGTAGCTGCTGCTAGTTGTTCACAAATACTTTGGATAGTAGCCATACTTAAAGATTATGGGATAATTTTGATAATGTTCCACTTTTCTGTGATAATACTAGTGCTATTTGTATTGCTAAGAATCCAGTACAACATTCAAGAACTAAGCATATTGATATAAGATTTCACTTCCTTCGAGATCATGTAGATAAAGGGAATATTGTGCTTCATCATATAGATATTGAACATCAGTTGGCAGACATTTTCACGAAACCTTTGGATTCTTCTCGGTTTGTTCGTTTACAAAGTGAGTTGGGTGTGTTGCATCTGATGGGATTATTCTAAGGGGGAGCTTGTCATTTAAAATTTTGGAAGCTTTGTTTATTATCCTTGTCAAAAAACTCATCAAATCCAAGTCATTGAAACCAATTGAGTAGTAGAGCTCTTTTTATCATATTTATCCATATGCCGTGTAGCTTTGATTACGACTTGTTATAATTAAATTGATACATTTGAATTGAAAGTATGACATGGCGGAATATTGTGACTAGATTGATTATATTTATTACTTTGCGATATCCATAAAAAAGGATGAGCTTGATTGTGAGTCTTATTTTAACTCTTGGCTATGAGGTTGTATGTTTCATGTTACAATTTTTATGATCACTCAATTTGGCATGTTATTGTAAAAAAAATGTATATAAGAAAGAGAGAATTAAAAAGATGTATGCTTCAAGCATGCCATGGTGAACAAAAAAAAGCACAAAAGTGCGCAAAATAAAAAAGAAGTATGCTTCAATCATGCCACCATAAAAAAATCATTATGAAAAAGAAGTATGCTACAAGCATGCCACATGCCTAAGAATTGAGTGTGGAGCAATAAGTTGTTACATGAAACTGCTAGCCCATCTAGAGTTAAGGTTTGCTTCTCTTTTAGGCTTTGACTTTTCGTTGTGATATCTCTTTGTGCTCTTTATAATTAGTTTGGTCATTGTTGCGATGCTTGTCATTGATATAAATCGTTTAATTATTTTGATGAACTTGTTTTGACATTGCTATATGACATATGATTTTATATGATCTAGATAGCTCTACTAAAAAATATGACTTGGTTGTGTTATTAAACCAATGCAACGTGACTTGGATAATCAACAAAGCTTCTAGATTTTTACTATCATTATTCTTTCTTAGAATTATTTCTTCTTTGAATTTTCTTGATAATTACATTGCCAAAGGGGAAGAGATTTGGTGTGCTTTATGAGAAGTTGCCTCTCTTGTGTTGAGGGGGAGAGTTTTTAGAGAGATTTGACTTGTGGCGTAAAATGTTTTTTCGACTTCAGTTCTTCACTTATATCTGTTTAAAGCTAATTCATAATGCTATCTTGAGATGTTGTCAATGTATTCATCAAGGGGGAGATTGTTAGATCATGTGGTTAGGTCTAGGATATTTTGGTGATGAATAATTGACAATGGTTAATTTTTTATAATGAATAATTGGTGATTTCATTTAGCGATATTATGCGAGGTGTGTGGTGAGTGCGTGAACTGATGTTGGTCAAGTTAGGACGAACTTGTGCCGAAAAAAATATTCTTTGGTCTTTGCATGTGCAGGTTGAGCATGGAGACGATCATGGTCGGTGACGAGGTGGATCGGGACTAGGATGGGGAGATCCGAGGTTCGGACAGTCAAGGAGGTCACGAGATGGTCGGGCTCATGTTGAGGCGTATGGAGATCAGAGATGGATGATGCGTGGAGAAGATACGGGAGGTGCGGTCCTGGAGGCTTCGACACGTGACACGTTAGAAAAGTCGTGAGTGTGAAAAACCCATGTTAGGAAGGGTTTCAGGTCCCTTGAAAATTAGTGGGCCAAAAGCCTAGTTGAGGTAAAAAGGCCCAGGTCAAGTTGGATGAGCTGGATTAGGATTCTAAGTAGAGATTGAATAGGATTCTGAGTTGGATTAGGATTCTAAGTTGAGATCGAATAGGATTCGTAGTTAGCTGAATAAAAAGAACAGAAATATGAGAGAGGGGATGTGGCTTTGTATGAGGCTCTTTTTGGTGCTGCCGTATACAGAAAAATAGTTGACGATTTTTGGGGACCGAAAGCTTTTTGGTTTTGAAGGAAAAAGCTACGGCGGTGGCGTGATTGAGCGAAAAGAAATATCGAGTGGTGGCTCGGAGATTGCTATCACGCACAGTAAGCATCGTCAGCTGCGCGTGATTTTCGATCGAGTGAACACCGACCTGCAGGCATTCAGCACCGGGAGTTCCTGCGTGTCGTGAACACGTGTTCCCGCGTGAACTCCCTTGCTACCATGCATCAAGCACTCCGTACGTGAGTTTGCGCCGGGTAATTTTTTCTCGAGCGAGCACACGTCCATACAAATCTCATCTCGGTATTGCTATTTCCATTGACTTATCAATCAACTAATACATGCACATGCATGCATGATGCTTAGAGCCAGGTAAGCCAAGTAATCTAGTCAGTTCGTGAGTAGTGCATGCATTTATCAATTAGAACAGTGAATTGACATTATTGTTTATTATTACTTTTATCTCTTTTGCTTATGTTAATTTTGGTGTGAGATACCATGGTAGTAAGATAGAAAGAGAAGATCATCCAATAAAGAAAATACAAAATTTTTTTTACTATTTTTTCGTTTTGTGCTCTTACCTTATTGGCAGGTTGAAAATTAGAAGTTTCTAGTTTTTTTTTAAAAAAAAGTTTCCACTGTGCTGTGCGCTACAATCATTCACCCCCCCTCTGATTGCCATCAACGATCCTACAAAAACAACATACAAGCAAATGCCTCTCGAATGGCCATGAGGACATGTTGAGGTCACGCGGGTGACACGCTCTATAGCAGCGCATGTCTCCCGACGGTGGCGCTTCCCACTCAAAAGGTGGCGTGCGGCTTCTCGCGTGAAGTATCAAGACCGTTAAAAATAGTTTTAGTAATTACTAATAATTATGCTTAATAGACTAATATGCTAATATGCTTGTTAAAATGATTGAAAGGTTTAGTTCTGGATTTGGAGAATATCATGGAGAAGAACTTATGATGCACTTTGATGTGGATGGCAAGGCCAGGGCTCACAGGAAGCAACCACGATCACGCGCATTAGAGCTAAGGACGACAACAATGTTCCAGGTGACTTAGGGGGAGAAAAGCTTGGCCAAAGGGACAAATAGATATGGCACAAGGTGGTGAAGGGAAAAGCGAGCTTGGGCTATACTTAAAAGGGCAGAGCGTGAGGATTTGCTCAATAATTCTCTCCGAGTAGCAACATGGAGATGGCACACATGGGCTCTGTAGCTGACAGGATGGCTCGGGCACAAGCGATAGAGGATAAGCTGCTGCAGTGACACCATTGGCATAGTAACAGAGGATGCGGCTTTGGCAGGAGCTTATCACAGTGCGCTTGGCACAACGCTAGCACGATGCCAAAGGGGTACATAAAGCCCCTTCACCTCCCACACCACCGGTAAGTGCAACCGGCGGAAGCCAAACTGCTCGCCTCCCCCATGATCGGGAAGCGCAACCAACGGATGCCGAACCGCTCACCTCCCCCACTATCGGGAAGGGCAACCAGCGAGAGCCCAACCGACCACCTCCCCATGATCAAGAAGCGCGATCGGTGGAGGACGAAGACGCGTAGTCGCCTGGTCGCGGTCGTGCAACCTCTTGACAGTGCACGACGCACCAATCACGTGCCTCCATGCATCCCACATTCTCGGGAAGGGGCGTGCGGATGCTTGACTGCGCACGACGCGCCAATCACGTGTAGCCACACGTCCTGCCCCACCGGGGAAAAGCGCGCAGCTGCAACCGAGCAGCCGCTGACACCGCAAGACGCGCCAGTCGCGTATCGCCACGTCGTGCAGTTCCCGCTGCACACCGGGCATCGTTAAAGCACCGTCACTGAGCCACGAGCCTCCTGGCTACGATGCGACTTCAAGTCTGTACAGCGAATCTGGAGTCCACCCCGACTTCGAGCCCGCACGGTGACTCCGGAGCGCACTTCGACTTCGTGTCCGAGGGTTGAGTCGGCCATCCAATTCGGCCTCGTATACGAGGGACGACTCTGCATCCCGCCTCGCCTGCACGTCCGCGGAGCGAAGTCGGATGTAGACTCGGCTTCGTCTTGATGGACCGGCTCTGATAGGGGGCGAGTGAAGGAGAACGCTAGCGCGATGCCAAAGGTGTATATAAAGCCCCCTCGCCTCCCACGATCGGGAAGCGCCAACCGAAGGAAATCCAACTGTCCCCTTTCCCCACGTTCGAGAAGCACGACCACTGATCTGCGATAAGTTTTGACCGAACCCAAAAATAGATCTCCTTCAGTTCATCAGCGTTCTCTGATCGCGTCGATTGGTGCTAATCCTGCTATAAAATAGTGCTTTCAGAGAATGCACATGAACCGAGGCAGGCCTATTTTTGAGAACAAGATCATCCCAGCCACACCCGGCTACGCATCACATGTAGAAACTAAGAGACTATGTGGAGGTATCCTCATGTTTGTGATGAGTAATTGACGGTTGTGTTAGTAAGTTTGAGTTTGCTTTGGGTATTCTAGGGTTGAGTACCTTTCATTTATGCTATTGTTGATATGGTGTTTCGTGCAGTGCTATGTGACGGTTTGCTTGTCTGTGTGACTGCAGGACTTCGGAGCTAGGTCATGGTGAGGCGAGGAGGACCGGGACTAGGCACAGGAGGTGTTGAGGTCCAGACGGTCGGTGATGCCGAAGATGATCGAGGCCGGTGAGGTGGTTGCGAGTCAGGAGACGAGGTTTGCGAGTCAGGAGACGAGGAACCGGAGCTGGAGCTACCGGTGACGGACATGACCGGCAACGACGAGAGAACCGGGACTAGGCTCATGGAGGAGTCAGAGGTCCAGACGGTTGGGTGTCGGTTGTGGTCGTGCGCGATGGAATAGACCAGGACTAGACTCAGGTGGAGTCGGAGGCCTCGGTCGGTGTCGGGTGGACACGACGGGCAGCGGCGAATGGATCAGGACTAGGCTCAGGGAGGAGTCGGAGGTCCAGACGATCAGGATGCTGGGTGCGGTCGTGTGCAGCGGAGCGGACTCGGACTAGACTTAGGGAGGAGTCGAGGTCCAGACGATCAAGGTACCGGACGCGGGAAGCTTCCGGGAAGGTGCTTGAGGGCAAATTGGAGATTTGACTCAAGTTTGGAGGTGGAAGGCTGATTTCCCTCCATCTGGTTTGACTCTTTGACTTTTGCCTCATGTGGTGTGTGAGGTGAGGGTGTGGTTGTTGTATGACACTTCTTGATTTGCTATTAGAGGGAGAGACTTTGCCTTCATATGTGGATGGAGGAGGCTCAGGATAGCATTCAAGCAAGTGGGCATTCCAGTAGAGAGTGAGCTGAGCAGGAGAGTGCAGTGGGTGCTTTCGTGTGTGGTTCTGAGAGAATCATGTAGTGTGTGTGTTCCCCCTGTTATCAATTGCGTATGGGGATGTAGAACTCGTGTTTGTAATCATTTCTCTGTAGCAAGCAATCATGGGGATGAATCCATTTAAGAATTTCACTCTTGCTTGTCATTCTCTGTTGGATTTCAGTTTGAGCCATATCTCTGGTTCTTGTTGATTTGAGTTGATCTCTTGAGAGAATGGGTTTTGATTTTTGGCTCTGTGATGGGATGTGTTCTCAAGACCATTTGGTCAGTTGATTCCCAAAGAGCCAAATGATAGAATCAAAATCATCTCATTTTTACTCATGGGCTGCATGTGGCTAACATGCCCGATGTTGAGGCGAATGCTAAGGCAAGGAACATCATCATCCAAGGTTTGAGCTGAAACGAGTTTGATCGCATTTCTCATCTTATGTCGGCCTTTGATATTTGGGTGACCCTCGATGCTTACCATGAGGGCACCACCCAAATGAAGACGGTACGACAGGACCAGTTCAAGCGAGATTACAACAAGTTTGAAATGCTCGCTGGCGAGTCCCTGGATGAATGCTTTGCGAGATTCCACAAAATCTTGAGCAACCTCCGAGCAGTCGGTCTCACATACCCCGACTCGGACAACGCTCGTCAGATGCTTGCGGCCTTGGATTTGCGTGTTTGGGAGATGAAGGTGACCACCATCAAGGATACCACTGATCTTTCGACTTTGACTCTTGACGCGTTGTACTCACGCCTCAAGACTCACGAGATTGACATTGTCTCTCGCAAGTCGAAGTCACAGTCGATGGTTTTGGTCACTGATCCCAGTCCTGCCTCTGGTTCTTCTGCTGACACTCCTTCAGGTTTTTCTCTAGCTGCTCTGTGTGAAATTGATGATAACCATCTAGAGCAGCTTTCGGAAAACCAACTAGCCCTCTTAGCCAGAAAGTTTTATCATGCATACAAGAGGGTTAGGAAGAGAAAGAGAGGAGGAGGACATGTGATTTGCTTTGAGTGTGGTGGCCCCAACCACATTCGAGCAAACTACCCCAAGCTGGAGGGCAAGAACAACTACGGCGGTTCGAGCAAGAATGTCTACACCGACAAGAACCGCAACAAGAAGCCTCCAACAAAGAGAAGAAGTTCCGCAACCTTGGCAAAGCCAAGAAGCTCTTCCATCGCATCCTCACTGCCTTCGACGACCTCGACCTCAGCGAGGTGGAGGGGTGGAGCGACGACGATGGGAAGGATGAGCAAGCTCCCAAGAATGGCGATGACTTCTCCGGCATATGCTTCATGGCCCTTGAGGGTGACATCAGCGACAACGAGCTCTACTCTGACTCCGACGAGGTATACCCCTCTTATGACCAGCTTAATGATGCCTTTCTTAAGCTAGGAAAATTTCATGCTAGATTTAGAGCTAGATGTAGTGAGTTGGAGAAGGAAGTAGATAGATTGTCACGGGAGCTTACTTCACTTATATCTGCTCCCTTCCGTAACGAATGTGATACATGCTCCTCTTTGCTTGGTGATATGGAGAAGCTAAGGACATTGCATGATAGTGTGACCTCTGAGCTTGACATGATTAAGGTGGAGAATGTTAGTCTTCTTGCTGAACTAGAGATGAGCAGGGTAGCCGCTCTTTCATCTTCTACTATTGAGACTATTTCTTGCACCTCATGTGAGGATAAGGACAATGCATTTAGAGGTCTTTATACCATGCTTCTCGATCTGCCCGAGAATTGTGAAAGTTGTAATAATTTGAAAATGAATCTAAAAAGGGCAGATCATAAAATTGCTGAACTACAAGCTTCATTACTTGAGCCCATTGCTTCTTGCACCAACTGTCCTAAATTAACTGCTGAACTTGAATCTGTCTCAAAACAATTTCAAGAAATGATTGACCACAACAATAGATTGGCTCAGTTTGCGACTAAGGACCCTGTTAGCTCACCATGCAATAGTTGTGCAAAACTAAAACTTGACCTCGTTGCTTTGGATGACAAATGTGTGAAGCTAACTAAGGACTTACTAGAGAAGCCACGATCTTGTTTTGATGTGTGTGCTGTTGTAGAGGAGAAGCCCAAAGGTAAGGTAGAGATGCTTAGCGACGTGGACCAAATGGCAAGCAGTAGGGCTGTCCCTTACCTTCTGTTCTTCTGCTATTGGTTCTTCTTCTACTCCCTTACCTTCTGCTGTCTCTTCTTCCCCCTGCTCTTCTAGCACCTCTCTCTTCAGGAGTGTCAGTATCTTATAAACACTCTTGAGAGGTTTGTAGGAGGCAAGAAGAGGCTAAATCTTATTCTAGACCAGTCCAAGATTTGCAAATTCAATCAAGGTCTAGGATATGATTTTTCTGAGGATGTTAGGAAGCATTCACCTTCTGTCCTTAGACCCATAGCAGCAGGTGTGATCGAGGTTGAGCCCAGAACTAAGAAAGTTCAATTCAAATCAGCGGATTTTATCCAAGGGATCTCTGACAGTAAGGTGGTTCCACCTATTGCTTCGACCTCTCAGAAGGCGAAGCCTCATCATGCTACTTCTACCTCTCAGAAGGAGAAGTATCATTGTACCTTTTGTCAGAAGGATGGACACTTGGTCCAGAGATGCTTCAGGCGCGCCAAGATCGCGCGTAGAGACCGTGTTGACGCTCTTAGGCGTATTCAGGGTCAGCCCCAGTCCTTGAGTGCACCTAAGACCAACACGAGGTCGAGAGTTGCTTCAGTTGATGGGTTTGGGCAGCATCGAGGACTTGGTTTTTCTGAGTTTTCTGGCTTTCGTCCTCGATATGCCTCTGGTCGTGACTTCCGCCGTCCTGAGGGTAGATCTCATTTCCCCCATCGAGATAGCTACCCGCGGCTAGATCAGCGTGTTGTTGATGCTCCGACTCGCTCTCCCATAGCAGTTGGACCCAACAACAGCTTCAGGTCTGCACATAGACCTTCTGGCTTTTTGAGCGACAGAGAACGTAGGGTAGATAGAGGTTAGTCAGGTGTGACTACTTCTTTTGCTCGACGTGTGACTCAGTATTGGGTTCCAAAATCTCTTTTGATTTATCCCAGTACTGAGCCTTCACTCTCTGTTTGACTCAGGTTTGCTGGGCTGGGAAGGGAGAGATTTGGCTTATATCCGGTTGTTCTTCATATGACCGGAGACTCCCGTTGGTTCTCTTCCTTAGCCTGTGCTCCAGGTGATGAGACGATCACCTTTGGAGACGCTTCATCTGGGCGCGTCATCGCGAAAGGTACTGTGTGCGTTAATGATTCATTTATTTTAAAAGATGTTGCCTTAGTAAGTAAGCTGCAGTACAACTTGCTTTCTGTTTCTCAGCTTACCGATGACGGTTACGAGGTGAGCTTTAAGAAAAACAATTGCAAAATTCTTGATTCTTCGGGTAGACTGGTTTGTGGGATTTCTAGATATGGGAGGATCTTTCGTGCTAATTTTGTTGAGTCTTCTGGTGATCCTCTCAGGTGTTTAGTTGCTTCTAAGTCCTGTGACCTTACTTTCTGGCATAGGAGACTTAGTCATATTGGATTTGACCATTTGACTCTAGTTAGCGGCCTCCCAAGTTGAGGGTCTAGGTAGGCTAGGCTTGAGGCCATTAGAATCCTGCTTGCTTTCGCAGCTTCTAGGGGTTTCAAGCTCTACCAGATGGATGTCAAGAGTGCCTCCTCAATGGTTTTATTGAGGAAGAGGTCTATGTTAGACAGCCTCCAGGTTTCGAGAACCCCAAATACCCAAACCATATCTACAAGCTTTCCAAAGCCTTGTATGGACTTAAGCAAGCCTCTAGAGCTTGGTATGAGAGGCTTAAGTCCTATCTGTTGAGTCATGGTTTTGAGATGGGTAAGATAGATAAGACCTTGTTCATTCGTAGGCATGGCAATGACCTTCTGCTCGTCCAGATTTATGTGGATGACATCATCTTTGGCGGCTCCTCTCATGCTCTTGTTTCACAGTTCTCGGATGTCATGAGCACCGAGTTTGAGATGAGCATGATGGGTGAGTTGACCTTCTTCCTTGGCTTCCAAATCAAGCAAACTCAGGAGGGTACTTTCTTGCATCAAGGCAACTACACTCGTGACCTCCTGAGACGCTTTGACATGAGTGATGGCAAGCCGGTGTCAACTCCAATGGCATCTACAGCTTCACTTGACCTAGATGAGGATGGCGAGCCAGTCGATCAAAAAGAGTACAGAAGCATGATCGGCTCCCTCTTGTACCTCACTGCCTCGAGATCGGACATACACTTCTCTGTGTGTCTTTGTGCTCAGTTTTAGGCTTCTCCTTGCGTATCTCGCCGCCAGGCGGTGAAGCGCATTCTTCGCTACCTTCGAGCTACCATTGACTATGGTATCTGGTACTCTTCCTCTTTCTGTCTTTCCCTCAGAGCCTACTCAAACGCAGACTTTACCGGCTGTAGGATAGATTGGAAGAGCACTTCTGGCACCTACCAAATCATGGCACTTCTCTTGTTTCTTGGTCTTCTAGGAAGCAATCCGGTGTTGCACAGTCCACCGCAAAGGCCAAGTACGTTGCTACCGCCAGTTGCTGCAGCTAGGTACTTTGGATGACTTCGACCCTGCGGGACTTTGGGTTAGTTATAGACAGTGTACCACTCTTTTGTGATAACACTTCTACTATTAACATTGCTAAGAACCCAGTGCAGCACTGTCGGACTAAGCACATTAATATTAGATATCACTTCCTTAGAGACCATGTGGAGAAGGGTGACATAGTGCTCCAGCTTGTGGAGAGTGACCACCAGTTGGCTGACATCTTTACC
This sequence comes from Dendrocalamus sinicus, assembly GCA_036346575.1. NCBI lineage: Eukaryota > Viridiplantae > Streptophyta > Magnoliopsida > Poales > Poaceae > Dendrocalamus > Dendrocalamus sinicus. The sequence continues at coordinate 11,579,124 of CM070674.1, read as the reverse complement.
AAGCCTTTGGATAGCTCTAGGTTTTCAGCCTTGCGGGGAGAGCTTGGGGTGGTTTGTCCTTATGGACTGTAGTGAGAGGGAGTTTTGTGCTTTACTGTTTTATCCTGCTTATTATGCTCTTGTTCTCATTTTGTTGCATTGCATTCGGGGTGCATTCGGGTTAGTCTTTCTAGCATAGATTAGAGTGTATCTTTTGTCTAGTTGCTTAGATTCTTCCTCTCATCTTGTGATCTAGGATGCTGCTTATTAGCTGTTTCTCTTCTCACTAGGTTGAGCTCACTCACTTCTTATAGGTTCTAGCAAGGGTTGGGCCACCCTTGGGTAGACAGGGAACGTGTTTGGTCCTTAGTGGGTTAGAAGAGCAGTTGATAGTCCTAGAGTCATATGGGGTAGATGAGAGTCAGTCTGAGCCATAGTATCCTCTATATCTTGTCTATGCTTTAAGGACTCTCTTTTCTGATTTCTTTGCCAGCTTCTCAGTTTCTAGCTTTGGTTTAGGAGGAGTTCATTTGGGAGCTTCTGGAGCTTAATATTGACATAACTCAACTTGAACTAAAAGTGCATCACATGTTGAGGGGGAGCTGTATTTCTTGCATTTCAGCATTCTGCATTGTAATATAACTCCATGGAATCTTGATTATTATGCTTAGTTGACATGTTTACAATGCTTTACATCTTGCCATGATCTGTGCTTACTTGCTAGATTTATCATAACTTTATATGTGTCGTCAAGCCTTTGCCATTGATAAGTTAATTAAAATTACACAACTTGAATTAAGACATGTCATGTTAGCTCTTGAGACTAGTCTGTCTTTAGTTATCCTCTTATGATTCATGCCATGTCAAATAGGCTAAGTTGAGCTTTGAATTTTTATTGAGTTTTAGTTTGAGCTATGCTAGTTTCTTGATAAATCATGAGTTAGTACAACTGTTTAAAGGAAAAAGATCTCTTTTTATGTGCAAAAAAACTGATCTCACCAATTTCTTCTCATGAGATTGTTTGCCATTGCACTAGGCATGAACTCAGGGGGAGTTTTGGATGACCAAGATAATCTTCTTAAGCTTATTACTTGGAATGGTCGCATAAGGCTTGAGATCTAGCACATGACAAAAATTTTGGTTGGAAACGACCATAAGTTTCAAAAGAAAATATGTCAATTTTGCTAAATTTGCTTAAATACAAAATGACTAAAGTGCTTGAACAAATGATTCATTCTTGAACTTGTAGCACTCTAAATTAACTCAATACTAGCTTCTTGGTTCCACTTAGACTATTGACATGGCTTGCATCATCCTTGGATACCTTTAGCTAGATTTGGATCTTGAATGGCTTGACATGTTAAGAAATTCACCTAATATTCAGATTGTTACTTATGTGGCTTGGCTTGATTATGCATATTTTGTTATGCTCTTGATAGCATTCATTTAAGTTATGGCTTGGTGTAATACTTAATGGTCATTTTGGATAATCTTTATGGCTCTAATTGCTTAGCCTTAAATAAAATTCAGCCTCACCATGCTTTATTTTCCTCCAAAGAACCTTGATGATTTTATTGCCAAAAGGGGGAGAATATTTGGAGAAAAAACCACATTTTGGGAGCTTTGGGAGCATTTGAGGACAAATTGCCCTTTCTTTTGCTCCCTTGTCTACATGGTCATTAGCATCACTCTCTTTCTCTTGAACCATGTATAACTTTTCAAACAAACTCAATCTTTGCACTTTTTCTGTGTTTGTCAATATACTCATCAAGGGGGAGATTGAGAGACCATGTGGAGGTATCCTCATGTTTGTGATGAGTAATTGACGGTTGTGTTAGTGAGTTTGAGTTTGTTTTGGGTATTCTAGGGTTGAGTACCATTCATTTATGCTGTTTCATGCGGTGCTATGTGACGGTTTGCTTATCTGTGTGACTGCAGGACTTCGGAGCTAGGTCATGGTGAGGCGAGGAGGACCGGGACTAGGCACAGGAGGTGTTGAGGTCTAGACGGTCGGTGATGCCGAAGATGATCGAGGCTGGTGAGGTGGTTGTGAGTCGGGAGACGAGGAACCGGAGCTGGAGCTACCGGTGACGAACATGACAGGCAACGACGAGAGAACCGGGACTAGGCTCAGGGAGGAGTCGGAGGTCCAGACGGTTGGGTGTCAGTTGCGATCGTGCGCGATGGAACAGACCAGGACTAGACTCAGGTGGAGTCGGAGGTCTCGGTCGGTGTCGGGTGGACACGACGGGCAGCGGCGAATGGATCGAGACTAGGCTCAGGGAGGAGTCGGAGGTCCAGACGATCAGGATGCTGGGTGCGGTCGTGTGCAGCGGAGCGGACCGGGACTAGACTCAGGGAGGAGTCGAGGTCCAGACTGTCAAGGTACCGGATGCGGGAAGCTTCCGGGAAAGTGCTTGAGGGCAAATTGGAGATTTGACTCAAGTTTGGAGGTGGAAGGCTGATTTCCCTCCATCTGGTTTGACTCCTTGACTTTTGCCTCATGTGGTGTGTGAGGTGCAATTAAGGGCCTTTCTCTACCCTCCACTTTACCATTTCCACCCACAAAGTTTTTGAAACAGAACTATATCTAGTTAAGTTCCCATGTTCGCCCTTGACCGTGGGCACGGCTATTCGAATAGTTTTTTGACTCTGCAGAGCTTGCACACTTTACCCACAAGAGATAAATCCACTTGTTGCCCCACATGATTCCTTAGCCATGCGGTTGAGTAGACTATCACAGGACCTTTACAATGCATTTTTCCTAGCAGGGTTACATCCGCTAAGGTTTCCACTTCCTTCGGGGTACGACCACCCTTCCAGAAGCCCCCTCTTGCGCCGTCACGTTGGAGGATGTGGCCACCCTCTACCCGCCCGTGGTCACACCGGCGCAACCCTTACTAAGTCGATGCAAATTAGTTAGCCCTGCCTACACTTTGCCAGCTTGTGGTTGTACTTGTTGTACATTGGGAGGTCATCACAAGATTCGGTCCTTAGGGCTATCTGGGCGGTTCTACCACTATCCCCTTTGTGCTTCCACTGCACCACTCACACACACCCTCGAACCATCCGCCCAGATATTCAAGCAAGTAGGGTTTTTGGAAGTATAAAATAATCATACCAACATATACCAGTTATCACCATCATGCTTTCCCAAACCAGTTTCTCATAGTTGTAAGTGATGTTTTGGGGCATTTTTGGTGCCCCCGGTTATCTAAGCACTACTAAGCATGGCGCTGCGGAGCGGAGGCTCGAACGCGCGCAGCCGGGGCAAGTCTTAGCGCCAGCGATGCTAGCCAGGGAATCCCGCGGTGTTACCTGTCTATATAGGAATGAATTATTTCCTTAAGCAGCGCAGTAGCAGGGCCCGGGCAGAGAAGGTCGGAGCAGGGGAGGCTTCGGCGGTGGCTCGTCGGCGAAGGGGGGCCGGGGAGGGACTAGCGATGGCCAAAATGGGTTCCTAGCGTCAACGTGAAGATGATGGAAGTGGCGGCGGCGGCCCGGGAGGGAAAGCAACGCCGGTGGGCTACGGGCCCAAGGAGGCTCGACCGAGTACCTGGTTAGCTTCACGGTGAGTCTAGGGTGGGGTGGGAGCGAGGAATCAAAAAATGGTTGCTTGTCTCAGGGAATTGGCTTGGCGGCCAGCCGTGGGGAAGGAGGTTGTCAAATCCCAAAAATTTGCTTTTTGGAAAAATTTAAATTCAAATTAATTACTTTAAAGTAATTGGAGTTTATTTGGCTTTTATTTGTTTTTCTGAATTTTCTGGAATTTAAAACCTATTTTAAAAATTAAAAAGGTAATTCAAACTATGAAAATTAAATATCAACAGTAGTTGGAAATAATTTTATTAGTCCAAAATATGTCTAGAAGCTTCTGTGAATTTTTCTGGAATGTTTGGAGGTATTTTCATATTTTTCTGAGGCCTAAATAGTTTCCTAGCCTTTTCTGAAAAATATAAATCAAATTCAAAAATTAAAATTCCAAACCTTTCTTCCGGCCGACGCGTGGACGGCCCAGGACCGCCCACGTCGCCGCTCGGCCAAATCCGGGCCGCACCTCCCCTTTCCTCGCCGCCGCGGGCCGCCGTCGGCCCGCTTCCTCCCCTCGCCGACGCGTGGATGGCTCGGATGAGCCGCGTCTTTGCGCCCGGCCTCAATCCACCGCTCCCTCCCACTTAAGCGCGCCCACCGCCCGATCTGCCTCCGGGTTACGTGGCCGCCATCCGCACCCCGCTCCCTTCTATCTCTCTGCCCCGCGGGCCCCGTCCGTCGGCCACGCGCGCCCTGCTCTCACTGACCGCGGGCCCCGCTGATCAGGTCTTTCGTCTCCGCGCGGACGTCGGCTTCCCTCTCCCTCCCGAAGAATCCGGCGATCGAATCCCGCTCGAACACGGCCTCCTTCTCCGATTTGAACGCGGATTTGAATTCCCGGGGAGGTAAGCGCCTTATCCCCTACAAGCCCGGACTCCGCGTCGCCTCCGTCGGCTTATCCCCAATTTGAATCCATCCCTGGCCATCGACTTCGGCGAGAAATTCCCGCTGCCTCATCCCTCCCCGAGCTCTATAAATAGCCCCTCGGCCTTCGCCTCTCCCACACCACCTCCCAGCACCCTCCGCCTTTCTTAGGAGCCTGGGCGCCCGCGCAGCTTCTCTCTCTCCGAGCTCCGCCCAACTCCGGCGAGCCTTCCCCGTCGCCTCGGACATCCCCGGAGCCCGCCGTCGCCGCCCCGAGCTTCCCCGAGCATCGACGAATCTCCCCGACACCTCGGTCTCCACTTCCCGTCGCCGGAGCGCCGTCGCACCGGAGCACCCGAGCTGCCTCCGCTGCTCCCTCGCCGCCGGCCGTCTCCGTTCATCCCCGGACCTCGCTGACCCCTCCAACCGAACCCCCTTCGCACAGAGATTACAATCTACGCATCACCCGAACACGTCCGGCTTCCCCTCGCCGCCGGCGCCGTCGCCTCCGACCGCCTCTACCCGACCCCTCTCGAAGGTATTCCTCAAAAGGAATTGCTGCCCTATGTGGGTAGGCAAAGCCTCCCCCGCCCATCTGGTTAGCAGCGCACTCTCTCAACTCCCCGGTGCGCGTTCGAGCCCTCGGCTCCGCGCGCTGGGTTGAGTTTTTCGTTTATATTCCGTGCTGACAAGTGGGTCCCACCTGTCAGCGGCAGCCGTCTGTGCGGGCCACTGTCGTCTGGGCCCCACCCGCCTGCGTCAGCATCTGACAAGTGGGTCCAGATCCCAGTGGGTCCCACCTGTCAGTGACCAAGGCAGATGAGGTCACTGACAGAGGGGTCCCACATGGCGATGACCGCCGATGGGTACTGTTCGAGGGTCCCACCGGGCTCTCGGAATTGAAAGATTAAAATTTAATATTCGATGGGCCCCACCTGTCAGAAATTTCTTAATTTCTGGATTTATTCAAACTGAAAACTTCAAACAAGCATAACTTTCTCATTTTAACTCCAAATTCAGCCATTCAAATTTCTAAATTCATCTAAAATCATGATCTATCCAACCATGGCCTCTATTTGAATTTTTGAGTTTATTTGAATTTTTATTGGAATTTATTTGTTTTGTTGCTTTGCTCTCGTGCGTAGAATCCAACGTTGAAGAAGACCTCTCCACCTCTCAACAAGAAGACCCAGAAACCCTGCAAGAAGGCAAGTCTCCTTTGATCATCTTGAACCTATGATTTTAAAAGGTTTTAATTATTTTAAATTATGTGCATTGCTATTTACCTAAAATGATAGTTCAAGTCTTAGGCTATAATTAATCCAACATTGTTATACCCTCCATTGCAATTGAATGCCATGTACCATTGTAACCCTAGAAATTTCCTTTGTCTCATTAACGAGAATATTATATTTACTTGTTGATGTTAGTATGGTAGTATAATGCTTAGTCCTGCTATTCAATACTTTAGAAATCTTGAAAATGGGAAATTATGATTTATTGTATTACCCTTGTGTTTGTAAAATGTAGTGGCAATTGGAGTTGCTGCTGTCCTTTTAAAATAAAATAAACTTGAAAGTTGGTTTAGATTAGGGTGGATGGTTGGTTTGGGTTGGTGCAGGAAGCACGAGATCTTGTTAAGTGTATGTTCCACCCTAGTCAACTAAGGACCGACGCTTGTGTTTGTCCAGACTGAGCATTAACCGTACAACCACAAGTCTATATGGGTACGACCTAGCCGACTAACTTATGATAGTCTAGTTTAGGTGCCACCAGTGGAAAGTGGGTGCCAGGGATGGACTGGTTATCCACAGTGAGGGACAGGGATTTACTGTACTCATATGGCGCAAGAGGGCTTCGGTTGGGCGGTTAGCCTACTGCGGTGAAACCTCGTGGTGGTATCTAGCTAGATTAGAGTAAGGTAAAGGCTGTGTGATATTTTATCTGGGTCTCATGCCAAAGGAAGCGTGTTGACTTTTAGGATAATGTATCTCTTGTGGGTAAAGTTGTACAACCTCTGCAGAGTGTAAAACTATTCGAATAGCCGTGCCCACGGTCAAGGGCGGGCAAGGAATGCATTCACATGGTAGATTTCTGGTTTTGGTTTTAAAATCAAAAATTTGTATTCGAGAGTGGAGGAACTCTCGGAAGGGTATCCTGGCGGTTGGAGCCAGAGAGGGTGGATGGAACCCGAAACGTTAAAATTTGTTACCTAGTGTTGGTGGATGGAACCTTCGCTATAAAGTTTATGTTAGTTCTGTTAAAACACTTATTTGATTAACTTGGTGCCTTCAAAAATAATTATTCGTAATTGAAATTAAAACCTTGCTTTGTGCAAAAGAACCATATAGCCTTCCTTTGTTAAGCCTTGCATCTATTGCATCTTTCCCAAGACTTGCGGAGTACTTTATGTACTCACATGCTACACTTAAATATAAACCTCAGAAGGTGGTGAAGCTCAAGAAGGTGACTACGACTACTGTTTCGCTTGTGGCTGTGATGGATTCTTCCCGGAGAACTAGGACGCGCTTCCCCAGTCAATTGCCTGTGGCGTATTGATGGGTCGTCATCGAGTTATCTTTTGCTTCCGCTGTGTTTCATGTGTGCGAGGTCTTGAAACCTCATTTGTAATAATGAGACCTTTCGGTCAGTACTCGCTATTATTGTAATAAATCGTTGTTGGTGATGTATTCCATTACTTTAGCGTGTGCACTAGCTTTGATCTCGGGACTAGTCTTTGTAATACCTGAGGGTCCGGGTTTGGAAATCCGGGGTCCCGACAGAGGTGGTATCAGAGCCAATTTGACTGTAGTACGTGACCTAGTTTAGGAATGGCAAAACCATAAGGACTTATATTTATAAAAGGAGTATATCAAAAGTATATAAGTTTCTTTGCTTCTACTCTCTTCTTACTTAGTATCCTGTTCTTGCCTTTAAATCCTTTTAAAATCGTTTTACTAATCTTCTCTTTTAATTCAACTTTGTAGATGGCCGGTTCAACCACCGCTGCCCCGTGGGACTACTACTCACATGGAGAGGATGCAGGAGCATTTGCCAGCCTCCTTCGTCAGCTTATGCAGTGTCTGGAGTACCGTCAGCCGCCCATTTTCAGGGGGCGGAAGACGAGGATCCTGGATCGAGACTCTTGGACCATGGAGGTATTCCTGTATGCACAGGAAGGGGAATTCAACTCCCACAAATACCCCCATCAAGCATCCCCGGTCCCGCTGCTTCGACGCTGTCCAGGACGCAGCACGCCTTGCCATTGATGAGTTGTGCCATCTGCACAAGGATGCTGTGCATCAGTCCCCTTTCTGCTTTTTCATCAACCCCAAGGCGGGGCGAGTATCGTAACCCTTGATATTCCAGCTGACGATCCTCGACTGTCACATCAGGTGCAGCTCACACAGGCGATGGCAGTCACTAATGCTAGAGCCTTGGAGGAGATTGGACAGCTCCGGATGCTTCTCACTTCCAGCTATCAGCACTCCGACACTCTCCGTGCGCAACTTCTCCAGAGCCGGGCAGCAGAGTTCGAGTTGGGACGGCTCAAAGCTGCAGTTGACTACACACCATCCTCTCCCGCACCAGCTGTCATCCCCAACAACCCGGCACCGGCTCGATTCTCGGGACTCCGCACCAGGCTCACAGCACGCAAGAAAGTGCGACGCCCCAGTCCGCCACCCGTCATCACTCTCAGGCCGCGCAAGTCTTCTCGTTCGCGTTCGACTGCCTCCAGTCGTAACCATCCCCGTGCTTCGACCACTTGCGATTGTTCGCGGCATCATGTAAAGGAGCAAGAAGAACCTGAAGAGGAACCAGAGGAGGACCCTGAGGAACACATCATCTCGGAGGATTAGTAGACTTTAGAGTCAGTAGTACCCAAATAAGTGTCCACGTTCTTAGAACGCTTTATTATGTTTTGGTGTGCTAGATGGACTGTACCAAGCCTATGTGCACTTGTGGTACAGCCATTCATGAATTTTTATCTTAATTTTTAATAAAAGTTTTCCCTAAGTTGTTGCTTGCTTCTCTCTTGTGTGTTTGGTTGGGTTGTGGCTTAGTCTCCCTAATCCCTTACCTTTGCTATTTCCCTCTTACCTTCTGCTAACCGTGAACCCCCTTCAGATGGTGAACACAAGGAGCAACCCTGGCAGCAGCCGTGACGCCAACGATCAGCCAGAGAACAACATTCCGCCACCCCCTCCTCAAGCCCCTAGCTTGGAGCAAATGATGGCCATGCAACTGCAGCTTCTCCAGGCCCTAGCTCAAAACCAAGTGCAACAAGCTCCTCAGGCACCCAACCAGGCACTGCAATCTAAGTTGGGAGAATTCATGAGGACAAGGCCTCCCACTTTTGCTGGTTCAGTGGATCCCTTGGAGGCAGATGATTGGATCAAGGATGTGGAAAGGAAGTTGGTCTTAGCTCAGTGCAGTGACAGTGAGAAGGTGTTGTATGCTGCTCATCAGCTTAAGGGAATGGCTGCTAACTGGTGGGAAAACCATCGCGCTGCTCATCAGAATGCACAAACCATCACTTGGGATGAGTTTGTTGAAGCTTTCCGCACTGCCCATATTCCTACGGGAATAATGGAGATGAAGAAAAGGGAATTCTACCAACTGCAACAGGGAAACCTCAGTGTTTCCGAGTACCTGAACAAGTTCACCCAACTGTCTAGGTATGCATCTGAAGAGGTCACATCGGAAGCAACCAAGATTTGGAGGTTCACTCAGGGACTTGATCCCAACCTCAAGGTGCAGCTAGTGTCCAATGATTACCCGACCTTCCAGCACCTGGTGAACAAGGCTTTTGTACAGGAAGATGCACAACGTCAACTGTATGAAACTAGGAAGAGGAAGTTTCAAGCTCAGCAAGGAGCAAGCAGCTCTCGATTTCGCCCCAACGCACCTCATTTTCATAAAACCTCAGAGCCAAGCGTGCCAAGGACTCCATTTTCAGGACCCCGCCCAAATCCACAACCTCCCAGGGCAGGCAGTGGTGGCCAACCACAGCAAAACAAGACTGCAGCAGCAGGAGTGCAGTGCTTCAACTGCAAGAACATGGGGCATTATGCCAGCAACTGTCCCCAGAAGCGCCCAACTGTGACCCCGGTTCGTTTCAATTTGGGAACTACTCCAGCATGAGTTCCAACTGCAGGACAAGGTCGTGGGACGCCTCAAACTCCAAGGACTCCACAGGCAATGAGCCGAGGGCATCTCAATCATGTAACCGCGGAAGCAGCCCAGGATGCACCCGACGTAGTTCTGGGTAAGTTTCTTGTCAAGTCAGTACCTGCATCAGCATTATTTGATTCTGGAGCTTCGCATTCTTTTGTGTCGAGAGATGTTGTTGAAAGATATAATTGGGATGTGCGTAGATTACAGAACCCCATGCTAGTCCAATCTCCTGGAAAGGAAATAAGGACTAACACAGTTTGCCCTAATGCAACTGTGGATATTAATGGAGTTAAGTTCCTAGCGAATCTTATTATAATAGACTCCAAGGGTTTAGATGTAATACTTGGTATGGATTGGTTAACCAAGTATAAAGGGCAGATAGATTGTGCCGACCGAGTGTACCCTTACCAGTGCAAGGGATTCAAGTAAGGTTCGGTCAATGCACCTTCCTGCAAGGAAAGTAAGTTAAGCAGTTTGAAGGAATAACCTTAGAAAAGGTGCCTATAGCGTGTGAATACCGGATGTATTTCTGAAGATTTGCCAGGAATGCCACCGGATAGAGAGATCGAATTTGTCATAAATGCACTGCATACAGCTCAATTTCCAAGAGACCTTATCGTATGCCTGCAAATGACTTACAGAGGTTAAGAAGCAAATTGAAGAGTTACAAGATAAAGGTTTTGTAAGACCAAGCTCGTCACCCTGGGGAGCACCAGTACTGCTAGTGAAGAAGAAAGATCGCAGTCTTCGTATGTGTGTGGATTATCGATCATTGAATGATGTAACCATTAAGAACAAGTACCCTTTGCCCAGAATAGATGATCTGTTTGACCAGTTGAAAGGATCATGTGTCTTCTCTAAGATAGATCTTCGATCAGGTTATCACCAATTGAAGATAAGACCGGAAGACATACCAAAGACAGCATTTGCTACCCGTTATGGATTGTATGAATATACAGTGATGTCTTTTGGTCTAACCAACGCTCCCGCCTATTTCATGAATCTGATGAATAAGGTGTTCATGGAATATTTGGATAAGTTTGTGGTTGTGTTTATCGATGATATTCTGATATACTCCAAGAATGAGGAAGAGCACGCAGTACATTTGAGGATAGTTTTGGAAAAGCTCAGAGAAAACCAACTGTATGCCAAGTTTAGTAAGTGTGAGTTTTGGTTGAAGAAAGTGGCCTTCTTGGGTCACGTGATTTCTGCAGGGGGAGTGTCAGTAGACCCCGACAAAGTAAACGATGTGCTCGAGTGGACACAACCTAAGTCAGTATCTGAGATCAGAAGCTTCTTGGGTTTGGCAGGTTACTATCGTCGCTTTATTGAAGGATTCTCCAAGCTTGCCAGACCTCTCACTCAGTTGCTAAAGAAGGAGAAGAAGTTTGAATGGAATAAAGCCTGTGAGGATAGTTTTCAAGAACTAAAGAAAAGGTTAACTTCTGCGCCAGTGTTAACACTTCCAGATATTAGAAGGGATTTCGAGGTCTTCTGTGATGCATCCAGGCAAGGACTAGGCTGTGTGTTGATGCAAGAGGGGAAGGTAGTAGCATATGCTTCAAGGCAGCTACGACCCCATGAAGGAAATTACGCAACCCACGACTTAGAGCTTGCTGCCGTTGTGCATGCTCTAAAAATACGGATGCATTGAGCAGAAAGAGTTACTGCGGTAAGCTGTGGATCAAGGATAGTATGCCTGCACTTCAAGCTGAGTTTCAGCGGCTCAACTTGGAGGTGGTAGAGGAAGGATTCCTGGCTACTCTGGAGGTTCAACCAACTCTAGAGGAGATGATCAAGGCAGCTCAAGGAGAAGATAAGTATGTCAAGGAAATTAAAGAAAATATGAAGAAAGGGAAAGCGTCAGGATTTTTAGAAGATGAGGAAGGTATCATTTGGTTCGGGAAAAGAATTATTGTACCTGAAAAGAAGGAAATAAAGGAGTTAATTCTGAAAGAAGCCCATGAGTCTGGATATTCAATTCATCCTGGAAGTACAAAGATGTACCAAGATCTCAAGGAAAGGTATTGGTGGTCAAGTATGAAAAGAGAAATTGCAGAGTATGTAGCTTTATGTGATGTTTGCCAGCGAATTAAAGCGGAGCATCAGAGACCTGCCGGGCTTCTACAACCTTTGCAGATACCCGAGTGGAAATGGGAAAAAATTGGAATGGACTTTATAACCGGATTACCAAGAACAAGATCAGGGTACGATTCGATTTGGTTTATTGTAGATCGTCTGACGAAAGTCGCCCATTTCATTCCAGTAAAGACTACCTACTCTGGAGACAGACTCGCCGAGTTGTATATGTCCAGAATCGTGTGTTTGCATGGAGTTCCAAAGAAGATCGTGTCAGATCGGGGGACTCAATTCACCTCAAGATTTTGGCATAAGTTACATGGACTTTTGGGCACAAATCTAAACTTTAGCACAGCATATCATCCCCAGACAGATGGTCAAACCGAAAGAGTAAATCAAATTTTGGAAGATATGTTGAGGGCTTGTGTTCTCACAAACAAGGCTAATTGGGATCAGAGTTTGCCCTATGCAGAGTTTTCCTATAACAACAGTTATCAATCCAGCTTGCAAATGTCTCCGTTCGAAGCCCTGTACGGCAGGAAATGTAGGACCCCATTATATTGGAAGGAGACAGGAGAAGGACAGGTATTTGGACCAGAGGTGTTGAAGCAAGCAGAGGAACAAGTTCGCCTAATCCAGGACAGATTAAAAATAGCTCAAACCAGACAAAAGAGCTATGCGGACAACCGTCGAAGAACATTAGGGTTTGTACCTGGGGATCACGTTTATCTGAAGGTTTCGCCTCTCAAGGGTATGCGATGTTTTGGAGTTAGTGGAAAGCTTGCCCCTAGATTCATTGGACCCTTCCCTATTACGGCAAAAAGGGGAGAAGTTGCCTACCAGCTTGAGCTTCCACCTCAATTGTCCAAAGTGCATGATGTGTTCCATGTGTCTCAACTAAGGAAATGTCTCCGGGTGCCAGAGGAACAGATGTCACTAGAAGAAGTACATGTGAATGAGGACCTAACCTATCCAGAGTATCCTGTGAAGATATTGGAAGAAGCAGAGCGTCGTACCCGAAGCAAGGTCATCGAATTTTGTAAAGTGCAATGGAGCAACCATTCGGAGTCGGAAGCGACTTGGGAGCGTGAAGATGATTTAAGAGAAGAGTTCCCCAATCTTTTTCCCAGTCCATCCGAATCTCGGGGTCGAGATTCTTTCTAAGGGGGGTAGGTTTGTCACATCCCAAAAATTTGCTTTTTGGAAAAATTTAAATTCAAATTAATTACTTTAAAGTAATTGGAGTTTATTTGGCTTTTATTGGTTTTTCTGAATTTTCTGGAATTTAAAACCTATTTTAAAAATTAAAAAGGTAATTCAAACTATGAAAATTAAATATCAACAGTAGTTGGAAATAATTTTATTTAGTCCAAAATATGTCTAGAAGCTTCTGTGAATTTTTCTGGAATTTTTGGAGGTATTTTCATATTTTTCTGAGGCCTAAATAGTTTCCTAGCCATTTCTGAAAAATATAAATCAAATTCAAAAATTAAAATTCCAAACCTTTCTTCCGGCCGACGCGTGGATGGCCCAGGACCGCCCACGTCGCCGCTCGGCCAAATCCGGGCCGCACCTCCCCTTTCCCTCGCTGCTTCGCGGGCCCGGCCCGTCAGCCCCGCCTTCCTCCCCTCCTCGCCCGACGCGTGGATGGCTCAGATGAGCCGCGTCTTCGCGCCCGGCCTCAATCCACCACTCCCTCCCACTTAAGCGCGCCCGCCGCCCGATCTGCCTCCGGGTTACGTGGCCGCCATCCGCACCCCGCTCCCTTCTATCTCTCTGCCCCGCGGGCCCCGTCCGTCGGCCACGCGCGCCCTGCTCTCACTGACCGTGGGCCCCGCTGATCAGGTCTTTCGTCTCTGCGCGGACGCCGGCTTCCCTCTCCCTCCCGAAGAATCCGGCGATCGAATCCCGCTCGAACACGGCCTCCTTCTCCGATTTGAACGCGGATTTGAATTCCCGAGGAGGTAAGCGCCTTATCCCCTAGAAGCCCGGACTCCGCGTCGCCTCCGTCGGCTTATCCCCAATTTGAATCCATCCCCGGCCGTCGACTTCGGCGAGAAATTCCCGCTGCCTCATCCCTCCCTGAGCTCTATAAATAGCCCCTCGGCCTTTGCCTCTCCCCGCACCAACTCCCAGCACCCTCCGCCTTTCTTCCGGAGCCCCGGAACGCCCCGCAGCCGAGCTTCTCTCTCTCCGAGCTCCGCCCAACTCCGGCGAGCCTTCCCCGTCGCCTCGGACATCCCCGGAGCCCGCCTTCGCCGCCCCGAGCTTCCCCGAGCATCGGCGAATCTCCCCGACACCTCGGTCTCCACTTCCCGTCGCCGGAGCGCCGTCACACCGGAGCACCCGAGCTACCTCCGCTGCTCCCTCGCCGCCGGCCGTCTCCGTTCATCCCCGGACCTCGTCGACCCCTCCAACCGAACCCCCTTCGCACAGAGATTACAATCTACGCATCACCCGAACACGTCCGGCTTCCCCTCGCCGCCGTCGCCGTCGCCTCCGACCGCCTCTACCCGACCCCTCCCGAAGGTATTCCTCAAAAGGAATTGCTGCCCTATGTGGGTGTTGGAAATATGCCCTAGAGGCAATCATAGAGATGATGATATTTCGTTGTATCCATGATTTAATAAATGTTCCTTGAATATTGCCTTTGTGTTGATTAACAAGTATGTGACTTGTTTGTGAAACTCTTTACTTATATGGTTATTCTAAAGTTGTCCCTAGTCAGAGTTCATGTGAGGACACACGTGAATAATGGATTAGCACATGTATCGGTTGATGACCATGTTTCACAGGTCATAGACATGGAGATGTCAAACCAATAATGTGGACACATGTTTAGAACATGGGGTTGGACCGACTCAACATGAGACATAACAATTATACTTATGGTTCTCTCTCTACACAATGTATACGCCTTGTCCTTAGACACGAGATTGTCGCATGTACTTGAGATGTGAATCGACCTACTTAGGGGCTATCAAACGCTACTCGTGGCGGGTAGTTATAAAGGTAGTTTTCGGGTTTGTCATGAAGCATGCTACGAGGCATGGTCAGTCGAGATGGGATTTGCCCCTCTCTATCTGAGAGAGATATCTCTGGGCCCCTCGAGTGATCGGATCCAGAAATGCATGGCCATGCTACTTAAGGTTAAGAGTTAACCTAGTAAGGGATTCCGGATCACAGGATCGAGAAAGAGTGGTCAGCTTGGAGCTCGACCAAATATCGTGAGGCAAAGGGATTGTCATGTACATAAAGTTGTGATGGTTCGTCCGATATGATCTTTGTGTATGTTTAGGAGTTGGCACGTCTTGCTAGAGGCCACTGCCAACTATTGACCAAGTATGTGCACTCGCGTCATGTCTAAACATACGTGAACCTATAGGGTCACACACTTAAGGGCTGAAGCCTAATTCGGATTGGATCCGGGTTGGACTGGGTATTGAGTCCTAATGGGCCTCCATTCGCTGAAGCCCATTATAAGGACGTCTATAAAAGGAGGGCAAGGGTGCACAGGGTTTAGGGAGAGAATTTCGTGACCTCCTCAAACCCTGGCCGCCACCCCTCCCACGCCCTGGGCGCTCGCGCGGATCTAGTAATCCGGCGTGCGTCGCTTCCTCCCATACGTGTGGATACCTTTTGGCGGCGCTGCATCTGTAGCGTTTGGACGAACCGCAAGAGAGAAGTTTTACGTTGGACGCCACGACGAGGACGAGGAAGTAGTACGACTACTCGCCCGACGTCTTTGCATCGGCGTAGTACGACTACTCGCCCCGACGCGTCTTTGCATCAATTCGCACTGCGCGTCTAGTGGTAATTCCGTGATCTATAACTGCAGTGATCTTGGTTTACGGGTAGAATTTTTATTAATTTGCGCTAGCGTAGCCAACCCGTAGTCCTTCAGTGGGTAGGCCAAGCCTCCCCCGCCCATCTGGTTAGTAGCGCACTCTCTCAACTCCCCGGTGCGCGTTCGAGCCCTCGGCTCCGCGCGCTGGGTTGAGTTTTTCGTTTATATTCCGTGCTGACAAGTGGGTCCCACCCGTCAGCGGCAGCCGTCTGTGCGGGCCACTGTCGTCTGGGCCCCACCCGCCTGCGTCAGCATCTGACAAGTGGGTCCAGATCCAAGTGGGTCCCACCTGTCAGTGACCAAGGCAGATGAGGTCACTGACAGAGGGGTCCCACATGGCAGTGACCGCCAGTGGGTACTGTTCAGAGGGTCCCACCTGTCAGGCTCTCGGAATTGAAAGATTAAAATTTAATATTCCCAGTGGGCCCCACCTGTCAGAAATTTCTTAATTTCTGGATTTATTCAAACTGAAAACTTCAAACAAGCATAACTTTCTCATTTTAACTCCAAATTCAGCCATTCAAATTTCTAAATTCATCTAAAATCATGATCTATCCAACCATGGCCTCTATTTGAATTTTTGAGTTTATTTGAATTTTTATTGGAATTTATTTGTTTTGTTGCTTTGCTCTCGTGCGTAGAATCCAACGTTGAAGAAGACCTCTCCACCTCTCAACAAGAAGACCCAGAAACCCTGCAAGAAGGCAAGTCTCCTTTGATCATCTTGAACCTATGATTTTAAAAGGTTTTAATTATTTTAAATTATGTGCATTGCTATTTACCTAAAATGATAGTTCAAGTCTTAGGCTATAATTAATCCAACATTGTTATACCCTCCATTGCAATTGAATGCCATGTACCATTGTAACCCTAGAAATTTCCTTTGTCTCATTAACGAGAATATTATATTTACTTGTTGATGTTAGTATGGTAGTATAATGCTTAGTCCTGCTATTCAATACTTTAGAAATCTTGAAAATGGGAAATTATGATTTATTGTATTACCCTTGTGTTTGTAAAATGTAGTGGCAATTGGAGTTGCTCTTTGTCCTTTTAAAATAAAATAAACTTGAAAGTTGGTTTAGATTAGGGTGGATGGTTGGTTTGGGTTGGTGCAGGAAGCACGAGATCTTGTTAAGTGTATGTTCCACCCTAGTCAACTAAGGACCGACGCTTGTGTTTGTCCAGACTGAGCATTAACCGTACAACCACAAGTCTATATGGGTACGACCTAGCCGACTAACTTATGATAGTCTAGTTTAGGTGCCACCAGTGGAAAGTGGGTGCCGTGGATGGACCGTTATCCACAGTGAGGACAGGATTTCTTGTACTCATATGGCGCAAGAGGGGGCTTCGGTTCGCGCAGTTAGCCTACCTGCGGTGAAACCTCAGCGGGTGGTATCTAGCTAGATTAGAGTAAGGTAAAGGCTGTGTGATATTTTATCTGGGTCTCATGCCAAAGGAAGCGTGTTGACTTTTAGGATAATGTATCTCTTGTGGGTAAAGTTGTACAACCTCTGCAGAGTGTAAAACTATTCGAATAGCCGTGCCCACGGTCAAGGGCGGGCAAGGAATGCATTCACATGGTAGATTTCTGGTTTTGGTTTTAAAATCAAAAATTTGTATTCCGAGAGTGGAGGGAACTCTCGGAAGGGTATCCTGGCGGTTGGAGCCAGAGAGGGTGGATGGAACCCGAAACGTTAAAATTTGTTACCTAGTGTTGGTGGATGGAACCTTCGCTATAAAGTTTATGTTAGTTCTGTTAAAACACTTATTTGATTAACTTGGTGCCTTCAAAAATAATTATTCGTAATTGAAATTAAAACCTTGCTTTGTGCAAAAGAACCATATAGCCTTCCTTTGTTAAGCCTTGCATCTATTGCATCTTTCCCAAGACTTGCGGAGTACTTTATGTACTCACATGCTACACTTAAATATAAACCTCGAGAAGGTGGTGAAGCTCAAGAAGGTGACTACGACTCTTGCTTCGCTTATGGTGTGATGGATTCTTCCGGAGAACTAGGGCGCTTCCCACCAATTGCTGTGGCGTATTAATGGGTCGTCATCGAGTTATCTTTTGCTTCCGCTGTGTTTCATGTGTGCGAGGTCTTGAAACCTCATTTGTAATAATGAGACCTTTCGGTCAGTACTCGCTATTATTGTAATAAATCGTTGTTGGTGATGTATTCCATTCTGTTTAACTGTGTGCACTAGCTTTGATCTGGGACTAGTGCTGTAATACACAGAGGGTCCGGGTTTGGAAATCCGGGGTCCCGACAGAGGTGGCGCCGTCGAGCAAGACGGCAAAGAAAACCAATCGGAGTCTAGGGGAGGAAGAGGGATGATGAGGACATCACTAGCAAACACACTACATCATCTACTTCAAGTGTTGAACCCATTGGACCAATGACAAGAGCTAGAGCAAAACAAATGCAACAAGAGGTGAATCTTTTCCTTAGGAATTACTCTTGTACTCATGAGAATTTGTTGCGACCTAGTGCTTCTATTTTATGTGTTCTTAGATTTGAGGAAAAGTTAACGAATGGGAAAGAAGCTTTAGAGACACAGGAAGCATAGCCACAAAAGATCGCATGGCCACAGAAGATCAACATGAAGTGATGTAAGCACATATGTCATCATTGCCACAAAAGATCGTATAGCCACAGAAGATCGTCTTGAACGAGATGTAAGCGCATATGTCATCATAGCCATAGAAGATCATATAGCCACAGAAGATCGTACAACATGACGTCAGCGCTTACCTCATATCTACTTAGCCCCCCAAGTCATCTCACCCTATAAATAGGGGGGCACCCCCATGTATGGAAGGGGAGTTTCATGGTTGAGTTTTTAGTAGAACACTTGTTCCTTTTGTGTGTGAGCCATTTCCACCACTAATTGGGATTGGGTGTTATTTCTGAGTTGCCACTCCGTTGTCCTTGTGATTCCTTGGGATTGCTTGAACGTGTATCGCTCCACGATAGCGAGTAGACGAAGGCCGTGGCGTGTGGTTGAGTAATTTGAGTGCTGCAGTTCTTTGTATAGAGACGATGGTTGGCCGCATCAATTGCTAGGTTGCACGGGATAGTTATCCATAATCCTACGTCGTGAAGATCGGGCCACCCCTCTCCCCGCATCAGCTGGTATCAGAGCCCAAGGTTGACACGGTAGGATTTACCCTTAGCTACTATATTTGTTGTTTTCTTTCCTATCCAGAAAAAAAAGACACCCAAAAAATATTGTTCTTTACCGTAGTTTCAATTGAAAATTTTGGTGAGTTTTGCTAGGTTTTGATCCATTAGAACCTTGCTTACTTGCTGATCCAAAATCTTTGTTTGCGTTGCTTTCTTTGAGCCAATCTGTTCGATAAAAAAAATCATTGTTGTCGAGAAAAAAAATTGTTGTTGAGTTGCGTATAAATCTAAAATTGTGCAACTTGGTCATCAGAGATTCCTTATATCCCTTTGAGAACCCCCATCTATCCTTTGTGGAAACTTTGGTCCTATTCAAAGACTAGCTTTTGAGTATTGCTTGGGCTTTGCACACTTGTATCAGTCTTGAAGTTTGAAACTGAATTATTGGATATCTTGTGAGATCTTGATACATCTGCTGACATTGGTGCAAAAGAAAAGCAAAGAGAAAATAGTACGAACAAAAGAAAAAAAAAGAAGTAAGAAAGAAAGAAAAGAAAGAAGTACCGTGGTCAGTATTTTATCAAGCATAACATTCCATTCTAAAGTTCGGTATAGTTTGTTATTCTTGTGTGCAAATCTATAGCCTGTTTACCTCAATTGCAATCAAGCTAGCATCTTTCCATAACTTGTGCAACACGAGCTGTTTTGTTCTTCACTTATACCTGGTATTACAGCTCATTCCTTGGTTGCATTAAGTTCCATTATCATTGTGCGTGAGTTGCTATAATCTTCACTTTATATCTTGAGGTTGGCAACTAGGCTTTGGATTTCTAGTTTGGATTATTACTTATCATTACAATATCTAGAATTCCAATTGCATAGGATTATTCTAACTCTCCAAGCTCCACATATAGCCATTGTCTAATTATAGCACTTGGGCCTTGAATTACTCAACTCATCACCTACACCCGCTCATCGCTACTAGAGTACAGGCATTTCACCAATCCATCAAGCATTCATAAGCACTTCGGTAAGCAAGGAGTGAGGGAGTGAATTACCCATAAATAATACCTATTTCTGCTGTATTTGCTTTCACTAACCATGTCAGGAACGGGAGGACAGCCAGTGTATGTCACACATACGGATCTAGAAAAGCTCACAAATGATTTCAATGAACAATTGAATGAAAACATGAGCATACTCCAAAATGAAATCATTTCGGAGGTAGGTTTAGAATTACGAAAGCAATTGGCCGACCTTCATCATGGCACACAAAGTGATCCTAGTGTGCATGGTGGTGAGGAAATTGACGAGACCAATGAGGAGGCCGCTGCACGGTTAGCACGGGAGGCTCAATCTCAAAGAAACCGTGCTGTTGTAGCTGCAGTAAGACCACCACAACCCGGTCACGGAGAAGACGACCTTGGAAGAGGTCGCGGGCGAGCAGAAGGCACACCACAAGGAGGCAGCTATGTTGCTCCCTTTCACCTACACCGTGATGATGCCTATCGTCGAGGGCGCCATGATGATGACCACCCTCGAGAGGAGAAATTTGGAAAACTCAAGTTCACCATTCCCAAATTTGAAGGTAATTCTAATCCTGATGAATATTTAACATGGGAATTGAAGGTTGAGAAGATATTTAGGATACACAACTATTCGAAGGAGAAGAAGCTCGCGATGGTGGCCTTGGAGTTTGATGGCTATGCTCTCATTTGGTGGGAGCAAGTGCAAAATCAATGAGAAGAACATGGCGAACCACCAATTGCAACATGGGCCGCGATGAAGAGAGAAATGAGAGCAAGGTTTGTACCTAGTCATTATAAACGTGAATTATTCAATAAATTGCAAAGTTTAAGACAGGGTACAAGCACTGTGGAGGAATACTACAAAGAGATGGAGAAAGCCATGATTCGGGCACGTGTTCATGAAGATGAAGAGCAAACCATAGCACAATTTTTGTTTGGCCTAAACAAAAACATCAAGCGTATTGTGGTTTACCAACCATATAGGAACATGGTGGAATTGGTGCATCAGGCACAAAAGGCAGAGAAACAACTACTGGAGGATGCAAAGGCCACAAAACCACCATCTTTCAACTTGCGAACCCCATCAAATGCTCCTAAAGCTCGATTTAGCTTGGGAAGAGGTACATCTTCATCTAGTGATTCCTTTACTACCAATGCGCCTTCCTCCTCCAATGCCAAAACAACCCCTTCATCAAGTGCGAAAAAGCCCATAGCATCATCAACGTCTTCAGTGGGCTCCACATCCAAAAGCAGCGCCATCCAATGCTTCAAATGCTTAGGAACTAGGCTTGATGAAACCCTTGTCCTGCAGTTCATGGAGTTGTTTCTTCAGCTCTTCTAACTCATCTACAGTCATTCTATATGGTCTTTTAGAAATCAGGGCAGCACCGGGCTTTAAGTTGATGATGAACTCAAGATCCCTGTCTGGCGGCATGCCTACCAATTATTCGGGAAACACTTCAGGGTAATCTTGTACTACTAGCATTCCTTCCAGAGGTATGTCCTGAAAATGATAGACTGCACCACCCCAATGATAGGGTCGATCCACTTTTACTTCTATGGTCAACCTAGGACACTTGGTTAGACTTACCCTCCTAGTAGCACAATCTATTATCCCCTGATGTCTTGCTAGCCAGTCCATCCCTAGTATAATATCTAGGGTCTGGGAGTTAAATACTATTAAGTCTGCTAGGAAACCAAACTCTTCCATGGTGACTTGTACCCCAGGGCATACTAAAGTAGCGGTGATAATCCTAGCAGGTGAGCTAAGTACCACTAGTTTCTTCAATGGGTAGGTAGGCAGCCCAAGCTTATCCACATATCTCTTGGCTATAAATGAATGTGAAGCCCCAGAATCAAAGAGAGTATGCATTGGTATTGACTTGACAGAAAACATATCCATCAGAACTCCTGCGACCTCCCGAGCTTCCTCAACGGTGATGTGATTAACCTGGCCATGGTTGGGAGTCAAGGTAGTCTTGCTGGGTTGAGGAGTCTGATACCCCTTGTTGGGTGCTAATGCTTGGCCATGAACAGGAGTGGTCCCTATGTTAAACTTCATTGGAGTTGTCTGGCACTGCGGGTAGCGATAGGCGAAATGCCCTTTTCCCCACAGCTGTAGCAATTGAGAAAGGCAGCGGGATTTGTCCCGGTGGGTTGGCCTCCTGGGTGTGGGGTCTGGAAGGAACTACCACTGAGTGGGGCACTGGGGTTGGAGCTTTGGGTTGACTTATCCTTGAGAAAGAGGGATTGTTGAAGAATTTCTAGATAAACCTCCCCTGGGGCCGCTGTGGCACTTGCTTACGCTTGTGGATGGCCTCCAAGTGCTTCCTTTCATTTTCTAAGATTAGTGTTTTGTTTGCCAATTGATGGAAGCTAGAGAAGTCTTGAATGATCAACTACACATGTAGGTCCTCATTCATAGGATCAAAGAACCTATTGATCTTTTCATCCTCGTCCGCCACATCTTTTGGAGCATAGCGGGCGAGTTGGTTGAACTTGGTGAGGTATTCTCTGATGGACATGTTCCCTTGTTTTAGGGGCAGAATTCATTCTTCAGAATTCATTCTTCTTCATCTCATCACCCCTGCAGGGACAAAGATGGCTTTGAAGGCTATCTTACATTCTCATCCATGGGATGGCTTGATGGGCATGCCAGGTGCTAGGGACTTGGGTAGCTTGACTTGCTCCTCCTTCTCCTCCTACAGCTACTCCTTGCCTATCTTCTTCTCCCTTAGAGACATCTTCAGTTATGGCGTCTTCGTGGCCCTAGGCCGACAAGTAGTTCTCCCACTAGCCTGCGGATGCACCATGGAGTTGGTGGGTGGCGAAGACCACCCGATCTTCCTCGGCACATCTAGCAAGTCAGAGTTTCCTTTTGATGGACCATGTGGAAGTGACCACATGTGTATGATGAGTAATTGACATTGGTTATGCTAGTCGAGTTTGGTTTGAGTGGTTCGGAGTCGAGTCGTTGCGTGGCGTAATCGGGCTCGGTCGGACTTTGGTCAAACTTGGTCATTTGGGCTTAGGATGCATATTCTAATGTTTTGACAGGTTTGGACTTCATCAGTGGTAAGTGTGATGGTATTTACGCTTTCATGTGTCGAACGGTGCTATTTGATGTGTTTCTTGTCTGTGTGGCTGCAGGACATCGGGCGGAGTCGTGGCGAGACACGGTGGACCGGACTAGGCGCAGGTGGCGTTGAGGTCAGAACGGTCAGGATGTGTCGAAGACGACGTGGACTCGAGGTGGTTGCGAGGCGTGCGAGGCAAGGAGCGCGGAAGCTTCCCGGAAGGTGCAGGAGGGGCGAATCGGGAAATTCGCAAGGCTGCACAAGCGGGAGCGGGCTCCGTTGGATATAGCGGGCGTAACGGGGCGGAGACCCGTTAGCCATGGGCTATAAAAGGAGTGGAGGGGCTGCATGCCCACTTGAACACTTGAAGAGTGAATTAGGGTTTGCTAGAGTCAAAAGAGGCTTTGATGGCTTGCTTTGGCTTTAGGCTTTAGTGGTTGTGAGTTGTTGGAGGAGGCAGAGTTGTGTTCCCTCTGTGTCCCCTTCGATGGTTTCTGGAGACTGTGTGTGTGTTCCTCCCAAGAACCATGTAGTTCTTGGTGTTCTTGAGGATTGAGAGAGGGAGGTTGGTTTGAGAGTCATGTAATCATTCCTCCGAATGTCCATGCGTATGGGGACGTAGTTCTCTGTATCTCCTGTTTAATTGGAATGAAAATCTAAAGTTTATGTCTCCTCCCGTGCTCTCTGTTCTTCGTTCTTCCCTTTTGAGCAATTTCTTGATTTTCTGTGTTTCGAGTTCTTGATTGCTGGGACGGCCCAAAATGGGTTGCTCTTTGATGGGATAGTGCCTCAAGATCATTTGATCGAGTTTCCCTAGAGCAAACCTCTTTTAATCCCAGATTTGGCATTTTGGGTTGCTCTGTTCTTGTTTTGCCTTTCTAGGGTTTTGGTGCTGTTCTTGATTCCCTTGTTGAGATGGCTTGAAATTTGGCATGGAGTGTCCGGAGGCTATTAATTAGCTACCCTCAAAATTTCATAGCCAAAGGATCAACGGTTGGGGAGTTATTTGAGTTTTGGCTCAGCTCGGGCAAAATTTCAGATTTTTACCCAAATCTGAAATTCTTGTTTCTTGGAGTGGTTTTCTCGTTTTTGGCTCTTGGCTTATTCTTCTGGGAGTGTTCCCTAGCTATCCTCAAAGTTTCCCAAGCCAAGAATCCAAGAATCTTGCGAATTTCTCAGTTTTTCTGAAAATCCTGTTTGCTGATTTTCTCGAGAGGTACTACCGCTCCTCGAGAGGTACTACCGCTCAGAGGTACTACCGCTCGTCCTAGCGGTACTACCGGTTATGTTCGGACCAGTCTGATCGGCAGCGAAGAAACGTTCGGACAAGTGCGATCTTCGTGCGGTACTACCGCTCCTCGAGAGGTACTACCGCTCAGAGGTACTACCGCTCCTCGAGAGGTACTACCGCTTGCAGTCAAACTTGCTCTGAATTTATTTTTCTTGGCTGCTTCTTTTTGGATCTGGTTTTTCCTTGTTGCCTTGACATCCAGTAGTGCATATCTTCTATCTTCATAGCTTCCATAGCTATTGGAGAAGAAGCATAAGTGTGGGTACTTGAGGGGCGAATTTAATTTTTGAGAGCGCCATTCACCCCCCCTCTGTCGTCATTTCGGTCCAACACCTTTCGGTATCTCAAAGCCAGTCTTCGGCCTCGAGGGGTTCATCTGCTGAGGAGAAAGTCAAGGGTCGGTGTCGGATCTCAGAGCAGCAACTCCGGAACCCTCTGTGTTAATCACACTATCCCAGGAAAAGCTAGTGCACACAGTGATAACAAAGACAAATATCATGCGTAATGACAAACTTTATTTAACTAATATGAGCCTGATGACCAAAGTTTACAATAATAGCAAGAAGAAGACAGCGAAAGATAAATATAGCAACAGCCCATCTAGCCTTCCCACAAGGCGAATGACTGTAAGATGTGACCTACTCGCAATCCTCACTGTAGTCGTCGAAGGCTTCCTCTGGAAAGAAGTTAAATTGAGCAACGTGAGTACAAAAAGTACTCCATAAGTTACACCAGGAATTTAACAGAATTAATGCTCTCATTGCTTTCTCTGATGACCAATCCTGCTGTGATTATTCATCTTAATCCCCAACATGAAAGAGAGGGGGAAGGATGACTTGTGAGAATAGATCTGCGAAGGGAAGGCTGGCAACAGGGGGTGTGTGGGGGTGAATGATGCCTTCAAATTTAACATCCCAAAAGGTATTCCAAACCTTTCACTCCATAACAACCATAAGCTAGGAAGATAATATTTGCTCACTGTTGTGGCTACTGACCAAACACCATATGAGGGGACTAGCTAGAGAGAGCTGATAAGAATGAGTGGATCCCCCTTGCTCATACCCCTCTTGGGGATTTACGTACATGAATGGGGTAGGATGAGAAATTCTCATCCTACCCCTTGATAATTACAAAAGGTGAGGGTACATTGGTATATTTCTCTATACTATTAGGTCTATTACATACTGGGCCAGTTGCAAGGCCCAGTCATGGAGGGTTGAGCCACCCCTACAATAGTACTCCCTCGATAGCAAGCGCGGAGGTCCTCATGGGCAAGCTGATGTGACCAACTATCTTAGCCCCCCTCCCCTGCCAGCAAGCACGAAGGTCCTGATGAGAGAGCTAATGCAATTGTTAGCTGCAGCCCTTCTGAAGCCGAGGCTTTGACCGTGTCATGGAGGTCCTGTTCCGACATGGTTTGGGCTGCCCCTCTGAGGTGATGCCTATGAGGAGGGTAGGGCTGGCAAAAAAGCTCGGGCTCGTGAGCCAGCTCGGGCTCGGCTCGGGCTCATAGAGGCTTGGCTCGGCTCGTAGATGAAACGAGCCGAGCCAGCAAAAAAGCTCGGGATCTAAACGAGCTGAGCCCGAGCCAGCTTGGCTCGACCCAACCGATGGCCCAAGCGGCGATGCCTCCTGCCCTCCCCCAATTCTCCCGACTCCCCCGTTCCTTCCGCTTCTTCTTTTCTTTCTGCCCATGTCTCCGCCGCCAGCGCCTCTTCCTCTCCTCCCCTTCTTCCAGCGACACCTCCACGCCTCCTCCGCTTCCTCTCTTTTTCCCACCGCTGCCTCAACGGCTCAACGCCTCCTCATCTTCTTCCCCATGCCTCCCTGCTCTCGGCTCGCTCTCTCTCTCTCTCCTCTTCCGATTCCCCTTCACCCCGGTGCCGCGTCTCGGCTCCTCCGACCCCGATCTGAGCGCCTCCGCCGCCGACTCCCTCTGCGCCTCCTCCTCCGCCGTCGGCTCTCCCCTGCGTCAGCCTCTCCGGCCTCTCGCTGACCCCAGCTCCTCGTGTTGCGCCGCCCTGGTCGCCCTCTCCTCGCCGCTCAGCTTCGCACGGTTGTGGCCGTCAGATTCGGGGCCTAGGACCCAGATCCGGTGCTTCTTCCTCGGATCTACCCCAACTCTTACTGATTTGGTTGCTATTTCTTTTGATTTCTAATGATGTTTATGTTTGGACGCGAGGTTTGGGAAGTGTGTGCCGCCCTAGGTAGTGCACCGTGGGAGTGCGCCGTGGCCGCCGGCTGTGACTGCGCCGGTGGTAGCACGCCGCCGCCGCCTCCATCTACGGTGAGCTTACTCCTTTCTCCCCTCTTTACCCCCCTTCCTAGCTCTAACTAGCCTGCTCGGTGTGGATCCATAGTGCTTGATGGTTTGATGTTCTAGTTGTATATGTTTGATGTCGATAAATGTATATGGCGAGTGTTCTGGTGGTAGCAGTTTAGCACACCGCCGCCTCCATCTACCGATGTTGGTTCATTGCCCAACCCCCTCACTCGCCCTCTCCCTTGCCTCTTTTCTCTGTGCCTCCACTGATTTCTCGCCGTCACCGGCGCCGTCGTCTTGCTGGCTGTCTCCTCTGTTTGACTGTTTCAGCCCTACTCACAGACCGGCCTCCCCAGTGCACCCTGCTCCGCGAAGGGCTACAGGCTCTGCCGCTCTGTGTCTCCTTCAGCCTTCCCATTGTTGGCTCACGAGCCCTCGCGAGCTGGCTCGAGCCGCACCACGAGCCGAGCCGAGCCTACAAAAAAGCTTGATATCCTAACCAAGCCGTGCCGAACCGAGCCTCCATTTCACCGAGCTTTTACGAGCCGAGCCGAACCGAGCCAGGCTTGGCTCGGCTCGTTGCCACCCCTAGAGGAGGGCAACGTAGTCCCACGACGTAGCTGAAGGCGCGTCATCGAGGTCGATTTTTTGAAGCAGGGTTGCCGAATTCTCATGAAGTGGTTGTATGAATCGTCTACGACCATGAGGTGGTCGGACGAAGCATCTACAACCACAAGGTGGTCGGACAAAGTCTTGACCGTGAGGCAGTTGGACAAAGTGTCTATGACTACAAGGCGATCAAACAAAGTCTCGACCAAGAGGCGATCGAATGAAGTCTCGACTACGAGGCAGTTAGATGAAGTGTCTACGACCATGAGGTGATCGGAAAAAATCTTGACCACGAGGCGGTCGCATGAAGCGTCTATGACCATGAGGTGGTCGGACGAAATCACAAAGTCGACAGCAAAGACTTGCACGTGTATGCTCTGTCCCGCACCCTTCGAACTTGGCATCGATGAAGTCAGCGGCGAGACAAAGCTCTGACATGTGCATTTTGTCCCCCACCCTTCAGAATTGGTGTCGACAAAGTCAGTGGCAAGACGAAGCTCTGGCGCACACGCTCTGTACTCCACCCTTTGGACTTGGCGTCCACAAAGTCGATGGTGAGACAAAGATCTGATGTGCACGTTCCATCCCCCACCCTTCAAACTTGGCATCAACAAAGTCGACAGTGAGATGAAGCTCTAGCGTGCGCACTCCGTCCCGCACCCTTCGGACTTGGCACCGATGAAGTCAGTAGCGAGATGAAGCTCTGACGTGGGAGCTTCATCCCCCACCCTTTGGACATGGCATCAACAAAGTTGATGGTGAGATGAATGATGGACATGCCCTCTGTCCAGCACCCTTTCGACTTGGCATGGACGAAGTCAGCGGTGAGATGAAGCTCTGACGTGCACGCTCCATCACCCACTGTTTGGACTTGGTGTCGATGAAGTCAGTGGTAAGACAAAGCTCTGGTGCGCGCGCTCTGTAACCCACCCTTCAGACTTGGCGTCAACGAAGTCGATGGTGAGGCAAATCTCAGATGCGTGCGCTCCGTCCCCCACCCTTTAGACTTAGCATCGACGAAGTTGACAGCAAGATGAAGCTCTGGCATGTGCGCTCCGTCTCGCATCCTTCGGATTTGGCGTCAATGAAGTCGGCAATAAGATGAAGCTCTGACGTGGGAGCTTCATCCCCTACCCTTCGGACTTGGCATTGACAAAGTCGGCAGAGAGACAAAACTCTGATGTGCGCGCACTATCCTGCACCCTTCTGACTTGGTGTGGATGAAGTCAGTGGTGAGATGAAGCTCAGATGTGTGCGCTCCATCCCCTACCCTTCGAACATGGCATCGATGAAGTCGGCAGTAAAGACTTGCATGCGTGCACTCCATCCTGCACCCTTCGGACTTGGCATCGATGAAGTCACCAATGAGATGAAGCTCTGGCACTCACGCGCCCCTTCCTGCACCATTTAAACTTGGCATCGACAAAGTCAGTGGTGAGATGAAGCGATCGAATGAAGCGTCTATGACAACGAGGTGGTCGGATAGAGTCTCGGTCGTGAGGCAATTGGACGAAGTGTCTACAACCACGAGGTCGTCGAACGTCCGACCGCAAGGCAGTCGGACAAAGCGTCTATGACCTCAATGTGGTTGGATGAAGTCTCGACCGCGAGATGGACTGATGAAGCGTCTACGACTATGAGGCAGTCAGACGGAGTCTCGACCATGAGGCGGTTGGACAAAGCGTTTATGACCACAAGATGGTAGAATGAAGTGTCTACAGCCATGAGGTGGTTTGATGAAGTCTCGACCGTGAGGCAGTTGGATGAAGCATCTACGACCCCGAGGCGGTCGAACGAAGTGTCTACAGCCCCGAGGCAGTCGGACGAAGTCTCGATCGCGAGGTGGTCAGACGAAGTAGCACTACGAACTCCCTGGTGAGATGCATGAAATGTGCGAGACTCACTGGGATTACGGTCCGTGGTAGGGACTCCCTGGTGGGATAGGCGAAGGACTCCATGCAACCATTTATACTCCGTAGAGTTGCCTGGGATAGCTGAGTTTTTGACACTTTATACTCTATAAAGCTGCATAGGACGGCTATGTTTAGGGTGCTTTATACTCCGCAGAGTATGTGCATGGGTGCGAGGCCACCGTGTTATTTATTTTATACTCAATCCAGTTGCCTAGGACAGCTATGTTCATGGTGCTTTATACTCCGCAAAGCACATTGGGGCATGAGGCTACAATGTGATTTATTTTATGCTCCATAGAGTTGCCCTAGATGCATATGTTCCCTTGCTTTATACTCTAGAGAGTACGCCAGGGCACGAGGCCACTGTGCAATTTTCACAATTACAACCCTGAGGAGGTCGTGCGAGGTCACGACCATGAGGCGGTCGGATGAAGCCATGACCATGACATGGGCAGATGATGTCATGACCACGAGGTGGTCGGACAAAGCGCCGACGACCACAAGGTGGTCGGACGAAGTCTCGATCGCGAGGCAATCAAACGAAGTCTTAACCATGAGGTAGACTGACAAAGCATCTACGATCATGAGGCATCGGACAAAGCATCTATGACCACAACGTGGTCGGACGAGGCCTCGACCGTGATGTGGTCGAATGAAGTCTCGACCGTGAGGCAGTCGGACGAACATCTAGACGAACGTGTATGACCACGAGTCACTCACCTGAAGGTGCAGAGGCTACGAGAGGGCGGCATCCACACGGAGCTCGGTGGAGACCTTGCGAAGTCCTGCGACCAGGCGAGGTTCATCGAAGATGACATCCGCGTGGAGCTCGGCGAAGAACGGTCACACGAAGGCCGGGTGAAGTTTGTTAGAGATGACATTTGCGCAAAGCTCAGCGGAGACTGTGTGAAATCCTACGGAGGTCGTGCAAAATTTGTCAAAGATGACATCCGTGCGGAGCTCAACGGAGAACATACGAAGTCCTCGGTGGAGACCGTGCGAAGTCCCGTGAAGACCGGACAAAGTTGGTCAAAGATGACATCGGCACAGAGCTCGACGGAGACCGTGTGAAGTCTATCGGAGACGATATCGTGCGGAGCTCGGTGGAGACCGTGCGAAGTCCTCCGAGGAGACCGCACAAAGTCCCATGAAGACCGAGCAAAGTTCATCGGAGACGACATCTGCTCCGTTTTCACCCCTACTTTTTATTTATTAGGCAGCGCCGCACTTGTGACAAAAGTCTTTCAGTCTTGTGTGCTACATTGTTATATGCCAACGACATCTAGAGAAATGTCTTTTTGCCATCTAATTTCCAAATCTATTAGTATTAGCTATACTTTCCACTTACTTTGTGGACTCCAACTTAAAGCCTCTGGTTCCAGTGGGAACAACAGATAGTAAAAATTGTCGACTGGACAGTGTTTATATATGTGTATGTTATGTTTTGACAGACTCTAAGCTAGACCATTTATCATAGAAGCTCTATCAGGACATGGCAGAAGCTGTAGCATCGGCGGTCATCGGCGATGTTGTTAGCAGAGTGATCTCCTTTGCCACCGGTGCTGGCTATTTCATGACAATAGTGTCAACGAGCTCAACGGTGTATTAGAAAAATTGCAGCAAATATCAAGTGATATGAGTGAGTTCATCATGTTATTCGAGAGCTACCCACCAATTCGTCAGCCACCAACTACCAACATTTATGTAGACAACCAGATGTTCGGCCGGTACATCGAAAGGGAGAGAATCATTAGTTTCTTGTGTAAACAGAGAACACCAGGATTGCGCCTGCACTGAAATGAGCGAGCACGCCTGCACTCAACCGAGCAAACAAAGATGTGGCTTTACGGCAAAGTAATGAATGTGGTCAGATTCATAAAAACTCAATTCACTGAATTGTCTCAACAAAACTTCTTAATATGTTCAGAATACACGCAAGAGCATTTCTACAACTGAATGCAAATACTATTTATTCTAGCACCAAAAACGGATCACAGATCCATATTAAACGGAAACAAGACTTCATGCTCTCTGCATGTTATTTGACTCACACGCCCAGTGCGCTTACAGCGGCACTTCCTGCATGCTTTCTCTGAAGACTAAATCAACTCGATGATGCTCCTGCAGACTTCCTCCAACGGCTCAAAACCAGAATTAAGTCCAACATACTCCTCCCTAATTCTGGTGTGGGCCAAGATCACGAACACCGAGCAAATGTCGCATTGTCCCACTGCCGGCAAAGATTTTGTCAAAGCATCAGCTCTTTGTTCTTCAGTGCAAACTCGCTGGACCTCAATCCGTCCTCCTTCAATGCACTCTCTAATAAAATGATACTTGGTGTCAATATGTTTACTTCGCCCATGGAAAACCGGATTTTTCATTAACGCGATTGCTGAATTGTTGTCAACAAATATCCTCACTGTTTTTGACTCTTCTCCAGTGATCTCTCCAAGCAAGCTTCTCAGCCAAAGCGCTTGCGCAGCTGCTGCCGTTGCTGCCATAAATTCAGCTTCCCAAGATGAAAGTGCCACTGTTTTTTGCTTTTGTGAGCACCAAGACACCAAGCTGTCATTGATGTAGAAAGCCATTCCACCCATGCTTTTTCTATCATCAAGATCTCCCGCTAAATCACTATCAGTGTATCCTGTGAGCACCTCCTTTGCTCCTCCTCGGCTATACACCAACCCAAAGTTTATGGTACCTTTTAGATACCGAAAAATCTGCTTCACAACTTTGTAGTGCATCACTGTTGGCCTGTCCATATACCTGCTAGCTACTCCAACAGCAAAAGAGAGATCTGGACGAGTGTGAAGCAGGTACCTGAGGCAACCAATCATCCGCCTGTACTCAGTCGCATACATCGGTTGGCCTTCAAGGTCTTTGTGTAGCCGTGCTCTTTGCTCCATGGGGTACTTTGTGGAATTGCAATCCATCATACTGAACTGCATCAACACCTTCCTTGCATAACCAGTTTGTTTGAGCGTGAGACAACTTTCTTGCTGCGACACTTCAATACCAAGATAGTATGATAGCAGCCCCAAATCGCTCATATCAAACTCGGCTGTCATTTGCTTCTTGAAGACCTCAATCTCCTTCGGATCCCTTCCTGTGACAATAAGGTCATCAACATATACCACAATTACAACTGCAGTTGTACCTTCTCCTCTTGTGTACACCGCCTGATCTTGTGCACACCTCCTGAACCCGATCTTCTTTAGGCTCTTGTCCAGCTTGACATTCCACGCCTGCGGCGCCTGCCGTAGACCATAGAGAGCTTTACTGAACCTGAGCACAAGATGCTCCTTGTTCTTCACAACAAACCCCTCTGGTTGAGACACATACACCTCCTCTTCAAGCTCACCATTCAGAAAAGCAGCCTTGACGTCTAGATGATGAACCTCCCAGCCACGATTTGCAGCGATTGCAAGAATCACTCGCACAGTATCCAAGCGAGCAACCGGAGCAAATACTTCTTCAAAGTCTATTCCCGGCCGCTGCACATACCCTTTTGCCACTAATCTAGCCTTGTGCTTAATCACTTCACCTTCCGAGCTCTTCTTCAATTTAAAAACCCACTTAAGACCTATGGGTTTGTGTCCAGTAGGCAGTGTTGTCAATGTCCATGTTGCATTCTTCTCAATTGACTCCATTTCTCTCATCATAGCCTCCTCCCATTCCGGGTTCCCTACTGCTTCACTGTAACAAGAAGGCTCTTCTGTTTCTGCAAGCAGGGCTTCACCATCAGAGTCAAAATTCAGTTCTACCTCGGATGTGTTCTGATAAACATCAACCAGGCTATGATAACGGAGTAGCCCTTCATCTGAGCTACTGGATTCTATCAAGTCAGGAGCCACCTGCTCCATGGTTGGCTCTGTCCCAGTTGGTGTCGAATGCATGGGAGTGACTGGGAGTGTTGAGGACGTCCCTGCCGCTCGTCCCCTGCGTGCTGCAGCCTGCGCCCTCGTCACTGCGCCTGGTGGAGATGCCGCAAGTGACACGCCACGCTTTGGGCTTGCCGTTTCACTGCTGGCTGGAACACAGCAGATACCGGCCGCAGGTCTGGCATCATGCCGCCGGATGCCGCACTCGCCGACTCATTCTTTGGGCTGAACCGCATCGAACTCTCTTTGTCACACACCGCCCGCCTCTCCAAGAGAAATCCACACAGAGGGGTCTGTGTGAGTGTCTTCTTCAACTTGGAACTCTGCCGGCTCTCCTGTGCTCACACCACCAAACCAATTCCATTCACAGTTCTCTTCAAAAACAACGTCACGGCTTACAACTATCTTGCCGCGACGTGGGTCAAACAGCCGATGCGCTTTGCACCCATCCTCGACGCCGAGGTACACCATTTGTTAGCTTCGATCGTCGAGCTTCTTCATGTGTGGTGCCGCCGTCTTGACATGCGCCGTGCACCCAAACACCCGCAGGTGCGCTAAGTGCGGCTTCCTCCCGTTCCAAGCCTCAAACGGAGTACGCTCTCCCATTCCTTTGGTCGGCAGCCGATTCAACAAATGTACTACATGTCGCACAGCCTCGCCCCAGCCCCGGAACATTCATGCACTTGAGTAAAGACCGTGCCATCTCCATGACGGTCCTGTTCCTGCGCTCCACCACACCATTCTACTGCGGCGTGTAGGGCGCAGTGAAGTGCCTCTGGATGTCGGCCTCTTGACACACATCTGCAAACACCGCTGAAAGAAATTCGCCTCCACGATCTGACCGCAACGTATTGATGCGGCGTCCACAAGCGTTTTCAGCTTGACAAATTCAGAGCAGGCTTGATCTTTGGTCTTCAAGACATGCACCCACATCCACCTTGAGTAGTCATCAACTACCAACATAAAGTAGTCATTACGGCGCGATCGGAGTAATCGGACTACAAAGGTCAATATGTAGCAGTTCAAGCACCTCCTGCGCTCGGTAACTTGATGCCGCCGAGAATGGATGTCTGATTTGTTTCCCCACCAGACAAGCTTGACACAGCCAATTTGGATGCGATATCGCCGGCACACCCGCTGCCATCTCCTTGTCGGTTAACAGCTTCAATGCTTGGAAATTTACGTGGCCCAACCGTGCGTGCCAAAGCCATGCTGGTTCCTCCATGCTTGTCAGCAAACACACTGGGATGGCTGGTTTCAGCTCTATACGGTAGAGGCGGTTGGGTGAACGCCTCACTCTCATGATCAGCCTCAGAGACATTTTATCGAACACCTCAAGCTCGTTGTCATCCATCACCACCCGGTAGCCAATCTCAGTCAGTTGCCCAAGACTTACAAGATTGCTACGCAACTTTGGGATGAAATACACTTCCTGGAGCAGCCAGTTTTCTCCATTCTTGCAATCAAACAAGATGGAGCCTTTGCCCATGATCTGCACACAAGAGCCATCTCCAATCTCACTTTTCCTGTGACAGATTCATCTAGCTCCCGAAACTTCCCTCGATCTCCGGACATGTGATTGCTAGCACCGTTGTCGAGGTACCAGACATCCCCCGCATCAACTCTTTCTCCGGCCAGAAACAGTTCCGGCCGCATGGTGTCTTCATTGAGGAAGACAGTACCCGGTCGTCCATTCTGTGCTTGCCCGAGCGACTCTTTGAGTAGAACAACATCCAGGCCTCCCATCTGTGTTTTCTCGAGCGCTTCATTGAGGATGACTGCGCCCTGGTGTTGCTCCTGTGCCGGCTCTTTCGACACCGCGAGCAGCAATGTCGGTTCAACGTCGTCGGCCCGGGCGTGATGAGCTTCCTCTTCCCTCTTTGGCTGCTTGCACTGGCTGGCGTAATGGCCCATTGTGCCACAGGCAAAGCACTTAACGTGGCTTTTATCACGTTTGTGCACAGAGCCAGCGACCTCCTTGCCTGATGCTGTCCCGCGTCCGCCACGACCTCGCCATTTGTCGCGACCACGCCCTCTGCCGCGACCACCAGAATTAGGTGTTTGCCTCTTGCCGAGGATTCACCTGCTGTCTTCTTGTAGCGCGCCTGCCACTCCACCTGAGTGAGAAGGAGCTGCCCGTCTGCTCTCGTGCCGACGGACGCACGTCGCTTGTGCTCCTCGTAGGCCTTCAGCCGGCCCACTGCCTCTTCGAACGCCAGTGTGTGGAGGTCGTAGAATTGCTCGATTCTGGCAATGACGTTGATGAAGCGGTCCGGCACAGTGTCGAAGAGTTTCTTGAGACATTCCCACACCTCCTTCGCCGTCTTCTTCTTTGCCACCTGCATGAGGAGGTCCTTCGGGAGAGCCTGAAGAAGGTGCGACCGCGCCTTCTTGTCCTTCCTCGTGTCGACGGCCGCCCCGGCCGCCGGCTCGATCGCCTCCCACACACCTTGGTCCTCCATCATCGCCTGAACCCGGATCACCCAGCTGGTGTAATTTGTCGCCGTCAGCTGCGGGTACACGAACTGGCCTCCGCCGCCCTCCCGTGTGGTCTCTGCTGCGACGAGCGACATCCGGATTCAACAGGGGCAACTGGGCACTCTAAACTAATGCTCTGATACCAAATGTAAACAGGATTGCGCCCAGAATTGAAACAGAACAGAGCACGCCCAGAATTCTGAACCGAGCGAACATTGTTGGCTTTACGGCACAGTAATGAATGTGGTCAGATTCATAAAAACTCAATTCACTGAATTGTATTACTGAATTGTCTCAACAAAACTTCTGAATATGTTCAGAATACACGCAAGAGCATTTCTACAACTGAATGCTAATACTATTTATTCTAGCACCAAAAACGGATCACCGATCCATATTAAACGGAAACAAGACTTCATGCTGTTATTTGACTCACACGCCCAGTGCGCTTACAGCGGCACTTCCTGCATGCTTTCTCTGAAGACTAAATCAACTCGATGATGCTCCTGCAGACTTCCTCCAACGGCTCAAAACCAGAATTAAGTCCAACATCTTGCTGCAAGACAGCAGCCTCTCCATGGAGATTTTTGGTGTCCTTCCTATTATAGGTGACAAAGGAGTTGGAAGACCACTCTCGTGCAGCATGTTTGCGATGATATTAGGGTTCGCAACCACTTCTCTGTAATAATTTTGTTTGATTTCGTTTATACGTATCTTATGGCCAACAGTGAGTCCAGGACAGAGCATCACTCCAAGTTTGTCGCCGGTGACATGAGAAATTTCAATGATCAGTCGAATGCTCTCAAGCATATGTTGACTGCTAATAGGTTTCTTATTGTATTTGAAAATGTCGATCTGCACAAGGAGGAAATGCTACGAGTTCTCTTGCAGACCCTGCGATGCGACAAACAAGGGAGCAAGATCATTGTTACAAGCGACAAGAACCATATTGTGAGCATTGGAACAGTCAAGCCGATCAAACTCATGATCTTGCCACAGGCGGAGTACTGGTTCTTCTTCAAAGCACATGCATTCGCAGGCACGGACATCGAGGAGAACCCGAGAATGGTAGCAATTGGTAAAGTGATTGCAAAGGGGCTACAGGGATCATTCTTGGGCGCAAAGATCGTCGGAGCAATGCTTAGAGCGCACCCCAACCCACAATTCTGGTCCAAGTTCTTGAGAAGTGACATCGGGGAGCTGTCTCTGTTCGGCGATGGGCTTGGCTACATGTATGATATGGCTGAGGTCATCCTTCCAAGCCATGTCAGAATTTGGCGTGTGGCCGCCTCTGCGTGGTTGGCTGACTGTCCTGCAAGAACTCTTGTCGGATTGCAAGACCTCTCCTTGGCAAGAACAAGTGCTCCGTCGCGTCTCGGTTCTGAGGTTAATTTGCAAGATGATGGTAAGGATAGCATTTTACACATACTGTTATGCAAGTCGGTCTTCCCTTTCTACTCCGTGTACTACACAGCTCATTGCACACTAGTCTGAACAAAATTTGGGCAAAGGTTGTTGTGGTCTTCCTAGTAACTAAATATTTGTGTTAGATAGAATTAATCTTGTTTTAGTAGATATTGTTATTTTTGGAGAGTTTGTGTTTCATATTTAGAAAGTATTTGTTATAATACTTAAGTTGATTTGTAATTTCTTTCGGATATGTAGAGTTTTTATCGAATATCCAATCAGTTTTAGGAGGGAGAAAAAAGTAATAGAAGAAAACGGCAGCGTTTGGTGCTCTCGGAAAACTCGATCTACTATTCGCGTTGTATGTTTTCTCTCCAGGGAAAATCGAGGTACTGTGCATCCAGAGAAAAGGCGAGGCGCTGCTTCGTTTAGTCCAGAAGGTGAAGCGCTGCTTCGGGTGCATCACGTGGTGACTACAGGAGAGCACGTCCAGTAGAGCTGTAGAGGTGTTGACAAGGCGTCCCGTCGGTCTCGTCGGGAGCGGGACCAGCGGGTCCACGTCCGGGCAAGGCATCACGTTGGTGCGTCCCATGGAAGACAAAGCAAGGGCGCATCACTGAGCCGATTTGAACCGAGCGGTGATAGAGCAAAAAGATCATGAAAAATTCCAACATGTGCTGTGTTTCTCAAAGTTGTAATGGAATTTGACTGAAGACTGTATTTTCTTTGGAAAAGTAGAACAGACGAGAGACGACAGCTAGCTACACATGCGTTATGTAAGGATGTCTTTCTTTTGACGTTGATTAGTGTAGTTCAGCCCAAAACACGCTAATACCATTGGTTTTTGGAGGATCAGTATGGTAACAGAGAGGATCAAATAATGCCTTTAAATTTTTCCATTAAGTATTCACTAATTCTTCACTTCCACTAGCTACAAGAAGCTCGAAAGATGAAGAAGCCAAAAGTCTAAAAAACTGTAACACCCTAGAGTCTAAACTGGCTTAGGCCTAACCCCATTCTGGATAGGCCACGCACACATGGTTCTCAAGTTAAGCTAATAAGGTGGGATTAACCCACACCCTCATGTGCACACATATACACACATATAGGCCATCATGGGCCGGGGTGTCACATACACCCCCCTCAAAGGACCCGACATCCTCGTTGGACCAACATACCCATACTGGGGCAAATGATAAGGATCTCCCCTCTTGGCACATGTCTGTGCGTTCAATGCCAACACATATGCCATGCCGTGTGTCCACTCCGAGCCACACGCGCCCCTAACCCGTACGCGCCTATGTAACCGCGAGAGTCGGCTCTGATACCATTTGTAACACCCTAGGGTCCAAACCGGCTTAGGCCTAGCCCCATTCTGGATAGGCCATGCACACGTAACAACCCGCTTGCACTTTCGTCCTCGCTTCGCGCAAACGGTTAACCGGGGGTGCTACCGTTGGAACTTCTAGGCTTATATGTAAGTACTTCTCAAGTTAAGTTAGCAAGGTGGGACTAACCCACACCCTCATATGCACACACACATATATGCCATCATGGGCCGGGGTGTCACAAAAACAGTGCTGCTAGAATATTTTTCAAAAAGTGAATATTGCAAAATACCACTATTTAAAAAATGAAAATCTATAAAACTTTTGATCTGTTGATTCAAAAGATTTGAAACTTGAATCAGGGTTAGATCATAACCTTAAGAACCTATCGCAACTAAAAATCCTAGAAGAGCTTGAGAGAATCAATGATTAAGAAAATCGTTGCTAAAGTTTTGACATTTTTTCGCTTGAAGGAAGGTTGCACCAAAAACAAGTTAAAAACCAAAAGTGGTGAATATGACTTGCTCATGGGTGATAATAGCCAAGATGGCTCTAGATGTATTCCTATATATCCTAGTAAGCAAGAACACTAAAGAAATCGAGATAAAAATAGTTGATCAAAAAAACACTCGGAGAGACCAAAAAGAGCAAAAGTCGGGATACTTCATGAACTTGCCAACTAAGTACCTAGATGGATGCAGATTAATTTTCAGAGATTATCTCCATCTCTTGCACATCCTTAAAACAACAAGATTGAGAAGGGAAAGAGAGGAGGAAAAACCAACTAAATCAAGTGCAAATCAATCAACACAAGAGATATTCATGGAGATGAACAAAGATTAATGTATTGTTACTTGAGGATGAATGTTTTATAACCACTTTACTTGGAGGATAAGAGAGCACACCATAGTACTTAACTTATCTCAAATCCTAACCCTAAAACTCATGAACACTTGGTCTCAAGAGGGGATGGTTCAATGATACTATCCACTTACACATATGGGGAAACCTGATAACCCCTCACACACGGATTTTAACTCACACATCACACTTATGCATACTTTTTAAAGCGTATAAGTCCAAATCCGCTAATGTCTTAGACTTGATCCAACTTGATCTTCTCAGCTTTTCCTTGATCTAAACCGCTCTCCCAAGTACCACTCAAGCACCGCAATTTTGCTCTAAGATAGTTTGCGGTATTTTGGTCAAACTACCAAAATACCGTTACTTGCCACGATTATCTTCTTCTATTGCAAGCAATTGCCATACTTTCCACATGTAGGTGCACAACTCGTTTGTCATGCGTTGGCAGTCTCTCCCATTCTGTTCTACTGGACCACTCCTTACTTGAACCGACCAAGCCATATGGTGCAACCCGTTGCTTGAACGTTCCTTCAATATTTCCCATCTTCCTTGTGTCATGCTTGAGCTCATTCATCTTACTTAGCATTCTTGATTGTTTTGAGCCTCGACTTCTCCATGTGCATAGCCCCAATCTTTGCCATTGACAATGGTTGACTCTAAATGACCCTGTACATGCAAAGACGAAGAAATTATTTTCGAGCATAAGTTATTCATAATTTGACCCATATTAGCAATAACATATCTTATACAACTTATAACTACTGATGTAAGCCACCAAATCATCCTATAACTCAAATTTCCTAAAATCATGAATTTCTACAAGCTGCTAAGAAAAATTTGCAAGTTTGCAAATTCCAAAATTCCACTCCTCTAAAATAACAATAGTTCATCACAACAAAATCATAGATCTTCACATGGTTCTTCGGCCTTCTTTCTCCCTTGCATTATATACTAGTCTAACGCTATTACTCAGAGAGCATTGCGCTAGCTTGCTATATGGGCACATAAACCTATGGCCCTTGGTGGCATGAATGTGTAGAGGGGTGGTTCTCCATGTGTGCGGTGTGTTAATAACTGTTTAAGGAGGTTATTTTAACAACCTTACCGAGGTTAAGGTGGCATGTGGTCGATATGTGGTAGTTGTGGGTTAGTGTCATCCTACGTTAGAATATATAAGAAAATGAATGGGGCATGCGGCGGAGGGGCCCTTAGCGGTGGTAGCAAGACAGCTTCATCGGAGCATGGTGTGATGCACCGGGGCAGCCATTCTATTTCGTCGGAGACGCTGGCTTGTAGCACCCATGCGCTTGGCCACACCGATAGTGGCGGTAGCGCTCGGCTTAGCTTCACCAGAGACGAAGGAGGTGGGTTGTGCACAAATCATGAAGGCGATCAAAGGTGAGAAATTCGAATGAAAATGAAGAACCATATTGAGAATACCATTAGTTTATGTGTATTGAAAAATCGGTGATCATGTCAAGTTGAAATTTGAGTTTGCAAAAGTTTACAAGTTTTCATTCTTACAGTTAGTCTTCAGGTGGTATACCAGCCTGGTGCTGGCGGTAGGACCGACATGGTGGTTGGGTACTACCACAAATGCAGTGTGATCGGATAATGGGTGGGTTTTTTCGGCTACAGCTTATGGCTTATAGCTGTGGTTTATGATTTTTGGGCCTAGTGTGAGCGTTTGTGTGAATGAACCTGTTAGACCATGTAGTGGTCATGTATTTGAGTGATGATGATAATTGACATTTGGGTTTCATTGGAATTTGCATTTGAGAACGTGTTTGTTAAAACTGGATCTCAAGTTTAACGGTCTGATCGCTTTGTATTGAGTGGTCTGACCGGCTGGATTTTCAACCATGTTTGGTAGTTGGTGATCTGAATGGTCTTATATTGTTGGTCTGAATAGCTCTGCACTGGATGGTCCAAACTGCTTTGTCCGATCAGCAGACTTTGACCACGTTAAGTCGAGCACTATGGTCTTCAACCATGCCAAACTTCGACTACAGCCTTTTTGACCATGATAGAACAACCACACCAGGAAATTAGTAAGCTTTGATCTCGACCAGTGAACTGGTCGTAACTACAATATTTTTTGATGTTCTTAGCTATAGTAAATTTTTATGGTTCTAGCTATAGTACCTATCGGTACTCGATAGTCGCAGATTTTACTGGTCGGTAGTCTTAGACTTTACTGATCGGTGGTCTTAAACTTTGTAATTGGTAGTCGTAGCCTTTGTAGTTGGAAATCTAAGACTTTGTAATCGGTTGCCGTAGGCTTCACGGTATGTACTCGTAGACTTCATGATCGGTACGAGTGCTTTAACTCTTGCTATCTTCAAGTACTTCGAATACTCATGTTATGCTAGCGGTATGACTGGCTGGTGGTGATCGGTGAACAGTACTCGAAGGTTTCGGTACTTGAAAGATAGAAGTACTCGATAGTCAGATGGTCATACTACTCGGTAGTCGGAACGACTCGGTACTCGATAGTCGAAAGAACTCAGTACTCGGTAGTCAGAAGGACTCAGTACTCGATAGTTATGGTTTTTATGATCGTGGTCAGTGATCCATTGTCGAAGATTTGTGGTTCGCGCTTCAATACTCATGGATGGTAGTATGTGCTATACTCAGTGATCAATGCTGAACAAATGGTTGGAGATTAACAGTCGTGGACTTAGCGATCTGGTGCTTTCGTCGTAGCGATCGGTACTCGTAATCGATGGTTCTGTCGTCCGTAGCGATACTTGCTATTCCTGAGTGTTTTGAGTGGAGCGATAGTAATTCTCGAGTATTTGCTATTTTCATGTAGTCGTTGTGCTAGTGGTCGTAATAAGTTGTCTGAAGCGGATTTCTAGATAGCGATGGGGTGTGTGGTCGTGGA
This sequence comes from Dendrocalamus sinicus, assembly GCA_036346575.1. Classification (NCBI taxonomy): domain Eukaryota; kingdom Viridiplantae; phylum Streptophyta; class Magnoliopsida; order Poales; family Poaceae; genus Dendrocalamus; species Dendrocalamus sinicus. Next base: position 11,537,426 of record CM070674.1, on the reverse strand, counting down.
TGAGCTATGTGATGCTGATGGATGATTAAAGGTGTGTTTCGAGTGTGTGGACTAACATCGGTCAAGTTGGGAAGAACTTGTGCCAGAAAATCGTTTCTTTGGTTTTTACATGTGCAGGTAGGCGTGGAGATAGTCATGGTCGATGACGAGGAAGACCAGGACTAGGATGGGAGATCTGAGGTCTGGGTGGTCGGAAATGTCACGTGAGATGGTCGAGCTCATGCTGGAGCACGTGAAGATCAAAGGCAATGATTCGTGAAGAAGCTATGGGCGGTTCGGTCTAGGAGGCTTCGACACGAGTGGTGATGGTGCATGACGAAGATTCAGGAGGTGCTATCCTGGAGGCTTCGTCATGAGTTGGGTTAGCAATTGTGGATAGAGTCCATAATTGAAAAGACTAGAAAAGGTACAGATAAAGTTCGTAACTTGCAAGAAATAAAGATTTGAATAAAACCCGTGTTAGTAAGGATTTTGGGTCCCTTGATTTGAAGAAGAGATAGAAGTTTGTGTTCGTGTTTGAGGCGGACACTGTTTGGATGTTAGCCTATAAAAGTAGGGAGAGGTAAGGGCTAACGTGTGGCTTTTGAGGAAGTTTTTAGGCAGTTCTAGTAGGGCTTTCATCGAGAAGGTTTTTAGGGGTGCTTGTGAGAGCACTTTCTAAATCCATGGAGATCTGATCCTGCAATAAAGATAAGTCTTGAATCAATCTAGTTCATGTTTTGCTCGTAGAGTGCGAGTGTTTGCAGGTGTTGTGGCGGTTTTTAGGAGCATTTGTGAGGGCACTTTGTAAATCCATGGAGATCCAATCCTGCAATAAAGATAAGTCTTGAATCAATCTAGTTCGTATTTCACTCGTAGAGTGCGGGGTGATTGTAGGTGCTGTGGAGTTTACGAGGATGTTCTAATTGTTTGAGTGAAGCAATCGATCAGCAAGTGGTCGATTAGATAGAGCAGTTAGTTGAGCAGTCATGAGCTCAGGAGGCGTAATTTCGAGTGGTCAAAAAACTTCTCTGACTGCTAGAAGACTCTAAGAATGAAAATTATTCACCCCCTCTAATTGCTATCTTCAATCCTACAGAACCAAATACTGATAAGTCGATCAGACACATTTAAAAAGGCTATCTCGATAAGCCGCTTCGAAACGACGACAAAGAAGCTATCCCATTTGTTTGTTAAAAGAAGTCATAAGCCAAAAAGAAGGAGGCCTGTTGTGGTTACAGACCAAACAGAGAGAGAGATGGTAGTGGAGAGTGGGAAGAGTGGAGTGAGTGTTCTGGCCCCTCCCTCTCCATACATGTGTATATATATTCCTATGGAAGGTGCTTTTACAATTATGCCCTTACAACAAAGATATCCCCTTAGGGGTATTTAGGTCATTACAGTGTTCCATTCTAGCCTTTATAACCTTCTAACAGCTCTTGGTTTAGGTGGGGCACCCTACAACAGAGCCTCTCATGCTGAAGGGCTTCACAGGCCGGCCATGTTGCCGAGTCCTTTGGCCCTCCGTCCCTCGCGCTCTGTGAACTTTCTCGTCTTTGCGGGATATGGGCCAGGTAAGCGGAGATGGCGCCCCAGTCGAGGTATAGGCGCGCGAGCTCCGTCCCTCACCCTCCGAGCGGGTGGCGGCGAAGGCCGCGCCTCCGTCAGTAGGCGCGCGCGCTCCGTCCCTCACCCTCGAACGGGTGGCGCTGGCCGGCGCCACGCCGGCGCAGAGGCGCGCGCTCGTCCCTCACCCTCGAACGGGTGGCGCGGCGGGCGTCTTGTCGGCGTAGAGGCGCGCGCTCCGTCCCTCACCCTCGAGCGGGTGGCGCTGGCCGGCGCCACGCCGGCAGAGGCGCGCGCGCCCGTCCCTCTCTCTCGAGCGGGTGGCGCGGGCCGGCGCCACGCCGGCAGAGGCGCGCGCGCTCCGTCCCTCACCCTCGACGGGTGGCGCTGGCCGCGCCACGCCGGCGAGGCGAGTCGCGCTCCGCCCTCACCAACGGGTGGCGCTGGCCGGCGCCTACGCCGGCAGAGGCGCGCGCGCTCCGTCCCTCACCCTCGAACGGGTGGCGCTGGCCGGCGCCTAAGTCGGCAGAGGCGCGTGCGCTCCGTCCCTCACCCTCGAGCGGGTGGCGCTGGCCGGCGCCACGTCGGCGAGGCGCGCGCTCCGTCCCTCACCCTCCGAATGGGTGGCGCGGCCGGCGCCACGTCGGCAGAGGCGCGCGCGCTCCGTCCCTCACCCTCGAACGGGTGGCGCTGGCCGGCGCCTAAGTCGGCAGAGGTGCGCGCGCTCCGTCCCTCACCCTCGAACGGGTGGCGCGGCCGGCGCCACGTCGGCAGAGGCGCGCGCGCTCCGTCCCTCACCCTCGAACGGGTGGCGCTGGCCGGGCGCCAGGTCGGGTATAGGTGCGCGCGCTCCGTCCCTCACCCTCCGAGCGGGTGACGGCCGGCCGGTGCCTAAGCTGAAGTAGAGCGCGCGCTCCGTCCCTCACCCTCGAACGGGTGGCGCGGCCGGGCGCCACGCCGGCGAGGCGCGCGCGCCCGCCCTCACCCTCGAACGGGTGGCGCTGGCCGGCGCCTAGGTCGAGGTATAGGCGCGCGTGCTCCGCCCCTCACCCTCGAACGGGTGACAGCCGGCGGCGCTTGCCGGCGAGAGGCGCGCGCTCGCCCTCACCCTCCAACGGGTGGCGCTGGCCGGGCGCTTGTCGGGTATAGGCGCGCGCTCGTCCCTCACCTGCGAACGGGTGGCGCGGCCGGCGCCACGCCGGCGAGGCGCGCGCGCTCCGCCCTCACCCTCGAACGGGTGGCGCGGCCGGCGCCAGGTCGGGTATAGCGCGCGCGCTCCGTCCCTCACCCTCCAACGGGTGACAGCAAAGCCGGCGCCTAAGCCGGCAGAGGCGCGCGCGCCCGCCCTCACCCTCGAGCGGGTGGCGCTGGCCGCGCCCTGGGTCGGGTATAGCGCGCGCGCCCGCCCTCACCTTCGAACGGGTGGCAGCGAAGCTGGCGCCTACGTCGAAGTAGAGGCGCGCGCGAGCGCTGGTACACCCTAGGGCTGGTGTGGACCCGTGGTGCGGTAGTGCGCTTTAAATGGCAGCTTGAATTATGCCGACGCCTGAGTTGTCAGGGGGCGGACTGCCATGCCGTGCAGTTGTCCTCCCCGTAGGTGGGGCACGTGGCGGCGCGCGATTGGCGCGTCGTGGGATGTGAGCGGTTGTGTACCGCGGCCATACCATTGGAAGGTGAACCGCCCGACACCCGCCGTGCGCGCCGCCGTCGATTGGTATGCCGCGAATCGACGCCCCTCCATGCTGGCGGCTCCTTGCCTGGTAAGGCTGGGTATAAATAGGCTGGCGCTGGGGGCAGCTCGCTGGGCATCCCTTGTTGTGCGCACGCCGCACCTGTTCATGGTTCCCTTCTCACCCGTAGGGCAAACTTTTGTTCATCTGCGTTTGATGACTGCGTCGCCCGACGCTAAGGCCAGCGAGCGCTGGTGAACAAAAGTATGTCCTATTCGTGAGAATATTTCACGACAAAATATAAAAATGGCAGGGCCTGACCTGCTCTCGTAGACAGATATGAAGACATTCGCATGGTCTGGCTGTGCGAACGAGGGCATGTTGATGTGGTGACTTCATATCTGTGTACGATAGCAGGTCTGGGCTTGCCGCAAGTTAACCTGTGCACCGCGCTTGCTGCCCTCGCGCCGTACTTCCGTATACGACAGCAAGGTTTGCCTTGTTCTTCCTAACATACCATCTACAGTCGGCGCTCTGGGGGCCGTCCGCACCACTTGGGAAGAACGTTGGTGCGCTGTAGGTGGTCCGTTAAGGAAGACCGAGGCAGACTTTGCGGGACGTGAGGTTGTTTGCGCAGGCTTTTGCCGTCGGACCGGCTGCTGGCCCCTGTTCCCTCGTAGGCAAGGACCATGCCGAAGTTGCCATCCAGTCGAAGTCGGGGCGCGCGTGCGCGCTCCGTCCCCTACCCTTCGACCGGGTGGCATCGAAGCTGGCGCGAAAATCGAGGTAGAGGGGCGCGCTCACGCTCTGCCAAGAGACGGGCTGCCGCGTGGGTGGTGCACGCGGCAGCTTGTCATTGGTACAGCGCGAGGTGGCAGGGGTTGTGTGACCGCGGCTGCCTGCATTGACTGCCCCTAGCTGGGCGGTTGCGGGGAATCGCGCGGGACGTCCTTTGCGCCTTGGGGGTCGGGTCCGGCACGCGGATCCTCGCGACGCTTCGGAGGTAGCCCTGGGGGCGAGGTGGCTTAAAACGGCCCTGTTAGCCGCCCCGCCGTACTCCTGCGCTCTCTTTTCGCTCGCATCGCTATTTACGCCCCATCTTCGATCTTCCACCGCCGTAGTTCCCTTTGCCGTGAGAGGTGATGGCGTCCGGCGACGACCACGGCGCAGCGACGAGCGGCAACGGTGCTCGCCGGCGGCCAACTCACCTGGAGGTGAAGTACTCGCTCAGCGAGCGGGATCCGGCGGTGGCGAGCAAGCGATGGCTGGCGGCGGAGAAGGGGGGCTCGCTTTCCGGCGCGCTGGGCCGCTCGCTTGTGACTGAGAAGACGATCGAAGGGCTGCTGCGCGCCGGGAAGCTGTCCGACCGCCAGGCGGTGCGATTGCCTTCCGCCGACGAGACGGAGCCGCATCCTGGGCCGTCGTAGGCGGTTGTTTTTGTAGCCTTTTGGACGCAGGCTCCGCATCCGGCGGCTGCGCTGGGTGACGTCTTTGCGCGACGTTTGGGCCGAGCCGCGCAATCGACTCGAATGCCCCGTGCGGCTTGCCGTGTATAGCTGGGCCTTGCGCTCGGGAGCATGCTGGCCCAGCGCCTCGTTGTTTGCGTACCTGCACGAGGCACGCTGCCAACCCAAGGATCGGAAGGGAGGGACACTATCGAATTTCGGCAGCGTCAGCTTCCTTCTCCGGGGATCTTGCGGCAAGCTCTTCCCCGCGAATGCGACTCGCGGGAAGTGGGAGTCTAATTGGATGAAGCGGTGGTTTTACCATCGCGTGGCGAGCGGGAGCGGCCTCGAGTGCACGGGTCGCCCAATCGCGTTCACAGTTTCCCCCGGCCGGATGCTCGACGAAGAAGATAAGCGGAAGGCCCATCGACTTGTAGGCATGACTGCCCGCTTCAACATGCGCGACCTCGCCGAAGAGTTCGTCATGTACGGCGTGGCGCCGCTTGCCCAGGATTGGCGCGTCGCCGCTGAGCGGCTTCGCGACGATAATGTTGAACCGGCTGTGTGCGTACTGCCGCCGCCTGCCGATCCTTGTAAGCCTTGATCGTAAGTGCCCTCTTGTTTGCGCGGAGCGCGTCATGCGCTAACTGTTGCTCCGTGCTTTGCTTTGTCACAGCAACTAGCCTGGAGGACGTGGAGCAGGCTACGCGCGTGTTCCTTGGGCCGTACACCGCGAGGGAGCATGAGCAGCGCGAGGCCGCGGTTGCAGAAACGGGGCTGGGGTGGATAAATCGCGTGTGCGAGGCCTTGAGCCTTGCCGTGCCGGACCGTGCTCCTCCGGCCTCGCAGCCTCATGATGACGGCACCGCCAAGCCGAAGGCACCTCCTCGCAAGAGGGGCCGAGGTGGCGCGTCCGCCGTGCTTGGCATAGCAGCTACCCCCGCTGCTGTCGCTGGTATGGCTGACGCACAGTCAGATTCGGCAAAGTATGCCGATTCTGGCTTGGAGGGCAGGGACGCCGGAGGCAGCCATGAAGGGGGAAGCTCGTCGCCCGCAACCGTCGTGGAGGTGGAGTCCGTGGCGACCGGCGATGCTGGGGGCGAGCCTCCGAACGTGGCTGCTTCAACGCTGGAGGCACACCCTTCGGTCACGGTTGCCATGACTACGGAGGAGCGACCGTTGGTCGCGGCCATAGCGGCGCGGGGGACGCCGCCTGTGGGCATGGTGTCGGAGGTGTCCCCTCCGACCATTGGGGGTCTTTCGGCCGCAGATGCGGCAGCCACAAGGGCTCCTCCCATTGCCTCCATCGTGGCGGAGTCGTCGCCAACCGGGCCGGCGAAGCGGCCGTGCCTGCGACCCGGGCTCCACTGGACATCGAGGGGTTTCACGGTGGTGACGGGGATCGGAAGCCTACGGAGTGCGGGTACGCGTGGCGGGGCTCCTTTGATGCGCTCGCCGACTGCTTCTCAGGCGACACCGTCTCCGACACGGGAGCAATTGGTGCTGGACTCGGGCGCCAAGACGCCTGCTCGTGGGACAATTGTCTTGCCGGAGGACGGCGCTGGAGCCGCCTCCCCCGGCATTAGGGGGGCGGGCTCCCGGGGTCCTCCGCCTGTCGTGGAAGGTAAAGCTGCGTCGCTTACCTTGTGTTCTTCATAGTACCCTATCGTGCTCTTAGTTGCATATGTTCGAGCAGCATCACTTATCCCGGAGGAGTCTCCGCCGGAGCATGGTGGGCCCGATGCGGCGCGTCCGAGTCCGGCGGACTTCGTCCCCCCTTCGGATGCACTAGAAGCGTGGCGCAGGATTGCTGAAGACGCAGCCGCCAGCGTCGGTCAGCGGGCGCTGCAGACCTACGGGGCTGTGCGGCTCGGGGACGCCTTGGAGGTGTCGGGCGTAAGGGTACGTACTTTACGCGTTCATGCTTGACCGTGCGCAGCCTGCTGACCGTCTTGCCTCGCAGACGCTCGTGCTGGGGCAAGCGCTGTGGACAGCCGTCCTTCGGGAGCACGGGGCGCTCGAGGATAGGCTACGAGCCGCCGAGGATGGGCTCCGTGAAGCCGCCCAGACCTGCTCGGCGCAAGATGCTTGTATCCGGCAGCTGGAGGCGGAGTGCGCCGAGGCGAAGACGCACGTCGAGGGGCTCGCCGCGTCGATGTGGGAGTCGGCCGTGGGGGCAGCGCGGAAAGAGTTCGCCACAGAGCAAGAGGGGCTTCTGCAGCAAGTCGCTTCGCTGGAGAGGGAAAAGGGCGAACTTGCCCTGACCCTGGCGGAGCGCGAGAAGACCCTCGGCGAGGCCTCGATGAGGGCCTGGGATGCTATGCTAGCGCTGGAGGGCCACCTCGAGGGGCTTGTGGCGAAAGTACCAGACCACGCCTTCGGCCCCGAGGAGCTACCACGGACCCTTCGCTGGATCAGCGACGCCACTGACGCCGCGCGCACCGCCGCAGCATCCTTTGGCGACCACTGCGCATACGTGGCGTCATGCCTGGTGTGTGCCTTACTTCGGCATCGCGGCTGCACGCACGTCGCCGGACTGGAGGACCCCCGGCTGGAGATGCCCGCCGGGGTCGGGGTGATGTCTGGTGAGGTCCGCGCCGTGCGCGACGCCGTTGGATGCTTCCACGAGCGAATCTGGGACTACGTCGGGCCGGGCATGACGCAGGTCGAGCTCCGGAAGTCCCTTCACGAGGGAGGTAGCGTCGGCCGGTTTCTGGACGAAGTCCCACGGCGCGACGAGGGCAGCGCTGGGGCCTCCGAGGATGCGGGAGGCTCACAGGTGCGACGCTGAAGGGGTTAGGTGTGAGCGTGTTGTAATGCCCGCCCTTATAGTGAATAAAGCGCCTGCTTGCTTGACGAGCTGACCATTTGGCTTCTCCCGAACAGCTTCCTGGCTGGGGGCGGTTGCTCGCATCCGGCCTGGCAACCCAGCGACGCCTTCGACGGTGGCGGAGGACCGAGGAGTCGCTAAACTTTTGGGCCGGCCGCCCTTCCTCGGGCAAGGCCTCGTCTTTGGTGCGCGTGAAGGATGAGCCCGCCGAGTAGTTGTCTAGGACTGATGTTAGCGGGCCTCCGCTCCTTGTATGCTTCTCCCGATACATAAGATGCTCGTTGTATGAGTGGAGACGGGCTGTGCTGTACATAGAGCGAGCCATAGCAACGACCCGTTGCAAAATCCGTAAACCGGCGCTTCGCTTTTTTTTTATAGTCCGTAGACTGGCGTGTGCGGAGGCGGACTCGCGCCGCTTTATAGTCCGGGATCGGGCGTGTGCGGGGCATACCTCGGCGCCGCCTTTATAGTCCGTGATCGGCGTGTGCGGAGGCGGACTCGCGCCCGCTTTTATAGTCCGTAGACTGGCGTGTGCGGAGGCAGACCTTGGCGCTTCGCCTTTTATAGTCCGTAGACTGGCCTCCGCCCTCGCGGGTGGTGTAGCCTCTAGTGCGCCTCGCACTTGCACTGTTTATACTCCGGGGAGTATGTGCAGGGACGAGGTCCCTGTCGTGCGCGGAGTTCGTGTCTTGTTTAGACTCCGTAGAGTGCGCAGGGAGAACATCCGCGTCTTATTTATACTCCGTAGAGTGCGTGGGGTCAACGTCCACGTCTTATTTATACTCCGTGGAGTACGCGCAGGGACGGGGTCCTTGTCGTGCGCGGAGTTCGCGTCTTGTTTAGACTCCGTAAAGTGCGCAGGGAGAACATCCGCGTCTTATTTATACTCCGTAGAGTGCATGGGGTCAACGTCCACGTCTTATTTATACTCCGGGGAGTACGCGCAGGGACGGGGTCCCTGTCGTGCGCGGAGTTCGCGTCTTGTTTAGACTCCGTAGAGTGCGCAGGGAGAACATCCGCGTCTTATTTATAGTCCGTGGACTCGCGTGTGCGGAGCGAGGCTCAACGCTACGTCTTATTTAGAGTCCGTAGACTGGTGCGTGCGGAGCGAGGCTCTATGCTACGTCTTATTTAGAGTCCGTAGACTGGTGCGTGCGGAGCGAAGCTCAACGCTACGTCTTATTTAGAGTCCGTAGACTGGTGCGTGCGGAGTGAAGCTCAACGCTACGTCTTATTTAGAGTCTATGGACTGGTGCGTGCGGAGCAAGGCTCAACGCTACGTCTTATTTATACTCCGTAGAGTGCGTGCGGGCGCCCCCGCACGCTTTGGTTTATACTCAGCCCGTCACCCTTTGGCTACGGCGAGTGCACACGCGAACGCAGCGCTTCGATTTATACTCAGACCCGTACCCCAGGCTACGGCGAGTGCACACGCGGACGTGCGTCTTCGATTTATACTCAGACCCGTAGCCCAGGCTACGGCGAGTGCACACGCGAACGTGCGTCTTCGATTTATACTCAGACCCGTAGCCCAGGCTACGGCGAGTGCACACGCCGAACGCGTCGTCTTCGATGAGATACTCAGACCGTAGCCGAGCTACGGCGAGTGCACACGCGAACGTGCGTCTTCGATTTATACTCAGACCCGTAGCCCAGGCTACGGCGAGTGCACACGCGAACGTGTGTCTTCGGTTTATACTCAGGAAAAGACGGGCCACAAACGGTGATCTTTATTGTATCCCCGTTTGCGCGGGTACGCAATTTACACTTCTAGCTAGGATACTGACCGTTGTGGTCGTGGCGCGGCCGAAGCCTCTAGTAGCTGGACTATCCGCGGAGCTTGCTGTGCCGCCTTCGTGCAGCGCTGGCGGCCCCCGCGCAGCGGCGCCAATTCTAGATGTGCTGTTGCGCGCCACGACGGGGGTACCTGGAGCCGTGCTCGATGCGCCGGGCCATGTCTTGGTCGCCGCGGATGGTAATGGTGGCCTTCGGCCCTGGGAGCTTCATGCATAAATAGCCGTGATGCGGCACCGCTCCGAAGGAGTTGATGAGTGGACGTCCAAGTATGGCGTTGTAGGGGTACAGAAGGTCGACGACGTCAAATGTGACATCCTCGGTCCGGACGTTGTCGTCTCGGCCGAAGGAGACTGGAAGGCATGTCTGGCCGAGGGCCTGCAGGGGTTGCCCTCCGAAGCCTTGTAGCGGAATTCCTGGTGGGCCGAGGCGGCTTCGGGGGATCCCCATCTGGTCGAAGGCTGTTGCGAACAATATGTTTGCAGAGCTGCCGCCATCCACCAAGGCGCGCCCCATGTCGCATCCGGCTACCATGACCCGGATGATGAGGGGGTCCTGGTGGGGAAGGTCGACACCCTGGGCGTCGGCGGGTGTAAATGTGATCTCGTGCGCGCCGATCGGCGGCGCTGCGGCTGGTGCGCGGCTACGTGGTGTAGCCTCCGCACGTAAGCCTTCTGCTGACGAGCCGAGGCGAACCGCAACGAGGAACCTCCGGAGATGACATTGATGAGTCTACGCTGGGCCGCTTCCGGAGCCGGCAGCTGTAGGAGGCCCTCTCGAGGCTGCTGCACATGAGCCTGAACTCGCGGAGGGCCCTCGTAGGGCTGTATTCCTTGTGCGTGGACTTGCATGGGGGCTTCGTATGGGTGGACATGGGCCACCGCAGGCTGTTGTGTCTCCGTGTTCCTATCCCTGGCGACGCTTTGGCGGAGCGCCGCGATCGAAGTGCACGCACGCGTCTCGTGGGCGCCGCGGCCGTGGACCTCGCACCATAGCCCTTGGTGCTGGTCGTCATAGTCTCCTCGGCCTCTATCGTCGCGGCCTCGGCCGCGGCCACGTCCTCGGCCTCGCCGCCCCCGACCGCCGCGGGTAGCGGAGGTGTTGTCTTCGGAACCGCCCTCAATATCGAGGATTTGCCGGCCTCGGCGCGACCTTGGCTGGCCGCGCTTGGACCCATCATACGACTCCTTGTGCGGGGCGTTTCTGTGCTCAGGAGGGTCCCTCGATGACTCCGTCTTGCGCTTTCCGCTCGAAGAGTCATTTTTTCGTGAGGCTTCGGCCTTAACCGAACCTTCGGCTTGGTTGGAGTCGGAGTCGTCGCCCTGCCTCCGCCGGGCGTCCTCTTCTGCCCTGGCGTACTCCTCCATCTTGTCGAAGAGCTTTGCCACCGTCTTGATTGGCTTCCGCGCGTTGTACTCGGCCAGTGGGCCTGGGCGGAGGCCTTGTATGGCTGCGTTAACAACGGTGGTTTCGTTGACGTCTTTGACCTGGCAGCGTATCTTCGCGAAGCGCTTAAAGTAGCCCCGGAGCTTCTCTGCTGGCTTCTGCTTCACGGCGAAAAGCTGGTCCGCGTCGACTCGCTCGACGTAATTTCCTTGGAAATTATTGTGAAGGCGATCGCGGAGCTGCTCCCATGCGTAGATGGAATGTGGCTCTATGGTGAAGAACCAGGAAAGCGCCACTCCTTGCAACGCGAGGGGGAGCCCCTTCGCCTTCGTGGTATCGTCTCCGCCCGCGGCCTCGATCGCGGTTTCGTACACGCGCACGAACTCGCGGGGGTCGGTATCGCCTTTGTACGGTTCGATGACGGTGGGGAACTTGAAGTCTTCGGGCCACTCCGCCTGCTGTAGCCCTGCCGACAGCGGAGATTCTGGATCGACGTGCCGCAGCGGCGCACGGCTTGATGTGGGGACGTCGCGGCTGTCTGCCCTCTCCGGGGTGGGCTCGGGCGCAGCTGCCGGCGCGGCCTGCTGGCTCCGAGCCTCTTGTATGTCCCGGACAGCTCCGCGGAGGTCCCCCAGCTCCCGCTGAAATGCGTTGAGGGCCGCCAGCAGGACGCTTTCTGCCGTAGGTGCTCTGGGGGCCGCCGGCGCGCTCGGCGGGCGAGTCGGTGCGGGGATGATTGCCTCGCGAGGTCCCGAGCTGTCGGCTGCTCCACCATGGCTTCCTTCGACTACCGGATCCGCCCCTGCTGCAGCGAAAGTAGGGGGAAGCCATCGCAGCTTCGATGGCGGGGCTGGTCGTCGTTGTTGCGGCTCCCGTGGCGGGGTCGGTCGTCGTCGTTGTTGTGGCTCCCGTGGCGGGGTCGGTCGTCGTCGTTGTTGCGGCTCCCATGGCGGGGTCGGTTGTCGTCGTTGTTGCGGCTCCCGTGGCGGGTCGGTCGTCGTCGTTGTTGCGGGAATGCCGACGCGTGCGTCCACCGCAGCCGACGCCGAAGCCCTGGTGCTCATGCGCCGCTCCAACCCGACTGCCTTCTTTTGCTTCACCGCCGTCGCTGGAGCTTTTTTCGGTGCCATCTTCAACTTTCAGGCTTGTCTTCGTCCTCCCCACGGACGGCGCCAACTGTTGTGGTTACAGACCAAACAGAGAGAGAGATGGTAGTGGAGAGTGGGAAGAGTGGAGTGAGTGTTCTGGCCCCTCCCTCTCCATACATGTGTATATATATTCCTGTGGAAGGTGCTTTTACAATTATGCCCTTACAACAGTATATCCCCCTTAGGGGTATTTAGGTCATTACAGGTGTTCCATTCTAGCCTTTATAACCTTCTAACAGGCCTGCTGGGTTTAGGTGGGGGCCACCCCTACAACAAGGCCAATAGTTGGCGGTAGCTATTTTCTAGAGAGGGTCATTTTGGGCATATCTAGGTCCGGTAATACCGGATGGGATCCGTAGTAATACCGGAGAGAGCAGTATGACTGAGATTAGAATGGTGGTATGGCGATGATGATGATGTGGGCTTGGTGTTGTGCTGTAGGAGGAGTGAAATAAAGTGAGGGGGGTTTAAAGGAGGGATCAAATGGCACAAGATGACGTGAATGTCGAGGATAGAGCTCACCAGAATTAGCATAGGCCATGTCGAAGTGTGGCGATGAGCTGCACTGGAGTCGAAGACGGCGATGGCATTCTAGGATATCCAGTGGAGAAGAGTGAAGGAGGGGGGGCAAAATGGAGATGACGTGGAGTGATGAGGGCAATATTCTCCTCGAGAAATCATGGCCTACTTGGTTTCTCGCGAGTACATCAATCAGTGATGGCTTGCGGTCGACACTGAGCTCGACTTAGAGAAGGGGGCAATGTGCGCCTTGTGTGGATGCACTCTTGGAGTCAAAAGGCATTAGATTTGGCAGGCACACTATAGAGCTACAATGGCTGAGGATTTGGCTCCAATGGTAGGCATGGCATGTGGAGGCGACTCAGAGAAACGGCGCTTTCGCGAGGATGAAGCAGGAAGGACGTAGCTAAGTTGGCTTGGCGAGCAGATCGAGAATGGGCCAAAACAGGAGTTGGGCTAGTCCGAGGGGAAGAAACTAGGCCCGAGAGAGGAAATCAAATTTTAATTCTTTTCTGATTAGTTGAACACATAAATAAAGTTTGAATTTTTAAAATTAGCAAACCAACTCCAAAAATTATGAAAATTTTTAGAGAGCTACCTTAAATTATTTATAACTCAAATAAATTACCTACAGGTTCACGTCAGGTTTTATATATTTAAAAAAACATTTTTCAGAAGCTAGAAAATAAGAAAAACTATTTTCTTTAATTCAGAAAATTTTAAAATGCATGAAAAATGCAGAAAGGCTAATTTTAGACATATTTAAATAGCTTTTAGGAATTTTGGGACGTTAATCTATTAACTATTTACCTAGATTTGTTCCTTCTTGTCGGACATCATACATGTTATATGTATTTATTTGTGGATTTGCTAGGATTTGTTTCCGTGACCTCTCAGTTGATGGGTGACAAAGATGGCTATGATAGCTACCTGCAACTCTTTTTTATTACAAGGAAGATGCATGTGCACATAAACACCACCAACACCAGGCACACACACCACATGCGAATGCACCCTCAAAGCAGACAACTAGAAATATGTAGGCCGGAGATAAACCCACAATATCACAAAGTTACTACTAGAGAGGCACTCGCATGTGCAAAAAGATGAGTGCCAGAATTTGAACTTTGTTAGGTGCAGTTGTGCACACCCCACCAGCAAATGATTCCCTACTTCTTACCGATTAGTAGGTTTGCGACTATAGTGCGTACTTCAAATATGGAATAATTACATATTTGATAGTCTAAAATTGATTAGTAGGTTATGTTTTTTCAAAGTTGATTATTCTTTACATACCATCTTTTTTTAAAAAAGGTCAAAAAGGGTTTTTTTTTTGACAAAACCAACAAAAGGGTCACTTCCGTCTCTTAAGATTTCAAAAGGAAGAAATAGGTGCCTAACCTTTCTCATTTGGGCGAGAGCCCCCAAATTGAATGTCTCACCAAGCAGGCATGTGAAGCCAATGACCATCAGCAAGAGAAAATATGGTGCTTCTTCCTCAAAATGTGGTGCGAATGGTCATAAAAATTCTGAAAAGATTTGATAGCGTTGACACAAATTCAATCTATCATTTCACAAAGCTTTGAATCTAAATTCAAACTACACATGGAGAAAAAAAAGTAAATTCTGTTGGAAAGGAAATCAGTAGGGGTGGCAACGGGGACAGGGGTCTATGGGGCAGACATCCGCGCCCCCGCCCGACCCCGTTAGCTATTCCGGGAGATGATAGCCCCTTAGCCCCGTTAGGTATTCCAGGGATGATAGTCCCCGGCCCGGGCCCCGACGGGGACCCAACCCCCACCGGGTCCCCATGGGAGAGCACACTGCACACTACGGCCAGATGCAAACATGCTGTGTCTGGCTGTTTGCTATGAGCTTGCGAACATTAACTTACAAGTAAACCATGATATAGAGCATACTGCACACTGTGGCCAAAGTGCAAACATTAACATACAACTACAAGTATATCCACAGCGGCAGCTGGACTCCCAAAGTGCAAACATTAACATACAAGTAAAGTATATACCACAATGGCACAACAAATTGAGCCACAGCCCACATGCTGGCACTCGGCAGGAGGCCAGCAGCAAGTCAACAAATAAAACTCAGCTGAGTCAGCGCACAACAGGCAATACAGAATTACAGCATAGAAATGAGAGGTAACAACTAACAAGCTCCCACCTCCCAAGCATATAGTAAAAGGTTCAGCACAGAGCACTAAATCCATTTAACGGTTCAACTGAGAGCATACATTGAAAGTCTCAAATAGTAAGCTCCCAAACACAAAGTAAATAAGGACAAGGTTCAACACTTCAACAGTTCAACTCAAAGCATACACTGACATAACTCGTAGGCGTACATCCCTTAGCTGAAAGCAATGCCCTGCACCCCAGTCCTCCATCTTGGCCCCAGTGGAAAAACAAGGTCTTGTAGCTCCTGCTGGTCTCACTGCAGTCTACAATTCGGCATTGTATCTCTACATTGCATCAAAGGCTGCAAAATGTAAGCTGAACACTTGCATTCTTTGTCTCTGTTTTTCTGCATTGCATGTGCAAAATGTAGTAGGCATATAGTTGAATGTATTTTTGGAGCCATGAATGTGTTCATCTCAAACATTAACACATGCACATTCCTAAAAGGAGCTGAAGATCATGAATGGCTGAACCTTTACAATGTCTCCTGTTTTGCATTCATGTGAAGCTGGAGATTTTTTTTAACAAAATGACATGGTAGAATACACACGATAAATTTGTATTTTTGGTAGGTCAGTGTCCTCATTATTTAGTTTGATCTTTGGCCAAGGTAGTATATATCTGGATAAAATGGTTTGTTTTGCATTATTCATCAACTACATTTGTTCAGACTAGAGAACATGGAAAATTGATAATATACAAAGTGTATTTTTTCATCTTCATGCAAAGTAACTCGATATATAAAACTATTCGTGGAGATCAATAATAATGTTTGTGCAGCTAGTATGATTTCCATTAGCTTTTCTACCTTAACTAAAATATTACTCTATTTGTCAGGGAATGAACAATCATCAGTGATAATGATTCATCGCAAACTTTACCATTTCTTACACTATTTACATCTTTTTTGTCAATAATAATGTGTTGAAGCAATAGATTAGGATCAGCCTTACCCGAAGGGCCGAATGGTTGTTAAACATCGGTGACAATAGAGTTGTCATCATCCTAAAAATCAAAAGGATTAAAGGATGATAGTTGAAGTATTCATTGCATGCTATAAGTTGTAACTTGTAAGTATAAACAAGGATTATATCATGAAAATACCATTGGTTCATCTACATCATCAAGACAAGTTGAGAGATTGGTATTGCCTTCCCCTATTAATACAGAGTAATCACCATTTAGTGTTGTCATGTATTGAAAGAAAAGAAAGAAGATTGCAGTACTAGATGTAAACTATTTACCTATCATGTCCGCACGAGACCAAGCTTGAATGCACATCAGTGCTTCAACCATTTTTGGTGCAAGTCTACTATGATATGGACTAATTATTCTTCCACTAGTGCTAAAGGCTTATTCTGACGCTACTGTTGTCATGCAAATAGGCAAGATATCACGAGCATTCTTTTGCAAAGTAGGATACCTAATGCCCCCAACCTTCCACCAATTAATGATGTCTATCCCTTATGCTCAAGGTAGAGGGGGCTCTTGCAAGTACAAATCCAATTATGTGTGCCCTTGAGAAGTGAAAACAACTGGCTAGGAAGACATGTACTTATCAAAAATGTTGAAAACTTCATCTTCTCCATGCCTTGCAGTAGCAGTATTGGTACCACCTGATGATGTAGCAACATCCTCAATACAAAGTTCCTGGTATTGTAGCATCAATCGTTTCAATAAATAGACATAAAAAGAGCTTGCAATATGTGAAGTTTATATCTTGGATCAAGAATGGTAGCAATTGTGATGAGACCATGAACTTCAAACCAATACTTCTCAAACTTCTGTATCATCATGGTGGACATCCTTTCTATAACAGGATTATTGCTAGTTTGCCATTTCATGGTCTCATAGCCGAGCCGCCGCTAGGGGGGTTGAATGGGTTCATTAATCTCTAGTCTTCATGGTCTGGTCGGCCCAAACTAGGGTTTTTCAGGGTCCCCATGGGGGCATGTCACACCCCGAGCCCTCCCCGCTACAGTAACAAGCCCCGTCCCTAGTCCCCCATGGGGATTTTCCCCACGGGACAAATTGCCACCTCTAGAAATCAGAAAATAAAAGGGGAAAAAATGAAAAGATAAAGCTACTATTCATGGCAGTTTGTCTTTTTTGTTTATCCTAATGTAGGTTATGTTTTCAGTTGAATTTTTGCTAGACATTTGCTTATATTATGACTTATCATCTAACAACTTTTTAAAATTTTCTTGACCATTTCTACTATATTTTAAGGATAGAAGCACATAAACACGGCAAGTGTGGGAATTACCAGATATTGGTCTTATTCTTTTTAGCTTTTTAGCGGTTTTTAGCTTTTGACTTTTCTTAGCAATCACTATTTATTAAATTAATAAGCCATGACCAAACTTCATATACCACAGCCTAAAACAACATGCCTCTTTCGACTATTAGCCTCCATCTCTGCAAGCCGAGTCAACACATGTAATTGACTTATTTGCTTGGCTCTATTCACACTCTCACTTTCGGAAGCGCATCCTCTACCTTGCATCTTAAAAGGCAAAGTGTGCCTTACCTCTTAGATTGGTTTAGGAACCAAGCCCATCTAAAGGCATGAGAAGGCAAACTATTCTTTCGAATTCTTCTTTTGAATGCATGTGCAAAGACTCAAGTGACTGGAAGTTTTCGCTGTTGTGGCCCCCTGGTGGCATTCTTTTGCACATCTAGCCCCATGGCAATTTTTTTTTTGCGGAATTGGCCTCCTCCTGAGTACAGAGAAGATGGCACTCGACATGTGGCACATCTTGTGGTACCGGGGTGCAAAAGGGAACGGCCGAGCAGAGAGGACGTTGAGCACAGGATGCCATAGCCGGGCATGCGCGGTGCCAACCGGCCTTCCACTCTACCGGGGCGCAGGAAGTAGGTCCTATGCATCCTGAGGGCATGAAGTGGCTCTCGTACCCCACGGCCACATGAAGACCTCTCCAACCATGCGGGGTTAGGGTTTTGCAAAAACGGACATTAAGGGGGTGTTTGGGACTGCTCCACAAACTCTACCGTGGAGTAGCTCCACAAAAAACCTAGAGTTTGTGGAGCACCCCTTTAGGTGCTCTCACAACTCCAGCTTTTTTTTCCTCGAACAGAGTGCGTGGAGCTGAATCTGTTTGGCTAAAAAACATAGAGCGGAGCTGAAAAACGTGGAGTGGAGCAGTCCCAAACACCCCCTAAGCCTCGGTGTGGTGGGAGACATCACGGTCAGCACGGCATGAGCCCGGCCGGCGCGCTGGCTGTGCAGCCAAGCCAGAGCAGGGGAGGGAAAGGGACTATGCCCAATGGGCCAATGGGCCCTAGGCTAAGAATGGATTAATCCCAATCTATTCCCACTATTTTTTATTTTTCTTTAAATTTTGGATTTGAATTGCAATTGAAATTGCACAATTGAAACAAGGGCCAATTTTTGTTTGCATTAAATTTTAAAATCAATTGGCATCAATTTTCACATCTAATAATTTACCAATTTAAGGCTTTTGGTCAACAATAGATTTCTAGGGTCGCATCATTTTATTTTGAACTTTATTTATATATGTGTATATAGCTATGTTTGCATACATGTGTGTGTGTAGAGAGAGAGAGGACGCTGAAATGGGGCACCATGATGTTTGGACACCAAGCCACCCTGCATTTGGATTGCTTTTAGATGCATGCTAGTGCAATGGTATATAATATATCATACATGCTAAATCAATCATGGATGGAAAGTCCCAATCATACTAGCACGCATCTAAAAGCAATTCAAAGGCAGGGAGGCTTGGAGCATATATATATATATATATATATATATATATATATATATATATATATATATATATATATATATATATATATATATATATATATATATATATATATATACACACACACAATCATTTTAGTTTGGGGTTTAAGTTATGATTGACCCACAATTCTACTGAATATAAGCTCAACAATCTATTTTTAGTTTGCTGGCATTTAAAACTTTGAACTTTTACATCTAGCTTTGTATTATCTAGACTTTTTACTATAAATTCTTCTTCCCTAATTTCTAGATCATCCTTTCAAATTCATATTATAATTTAAATTAATTTCTTATCATCTACACCTTTTATCCAAGATTTTATTTCCATGAACTTCTTACTCATTGGAAACTAAATCGAAAACTTGGAAAAATTCAAATGCAAAAGTCACGCATTCTAAAAAGTTTTAAAAATTACAGATATTTGACACCTTGATTTTTAAAATGCTACATTCCTGCCTTGTCGGACCCGGATTTTACAATTCAGAATCCTATGTGATTCCACTGCACTATTCTCTAGATCAGTAGATAGTGCTTATAGATACAGTACTGAACATCAAAATACATATCATGCGGAAGCGTAAATATAATAGTAGACATATTCGTTGGTACGCACTGTGGCTAACTATAGCGGTGTGGTGTAGTAGTCGGAGCAATGTCACGTCGTCCTTCGGCCAGGTGGTGGTCAAAAGTGGAGGCCGAATGTGATAGTGCCCCTGTGGTGACGCAAAGGCGGAGCTGCGGTGGAGTGGGTGGCTAACCGCAGTAGTACGGGTGCGAAGGCACGCTGGCGACCGGCGGTCCGAGCGGGGCACGGCGGCTGGGCAATGAGCTACCATGGCGGCCTGGCGGGCAGAAGTCTCTGCCGTGGCCGAGCGTTGGCTGTCAGAACCCGGAGTAACGACTCCTGGATCCGTGTAAATCACACTAGTCCAGGATCAGCTAGTATACACAGTGACAACAAAGATAAATACCAAGCACAAATGACTTCTTATATTAAATAACAGAGTACGGCCTTATGGCCAAGTCTTACATCAATGCTCATTGGCAAAGTAAACAAAGCAAACAACTGCGGAAGCAAACTGAAAAGAAGCGAAGCCCAAGCCTGCCCATAGGCAAACGACAGTAAGACACAGCCTACTCGTCCAGATCTTCACCATAGTCGACGACATCTTTCTCTGTATGGAGATTGCAAGGTGAGTACAAACTTGTACGCCGCAAATCACACGGAGAAATGCAACATAATGATAAAGGCTTCAATGGAAGGCTTATAGGGTTAGTTTGCATAAAACAACATTTAAAACAATACAATAAATAGATTGAAATTGCTGAATTTAATATAGTAAGTAAAATTAATACTTGTAATCGAAAATAATACCATCAGAGCAGGCTCTGACCAAACACCAACCTATTCACGGGCATTCCACCCGACCATCTTTTCCAAAAGTTCACGTATGGATTACATCCACCCACACGCTTTCACTGCAACTCTCATGGATTCATCCATCCACCAGGTTTCAATCTCTCACGGATTCCATCCATCCGCAAGGTTTTCATCTCTCGTGGATTCCATCCATTCACAAGGTTTTCAAAAACCATTTCGCAAAACAAAGTCTAATCCGTGAAAAACTTTTACTCAGCATGCCCATGACCGTGGGCACGACTATCCAGGATAGATTATACACTCTGCAAAGGTTTTACAGCTTTACCCACAAGATACGATCATCCCTTTTTGCCACTAGATTACACACTTCCTTAGGTGTGTGACGAGGAGTCGTGACAAGGCCTTTACAATGTAAAGCCTTCAACCTGGCCAAGCCAACTCTAAGGTTTCACCCCGGTAAGGAATCCACCAGACCGGGACCCCCTCTTGAGCCTGAGTGAGACTTCATATGGCTTAACCACACTCACTCAAGTGAGACTTCTCATGGCACCAACCACGCTCACTTTCAACCTACAACTTGACTCAGGTTGGGACTTCACAAATTATTCAGCCAGGGCTATCCCATACCAGCCATGTAGTAGTACGATAGGGCTTTGCAACAGTAGCTCACAGACCGGTCCTTAATTGACCTAGGCCCAACCACATACCCTCGTGCCCGACAATTAACCCTGCATCTATGAACAACAGAGCATGCATGCACCCATCATCTAACCAACTGCCTAAGTCTAAACTAGTTTTTATATTTTGTTTTCAAAATATTTCACAAACCTCTTTGATTCACCAAAGTCAAGAGTACATTTAAAAGTCTTATCATTTCATGTAAAGAGTTCATCATTTGATGTGAAAGATATCCCGGCCCAAAGATATTTCTAAGCTAGATTAAGCATTTGCTGTCCATAAAGTCTCTAGCCATACTATTGTACCAACTAGAGTTTTTAATCTAGGGTGACAAGGTATCGAGGAATTCAATATCAATGCAGGAATTAACAAGTAGGCAATAACTAAATTTAAAACTGAATTGAATGCATTGAATAGAAATATGCACGCAGAATAATTTAAAACAACATAATTTTATTTTGAAATATGGGATCAACATGATCAAGGAGTATGACTTGCCTTGCTCATCAAATTGGTGCAAATCTTCGTCTTTGAATTCTCCTGAATCGTTGAAGTCTACATGTAAAAATAACCTACCAAATTCAAATAAATTCAAATTGACTTCAAATATTTTAATTAAGGCCAGAAATGGATAGAGGGGAATTTTTGATGAATTTAGAAATTTGAATGGGCTCAATCGAAGTTAGGTTGAAGAAGAATGGGCTTCGGGAAGTTTAAAATCAGAGAAAATGAATAAAAGGAATTTCTGGAATTATTTTTCTAAAGGAAAATGGGATTTATGACATCAGCAGGGATTTTCTTTTCGGCTGAATTATTTTTATACTGAAAAATTGGGTTTATGGCCTCAGCTGACATCAGCCCTAGGGGGTTTGACTGACAGTGGGCCCTGGTCCATAGACCGAGTCCACGAACCGAAAGGGGCACTAATGTGGCGAGGGTGGTGGGGTGGCGCTGACGCGGCAGAGAGGAGCCGACGCAACGCTGACGTGGCACTGACGCGGCGCCACACCACCTGCCACGTAGGCATGGGTGGCAACACGGGGGCCGGGAGCTCGCCGGCGCTCCGGCAGGCGGCGACCAACGGCGAGGGGTGCAGGAGCAAGAGGGCACGGAGGGGAATGCGGGGGTGACGTGGGATTTACCGAAGGCAGCCGGGAATGGGCTGGCGACGAGCGTAGAGCGGCGGCGAGGGGGCTCCGACGGGTTTGGGTCACGGTCGAGGGGTGGCGGATGTCGGGGGCAACGCGGTGAAGCCGGGGGTGGCATCGGCGAGGCTCCATGGTGGCTGAGGCAGCGACGATTGCTCGCCGGAGGAGCTCGTCGGTGCACGCACGAGGGAGCTTGGTGTGGCGGCGTTGCGAAGCTCGGAAGGGGAGGGGAAGTGGTGGGGGCGGTGGAGCGAGGAGAGGCGGCACTCGGAGTGGCTTTTATAGGGGTCGGGGAGGGGAGAGCCGGTAGGAATTTCTCGCCAGAGAGGGCACAGGGGCGGCGGCGGTTACGGAAAGCTGTGCGGCGTGGGGGAGAAGGGAAGTGGGAAGGTGGGCGCAGCGCGTGCGGGGGAGGTGGGCGGCACGTGCGGGGAAGCGGGGAGGCCAGGAAGGGCGGGGTGGCCATTGTGACTCGGCGGCGGTGCGGGAGGAAGGAGGAGGCGTGGCCGGAGGAGGAAGACGGCCTGACCGCTAGGGCCGGGGCGCAGAGAGAGAGAGAGGGGGGGTGATGAGGCTACGTGGTTGAGGGGGGAATCGGCGGCTAGGGGGTTATGCGGGGTGGACGGGCCAGATTGGGCCAGCGGGGGCAACGTGGCGCAATCCGGGGCGCACACGTGTCGGCCGGGCGGGAGGGGAAGGCGGGATGGGGCGACGGCTGGATAGCAGTGACGTGGGCGGAATCTGGCCATCCACGTGGCGGCCAGAGGGGAGAGGAGGGGATTTTGAATTTAATTTTTTGATTTAAGATTTTTAGAAAAGCCTAGAAAATTCAATAAGGCTAAGAAAAATATGAAATAACTTCCAAAAATTCCAAAAAAATTCACAGAAGTTCCTGGGAATGTTTTGGACTTAATAAAAAATATTTCCAACTAATGTTGGCTCTATAATTTTATGCTTGAAATACTTGTAATTTCAAAATAGATTTTCAAACTCCAGGAAACTCAGAAAACCCAAATAAATCCAAGTAATTAATTTGACACAAGATTTTCATAGAAAATCAAAATATCATTTTATTTAATATTAGTTTTAGGTTTTACCTAAAATACTTTTTAAGTCCAGCCTTTTCAAAAATAGAAATTCAGGGCAAATCCAAAATTAAAATTTAGGCATCAAAACACATGTTTTTATTTGAAACAAAATTAATTTAACTTAAGTTTTTTCCCAAAAAATGGAAAATGAACAGCTAGGCTGTTAAATTGGTGAGGGAAGAGCCAGCCTAGTGGCTGGTGCGGGCTAGGCTTATCTTTTCCTTTTTGAGTTAGGCCCAATGCATATTTCTAGATTTTTTATTAATCCCCCTTTAGCCATAATTTTTTTTGCTAACTGATTCCAAGTGAATCCCCATACCCTAATTTTTGAATCATCTTTTTAGATTCGTATTTGATTTTAGGTTTACTCTCTATTAATTTCACCTTTCTTTTGGAGTTATATTTTCATGATTTTCTTCATTGTTGGAACCTCAACCAAAATCCAAGGAAAAATACATTAAAAAATCCAAATGTCAAGAAGATGCATTCCAAAATATTTCAAAAGTTACACATCTTTTAGGACCCAAATTTTTTGGATGTTACAAGTCTACCCCCTAAAAAAGAATCTCGACCCCGTGATTTAGCCTAGTCTGAGAACAAGTAGGGGTAATCTTTTCTCAGTTGATCTTCACGTTCCCTGGTGGCTTCTTTTTTAGTGTGACGATTCCATTGTACCCTGCATTACCAGATGGTATGGTTCCTTGTCTTCTTTTCTACAATGTCTAGAATCTTGATGGGGCACTCCTTGTTGGTCAGGTCACTCTCGAGTTTGATTGTTTCCAACGGGGTTTGATCTTCTGGCACCAGAAGACACTCCTTAAGTTGAGACACATGGAAGACATTGTGTACATCTGTTAAACTTGCGTGCAGCTCTAGTTGGTAAGCTACTTCTCCTTTCTTGGCCACAATTAGGAATGGTCCAATATAACGTGGGGCAAGCTTGTCTTTAACTTTGAACCTTCTAACTCCTCGCAAGGGTGATACCTTTAGGTAGACATAATCTCCAATTGCAAACTTAATGGCCTACGCCTCTTGTCCGCGTAACTCTTTTGTCTTGATTGAGCTGCTTGCAATTAGTCCCTAATCAGGTGGACTTTTTCTTCAGCCTGCTTTAGAGTTTCTGGTACGAAGATATAGCCTTCTCCTACTTCTGACCAGTGTAGAGGAGTATAGCATTTCCTCCCGTATAATGCTTCAAATGAGGACATCTGTAGGCTGGCTTGATAACTATTATTGTAAGCAAATTTGGCGTAAGGCAGGCATTTATCCCAATCCTTACTGAAATCTAGGGCATAGGCTCGAAGCATATCCTCTAGTATTTGATTTACCCTCTCTGTTTGGCTGTTTATTTGTGGATGGTAGGTGGTATCGAAATCTAGATAGGTGCCGAGGGCTTCATGAAGGCTAGCCCAGAAGTGCGAGGTAAACTGAGAACCTCGATCTGAATCTATCCTTCTTGGCATACCGTGCAAACACACGATGCGGGACATGTACAACTCTACCAGCTTGTCGCCTTTGTAAGTGGTTTTGACAGGGATGAAGTGGGCGACTTTGGTCAGTCTGTCTATTATAACCCATATGGAGTCGTACCCCGATTTGGTTTGCAGTAGACCAATGATGAAGTCCATTCCATCCTCTTCTCACTTCCACTGAGGTATCTGCAATGGTTGTAATAATCCTGCTAGTCTCTGATGTTTGGCCTTCACACTTTAACGTACATCATAGCAGGCAACATGTTCGGCAATGTCCCTCTTCATGCACGGACACCAGTACAACTGCTTCATGTCTTGATACATCTTGGAACTTCTAGGATGAAGGGAATACGCAGAGCTTGGGGCTTCCCTAAGTATTAGGTCTTTAAAGTCCTTTTGGTGGGGAACAAAGATACGTGTCCCATTTCATAGAACACTTTGTTGATCTCGGCCGGCGAAGGGTTTAAGTGGTTGTGGATGGCCAGGATAAGATCAAGGGCAGGGTGGATTGAATCCAGGCCGGACACGTGTCAGCCTGAGATAAATTCAGATTTAAATTTTGATTTAATTTTTTTATAAATACTAGAAATTTTTATAAATACTTAGAAAATATTAAATAACATCTAAACATTCCAGAAAAATTTCAAAACTTCCTGAAAATGTTTTATATTGAAGAAAAAATATTTTTAATTTAAATTTGGCCTTCAAAAATTTTATAAAATACCATTTGGCTTTTAAAATTGATTTTTAAAACCAATAAAAATTGTATAAAATTCAGGGGAGCTTGGGAAAAACAAAATAAACTCTTTTTGTCTTTAATAAAATATTTAAAGTACCTTTTCTTGCCCTAGGCTTTGAAATAAAATCCAGATAAATCCCAAAAATTCAAGGAAATTCCAAATAAAAGCCAATTGCTTTAAAATACTTAGTTTGAAATAATATTTTTACAAAAATTTACAAATACCTTTTATTTAATAATAAGTTTATGTTTTTAGTTAAATTACTTTTAACAAAAGCCTTTTTCCATAGCTGAAAACAGGCAAATAAAATCTCTAAAATTCAGGCAACCAAACAACACTTATTTTTATTTTTAAACTAAATTATTTTTAATTTTAATTTTTTTACTAAAATTTTTAAATAAACAGCTGGGCTATTACAAACTACCCCCTTAAAAGGAATCTCGTCCCCGAGATTTGGATGGGCTAGCAAAGAAATAGGTTTGGATGTTACTCTGTGTGGCTTGAGCTGAGATCTGGTTCAAACGTCCTTTCATAAACTTCTGTGGCTTTCTGCTTACTGTCTGAAGATTGTTGGCAGTTGGGGTTCCAGATGTACCATTCTTTACTGTTTGTTGCTTCTTGGGGCAGTTGCTTGCATAGTTTCCCATCTCATAGCAGTTGAAACAGGTAACACCGGCTGCAGGGTTCTGGTCCTTTGGTGGAAAGCCAAATATCAAAGCTTTGTTGTCCTCGGTGTTGGTAGAGGTGTTGGCTGGTACTAGCTCCTTTGTTTCTGGTGACGGTTGGAATTTGTTGGCCTGCGGTAAGGTTCTTCTAACCTTAGAAAAGCTTTTAGGGTTCATGTGCTGGGTAGACATTCTTCTCTTTCGATTTTCCATCTCCACAAGCTCGCCCTCCTGGCGAATGGCCTTGCTGACTAATTGATGAAAATCTGCATAGTCATTGGATATCAACTGTACAGAGATGTTGTCGTTCAGGCCCCCCAAAAATCTTTCCTGCTTTGCTTGATCGGAAGACACATCCTCTGGTGCGTAGCGTGCAAGCTGCTTGAATATTTGCAGGTACTTATTCACTGTACGACTTCCTTGACACAGAGCTCTGAATTCTTTCTTCTTTAGGGTAATGGTGCCCAATGGAATATGAGCTTTGCGGAAACTCTGCACAAACTCATTCCAGGTAATGGCTTGCGGGTTGGCATGAGAGGCGGTTAAGGTATCCCACCACTCGGATGCGGGTCCATTCAACCAGTGCGAAGCAAACAAAACCCTTTCTCGATCAGTGCACTGCAGAATATCTAGCTTTTTTCCAATTGCACAGAGCCAATCATCAGCATCCATTGGCTCTCCACTGCTTGAGAAGGTTGGGGGTCTTATCCTTAGGAATTCTGACAATCTGTTCTGGGGAGCTTGGGCTGGCAGTTGATGAAACTGTTGAGCTGGGTTGCTGATGGTTTGAGCTAGAAGCTGAATCAGCTGGGTCTGGTTTGCCATTAATTGAGCCTAGTAAGGTCCTACTGCTGGAGGATGCGGTGTTGGCATTGGGGTTGTTGTCACTGACGTTCCTTCAAGTGTTCACCATCTGGTTGAAGTTTAGGTGAGAGGATAGTTAAGACAAAGGAGGGGAAGGGGTTGTTTTGCCCAACATGAAACACTAACTTAGTAAAACTTTACTAGGCAAGCAATAGTTACAGCTATCGAGAGAAGAGAAATATGATAGCTCATAACTTCGTCTATTGTCCAGCTTAACAACTTAACCTAAAGAGGTAAGGGTTGTCTTGGAGTGATCTTTCGCAGCTCTCGAGGTACGAAGCATGATCCTTCAAAGCAGCGGTGGAGGCGATGAATCCAGACTGTTAACCATTTATGGTTGTTTTGAGCAAGGGAAGATTTAGAAATGGGTTTTCAAGTAATAAAGATAAGGGAGAATTGGAAGATGAGAGCAAGCAAAGATTAAGAGACAAAGGTAGCATAGATTGAGGGGTAAGAATAAGAAAAACTTTTGAAATTACTTGTTATTTAAAATAAATCCTTAAGGTCCAACCATTCTATTCTACTTACGGTCACGTCTTAGAATCATTATTGCTCTGATACCATCTCTATCGGATCCCGGAAGGCAACTCCAGGACCCTCTGTGTTATTCGCACTATCCCAGGAAAAGCTAGTGCACATAGGGATTGCAAAGACAAATATCATGCATATTGACAAAATTTATTTAACTAATATGAGCCTGATGGCCAAAGTTTACAATAACAGCAAAAGAAAATAGCAGAAGATAAATATAGCAGTAGCCCATCCAGCTTTCCCACAAGGCGAATGACTGTAAGACGTGGCCTACTCACGATCCTCACCGCAGTCATCGAAGGCTTCCTCTGGAAAGAAGTTAAATTAAGCAACGTGAGTACATAAAGTACTACACAAGTTACACCAGGAGTTTAATAGAGTTAATGCGTGCATAATTAATATCAAAGGAAGGCATAATATGGTTAATTGCATAAAAGGCAACATTGGAGTAAATATCGTAAAGTAAGTGCAAAAGCTGAACTTGATACAGTAAGTAGAAACAAGGTTCTAACAAAATAATATCGTTAGTGCAGGCTCCAACCAAACGCTAACCTATCCACGGGTATCCCACCTAGACCATCTTTCCAAAAGATATCCAAAAGTTTTTCAAAAAGGTCTCATATGGATTCCATCCATCCATAAGGTTTGCAATATGAATCCACATGTTGGAGCCCCCTCTTGTGCCATGTGAGACTTCTCACGGCCTACGCCGCGCTCACATTCAGCCCATAGCGAGATCAAGTTCGAACTTCACAAATTATTCGGGCAGGTCTATCCCATACCAGACTTGTGCTAGTACGATAGGGCTTTGCAATAGTAGCTCACAGACAGGTCCTTAACTTGACTTAGGCCTAACCACTTATGTGATGTAACATCCCAAATTTGGATTTCTGGAAAAACTTAAATTCAAATTAATTATTTTAAAGTAATTGGATTTTACTTGGCTTTTATTTGATTTTCTGAATTTTCTAGAGTTTAAAACCTATTTTTAGAATTTAAAAAGTATTTTAAAATATGAAGATTAAATGCCAACAGTAGTTGAAAATAGTTTTAATAAGTTCAAAATATGTCCAGAAGCTTCTGTGAATTTTTCTGGAATTTTTGGAGGTATTTTCATATTTTTCTAAGGCCTAAATAATTTCCTAGCCTTTTCTGAAAAATCAAAATCAAAATTCTAAAATTAAAAATCCCCTCCTCACCCTCCGGCCGACGCGTGGACGGCCTAGATCCGCCCACGTCGCCGCCCGGCCCAATCCCGGCCGCTCTCTCTCCCTCGATGCCTCGCGGGCCCGGTCGTCAGCCACCCCGCCTCCCTCTCCCCTTGGGCCGACACCTGGCCGGCCCAATGCACGCCACGCCGCCCGCACGGGCCATCCAACCGCCCGCTCACACTTCCCCTCTCTCTCTCGCTGCGCGCGGACCCCGCCCGTCAGCCGCTCGCGTCCCACTCCCGCTGCCACCCGGGTCCCGCTTTTCAGAGCCATCGTCTTCCCCGCGGAGACGCCTTCCTTTCTTCTCCCCTCTTTCCTTCTTTGCGCCGGCCGACCGAATCCGTGTCCAATCCCGCCTTCCCTTACCCGGTTCTCCCAGGTTATGGAAACCCCAAGCTCCGCCGCGACCAAATCCCCTCATCCCCGCGTCTCCCCCTTCCTTCTGCGGTCCCGATTTCCTTTTTCCCCCGCCCCCTTCCTTTTCCGGCCGCCAACACCGGCGAGCAATTGCCGCGCCGTGCCCCCTCCTCAGTCCCTATAAATAGCCCCTCGGCCTCCGCCCCCTCCCGCACCACCTCCCAGCGCGCTCCACCTCTCTCCCTAAGCCCCGAGCGCCGTCGCACCGAGAGCTCCCCGTGCGCACACGGTAAGTGCTCCGGCGAGCAATCGCCACCGCCTCGGTCTTCCCCAGAGCCAGCTGTCGCCACCCCGAGCTTCTTCGCGTCCGTGCAATCTTCCCCAGCACCTCGGCCGAACCTCCCCGCCTCCGGAGCGCCGTCGCACCGGGACACCCGAACACGCTCCGCCGCCTCTTCACCGCCGGCCATCTCCACTCATCCCCGGACCTCACCGACCCCTCCAACCGGACCCCCTCCGCACCGGGATTGCATTTCACGCATCACCCGAACACCTCCGGCCTCCCCTCGCCGCCGGCAACCCGCCTCCGACCACCTCTGCCCGGGCCTCCCGCGGGTAACCCTCAAAGGGATTACCTACCCTTATTGGGTAGGCAACGCCTCCCCGCCCGACTGGTTACCAGCGCTCTCTCTTCTCCCTCTTGACTCCCTCGGCGCGCGTTCGAGCCCTCGGCTCCGCACGCTGAGGTTGAGTTTTTCCTCATTAAATCGCGCTGACAAGTGGGCCCCACACGTCAGCAGCAGCCGTCCGCGCGGGCCACTGTCGTCTAGGCCCCACCCCTCTGCGCTGGTCACTGACAAGTGGGCCCTGAGTCCAGTGGGTCCCACATGTCAGAGGCTGAGCCAGTGGGCTCACTGTCCAGTGGGTCCCACAAGTCAGAAGCTGATTCCGTGGGCTCACTGACTAGTGGGTCCCACCTGTCATACTCTCGGATTAAAATAAAAGATTAAAATTTAAATATTCCAGTGGGCCCCACCTATCAGAAATTTGGGAATTTCTAGATTTATTCAATCTGAGATTTTCAAATAAGCATAACTTTCTCATTTTAACTCCAAATTCAGCCATTCAAATTTCTAAATTCATCTAAAATCAGGATCTATCCATCTACGGCCTCTATTTGAATTTTTGAGTTTATTTGAATTTTTATTTGTATTTATTTGCTTTGTTGCTCTGTCTTTTCGTGCGTAGAATCCAACGTTGACGAAGACCTCTCCACTCCCCAGCAGGAAGACCCAGAGACCCTGCAAGAAGGCAAGTCTCCTTTGATCATCTTGAACCTATGATTTTGAAATGTTTTAATTATTTTAAATTAGGTGCATTGCTATTTACATAAAATGTTAATTCAAATCTTAAGGCATTAGTTATATCCAACCTTGTTATGCCCTCACTTGAAGTTGATTGCCATGTACCTTTGCAACCCTAGAAATTCCTTTGACTCATTAATGAGAGTAATATATTTAATTGTTGGTATTAGAATGGTAGTACAATACTTAGCCATGCTATTTGAATACCTCATAAATCTTGCAAATGGGAAATTATGAATTATTGTAATATCCCTGTGTTTATAAATGTAGTGGTAATTGGAGTTGCCACTATTCTTTTAAAATAAAAGAAAAATGTGAAAGTTGGTTTAGATTAGGGTGGATGGTTGGTTTGGGTTGGTGCAGCAAGCACGAGATCTTGATAAGTGTATGTTCCACCCTAGTCAATTAAGGACCGACGCTTGTGTTTGTCTAGACTGAGCATTAACCGTACAACCACAAGTCTATATGGGTACGACCTAGCTGACTAACTTATGATAGTCTAGTTTAGGTGCCACCAGTGGAAAGTGGGTGCCGTGGATGGACCGGTTATTCACAAAGTGAGGGACAGGATTTATTGTACTCATATGGCGCAAGAGGGGCTTGGTTCGGGCAGTTAGCCTACCTACGGTGAAACCTCAGCGGGTGGTATCTAGCTAGATTAGATTAAGGTAAAGGATTTGTGATATTTTATCTGGGTCTCATGCCGAAGGAAGCATGTTGACTTTTAGGATAATTTATCTCTTGTGGGTAAAGTTGACAACCTCTGCAGAGTGTCAAACTATTCGAATAGCCGTGCCCACGGTCAAGGGCGGGCAAGGAATGCATTCACATGGTAGATTTTTGGTTTTGGTTTTAAAATCAAAGTTTTGGTATTCCGAGAGTGGAGGGAACTCTCGGAAGGGTATCCTGGCAGTTGGAGCCAGAGAGGGTGGATGGAACCCGCAGCTTTAACTTGTTCGTTGTAGTCTAGTGTTGGTAGTTGGAACCTTCACTATTAAGTTAATGTTAGTTCTGTTAAAACATTTATTTGATTAACTTGATGCCTTCAAAAATAATTATTCGTAATTAAAATTAAAACCTTGCTTTGTGCAAAAGAACCATATAGCCTTCCTTTGTCAATCCTTGCATCTATTGCATTTTTCCCAGGACTTACGGAGTACTTTTTGTACTCACATGCTGCACCCAAAAATAATATCCAAAAGAATATGAAGCTCAAGAGGGAGACTACGACTACTGCTTCGCCTGTGGCTGTGATGGATTTTTCCCAGAGAACTAGGTCGCGCTTCCCCAGTCAATTGCCTGTGGCGTATTAATGGGTCTTCATCGAGTTTATCTGTTGCTTTCGCTTTATTTTATGCGTGCGAGGTCTTGAAACCTCTATTGTAATAATGAGACCTTTCGGTCAGTACTCTCTATTATTGTAATAAATCGTGAATGGTGATGTATTCATTTCTGGTTAACTGTGTGCACTAGCTTTGATCTGGGACTAGTGTGGTATTACACAAAGGGACCGGGTTTGAGAACCCGGGGTCCCGACAGAGATAGTATCAGAGCCAATTTGACTGTAGGACGTGACCTAGAATAGTAATGGCAAACCATAAGGACTTATATTTATGAAAAGAATATATTAAAAATATATAAGCCTCTTTGCTTCTACTCTCTCCTTACTTAGTAACCAGTTCTTGTCTCTAAAATTCTATTGTTAAAACTTTTTACTAATCTTCTCTTTTATTTCAACTTTGTAGATGGCCGGTTCGTCCTCCGCTGCCCCATGGGACTACTACTCACATGGAGAGGATGCTGGAGCATTCGCTAGCCTCCTCCGGCAACTTATGCAGTGCTTGGAGTACCGTCAGCCGCCCTTTTTCACGGGGCGGAAGATGCGGATCCTAGATCGAGACTCTTGGTCGATGGAGGTATTCCTGTATGCACGGGAAGGGGAATTAAACTCCCACACATACCCCATCAAGCATCCTCGGTCCCGCTGTTTTGACGCCATCCAGGACGCAGCATGCCTTGCCATTGATGACTTGTGCCATATGCACAAGGATGCTGTGCACCAGTCCCCCTTTTGCTTCTTCATCAACCCTCGGGCAGGACAGAGGTATCCAGATCCCTTTGACATTCCAGCTGACGATCCTCGACTGTCGCATCAGGTGCAGCTCACGCAGGCGATGGCAGTCACTTATGCTAGAGCTTTGGAGGAAATTGGACAGCTGCGGATGCTTCTCACCTCCAGCTACCAGCACTCCGACACCCTTCGTGCCCAGCTTCGCCAGAGTCAGGCAGCAGAGTTTGAGTTGGGACGTCTCAAAGCTGCAGCTGACTACACGCCATCTTCTCCCGCACCAGTTGTCGTCCCCAACAACCCAGCTCCGGCTCGACTTTCGGGACTCGCGATCGTGCTCACAGGCAAGCGCAGAAGGTGCGGCGCCCCAGTCCGCCACCTGTTATCACCCTCAAGAAGCGCAAGCCTTCTCATTCCCGTTCGACTGCCTCCAGTCGTAACCGTCCCCGTCCTCGCGCCTCGGCAGAGTGCGATTGTTCGCAGCACCATGTGAAGGAGCGCCAGGAGGATCCGGAAGAAGATCCGGAGGAAGATCCAGAAGAGGACCCTGAGGAGGACCCTGAGGAGCGCATCTTTGGAGAGGATTAGTAGTCTTTTAAGTCAGTAGTACCCAAAAAAAATGTCCACGTCTTTAGAACGCTTTATATTATGTTTTGGTGTGCTAGGTGGACTGTACCAAGCATTCGTGCACTTGTGGTACAGCCATTCTTAAAACTAATTTGATTTCAATATAAGCTCTTTCCCTAAGTGGTTGCTGATTTCTTCTTGTGTATTGGTTTGGGATGTTATTCAGTCTCCCTATTCTCTTACCTATGCTAGTTCCCTCTTACCTTTTGCTAACCCTGAAACCGCTTCAGATGGTGAACACAAGGAGCAACCCTGGCAACAACCGTGACGCCAACAATCAGCCAGAGAACAACATTCCACCACCTCCTGCTCAGGCCCCCAACTTGGAGCAGATGATGGCCATGCAGCTGCAACTACTACAAGCCCTAGCTCAGAATCAAGTGCAGCAAGCCCCGCAGGCACCCAACCAAGCCCTCGGTCTAAGTTGGGAGAATTCATGAGGACAAGACCTCCCACTTTTGCTGGTTCTGTAGATCCCTTGGAGGCAGACGATTGGATCAAGGATGTGGAGAGGAAATTGGTCCTAGCTCAGTGCAACGACAACGAGAAGGTGTTGTATGCTGCTCACCAGCTCAAGGGAATTGCTGCTAACTGGTGGGATAACTACCGCGTCGCCCATCAAAGCGCACAAACCATCACTTGGGATGAGTTTGTTGAGGCTTTCCGCACTGCACATATTCCTACGGGAATAATTGAAATGAAGAAAAGAGAATTCTACCAACTGCAGCAAGGAAACCTCAGTGTTTCCGAGTACCTGAACAAGTTCACCCAACTGTCCAGGTATGCATATGAAGAAGTCACCTCAGAGGCAACAAAGATTTGGAGGTTCACGCAGGGACTTGATCCCAACCTCAAGGTGCAGCTAGTGTCCAATGATTACCCGACCTTCCAGCACCTAGTGAACAAGGCTTTTGTACAGGAAGATGCTCAACGTCAACTGTATGAAACTAGGAAGAGGAAGTTTCAAGCTCAGCAGGGAACAAGCAGCTCTCGATTTCGCCCCAACACACCTCAGTTTCACAAGCCCTCAGAGTCAAGCGTGCCAAGGACTTCATTTTCAGGACCCCGCCCAAATCCACAAACTCCTCGGGCCAGCAATGGTGGCCAACCCCAGCAGAACAGGACTTCAGCAGCAGGAGTGCAGTGTTTTAATTGTAAGAACATGGGGCATTATGCCAGTAATTGTCCCCAGAAGCGCCCAGCTGTGACCCCAGTTCGTTTCAACTTGGGGACTACCCCAGCACGAGCTCCAACTGCAGGTCAAGGCTGTGGGGCACCGCAAACTCCAAGGACGCCGCAAACAATGAGCAGAGGACATCTTAACCACGTCACTGCGGAGGCAGCTCAGGATGCACCTGACGTAGTTCTGGGTAAGTTTCTTGTCAACTCAGTACCTACATCAGCTTTATTTGATTCTGGAGCTTCGCATTCTTTTGTGTCAAGAAATGTTGTTGAAAGATATAATTGGGATGTGCGTAAACTACAGAACCCCATGCTAGTCCAATCTCCTGGAAAGGAAATGAGGACTAACACAGTTTGCCCTAATGCAACTGTGGATATAAATGGAGTTAAGTTCCTAGAGAATCGTATTATAATAGACTCCAAGGGTTTAGATGTAATACTTGGTATGGATTGGTTAACCAAGTATAAAGGGCAGATAGATTGTGCCGACCGTGCTATTACTCTTACCAATTCTGAAGGGATTCAAGTAAGGTTTCAGTCAAATGCACCTTCTCAGAAGAGAAGTAAGTTAAACAGTTTGAAGGGAATAACTTTGGAAAAGGTGCCTATAGCATGTGAATACCCAGATGTATTTTCTGAAGATTTGCCAGGAATGCCACCAGATAGAGAGATTGAATTTGTTATAAATCTGGTACCTGGTACAGCTCCAATTTCCAAGAGGCCCTATCGCATGCCTGCAAATGATTTGGCTGAAGTTAAGAAGCAAATTGAAGAATTACAAGATAAAGGTTTTGTAAGACCAAGTACTTCACCTTGGGGAGCACCAGTACTTCTAGTAAAGAAGAAGGATGGTAGTCTTCGCATGTGTGTGGATTATCGATCATTGAATGATGTGACCATTAAGAACAAGTACCCTTTGCCCAGGATAGATGATCTGTTTGATCAGCTGAAAGGTTCATGTGTTTTCTCCAAGATTGATCTTCGATCAGGTTATCACCAATTGAAGATAAGAGCATAAGACATACCAAAGACAGCCTTTGCTACTCGTTATGGATTGTATGAGTATACAGTGATGTCTTTTGGCTTGACAAATGCGCCCGCATATTTCATGAATCTGATGAATAAGGTGTTCATGGAATATTTGGATAAGTTTGTGGTTGTATTCATTGATGATATTTTAATATACTACAAGAATGAGGAAGAGCATGCAGAACATTTGAGGATAGTTTTGGAAAAGCTCAGAGAACACCAGTTGTATGCCAAGTTTAGCAAGTGTGAGTTTTGGTTGAAGAAAGTAGCTTTCTTGGGTCACGTGATTTCTGCAGGAGGAGTGTCCGTAGATCCTGATAAAGTAAATGATGTGCTCAATTGGACACAACCAAAGTCAGTATCTGAGATCAGAAGCTTTTTGGGCTTGGCTGGTTACTATCGTCGCTTCATTGAAGGATTCTCCAAGCTTGCAAGACCTCTCACTCAGTTGCTAAAGAAGGAAAAGAAGTTTGAATGGAGTAAATCGTGTGAGGATAGTTTTCAAGAACTAAAGAAAAGGCTAACTTCTGCACCAGTATTAACACTCCCAGATATTAGAAAAGATTTTGAAGTCTTCTGTGATGCATCGAGGCAAGGACTAGGCTGTGTGCTAATGCAAGAGGGAAAGGTAGTAGCCTATGCTTCAAGGCAGCTGCGACCCCATGAAGAGAATTACCCAACCCATGATTTAGAGCTTGCTGCCGTGGTACATGCTCTAAAAATATGGAGGCATTATTTGATCCGTAACCGTTGTGAAATCTGTGAAATCTACACGGATCACAAAAGTTTGAAGTACATATTTACTCAACCCGATCTCAATATGAGGCAGAGGAGATGGCTCGAGTTAATAAAGGATTATGATGTTGGAATACATTATCATCCAGGAAAGGCAAATGTAGTAGCTGATGCCTTGAGCAGAAAGAGTTACTGTACCGAGCTGTGGATTAAGGACAGTATGCCTGCACTTCAAGAAGAATTCCAGTGACTCAATTTAGAGGTAGTACCAGAAGGATTCTTAGCTACTCTGGAGGTTCAACCAACCTTAGAGGATCAAATCAGGGCAGCTCAAAAGAAGGACAAGTATGTCCATGAGATCAAAGATAATATGAAGAAAGGTAAAGCACCAGGGTTTTCAGAAGATGAACAAGGTACCCTTTGGTTTGGAAAAAGAATTATTGTACCTGAGAAGAAAGAAATAAAAGAGTTGATATTGAAAGAAGCTCATGAATCAAGGTACTCAATTCACCCTAGGAGTACCAAGATGTACCAAGATCTTAAAGAAAGATACTGGTGGTCAGGTATGAAAAGAGAGATTGCTGAGTATGTAGCCTTGTGTGATGTGTGCCAGCGGGTTAAGGCTGAACATCAAAGACCTGCTGGACTCTTGCAACCATTGCAGATTCCTGAATGGAAATGGGAAGAAATTGGTATGGATTTTATAACGGGATTGCCGAGAACGAAATCAGGGCACGATTCAATTTGGGTTATTGTGGATCGTCTGACAAAAGTCGCCCATTTCATTCCAGTAAAGACCACATACTCTGGGGATAGACTCGCAGAGTTGTACATGTCAAGAATTGTGTGCTTACATGGAGTTCCAAAGAAGATTGTGTCAGATCGAGGATCTCAATTCACTTCGAGATTTTGGCAGAAGCTGCATGGACTTTTGGGAACAAATTTAAACTTCAGCACATCATATCATCCACAGACAGATGGTCAAACGGAAAGAGTAAATCAAATTTGGAAGACATGTTGAGAGCTTGTGTCCTAACAAACAAGACTAACTGGGATCAGAGTCTGCCCTATGCAGAGTTTTCCTACAACAATAGTTACCAATCCAGCTTACAAATGTCTCCATTCGAAGCCTTATACGGCAGAAGATGTAGGACACCATTGTATTGGAAGGAGACAGGAGAAGGACAAGTGTTTGGACCAGATGTGTTGAAGCAGGCAGAAGAACAAGTTCACCTAGTTCAGGATAGATTAAGGACAGCACAGACCAGACAGAAGAGCTATGCGGACAATCGTCGAAGAAGCTTAGAATTTGTCCCTGGGGATCATGTTTACTTGAAAGTGTCACCCCTCAAGGGAATGAGGCGTTTTGGAGTCAGTAGAAACCTTGCTCCTAGATTCGTTGGACCCTTCCCTGTTGTAGCGAAAAGGGGAGAAGTTGCTTACCAGTTGGAGCTT
Source organism: Dendrocalamus sinicus (assembly GCA_036346575.1). Classification (NCBI taxonomy): domain Eukaryota; kingdom Viridiplantae; phylum Streptophyta; class Magnoliopsida; order Poales; family Poaceae; genus Dendrocalamus; species Dendrocalamus sinicus. Next base: position 11,500,512 of record CM070674.1, on the reverse strand, counting down.
CCTCCTCAGCTGTCAAAGGTGCATGACGTCTTTCATGTATCCTAGCTAAGAAAGTGTCTCAGAGTGCCAGAAGAACAGATGCCACTAGATGAAGTGAACTTGAAGGAGGACTTAACCTATCCGGAGTATCTTGTAAAGATATTGGAAGAAGCAGAGCGTCGCACATGAAGCAAGGTCATCAAGTTCTGTAAAGTGCAGTGGAGCAACCATTCGGAGTCAGAAGCGACTTGGGAACGTGAAGAGGATTTAAGAGCAAAGTTCCCCGACCTTTTTCCCAGTCCGCCCGAATCTCGGGGTCGAGATTCTTTCTAAGGGGGGTAGGTTTGTAACTTCCCAAATTTGGCTTTCTAGAAAAACTTAAATTTAAATTAATTATTTTAAAGTAATTGGATTTTACTTGGCTTTTATTTGATTTTCTGAATTTTCTAGAGTTTAAAACCTATTTTTAGAATTTAAAAAGTATTTTAAAATATGAAGATTAAATGCCAACAGTAGTTGAAAATAATTTTAATAAGTCCAAAATATGTCCAGAAGCTTCTGTGAATTTTTCTGGAATTTTTGGAGGTATTTTCATATTTTTCTGAGGCCTAAATAATTTCCTAGCCTTTTCTGAAAAAATCAAAATCAAAATTCTAAAATTAAAAATCCCCTCCTCACCCTCCGGCCGACGCGTGGACGGCCTAGATCCGCCCACGTCGCCGCCCGGCCCAATCTCGGCCGCTATCTCTCCCTCGCTGCTTGGGCCAGGGCTTGCTTTTTCACAGCAACCCCCATATACCCCCTCGCCTCCTTCACCTCCGCAGCTTCGCTCCACCCGCCACCTCCCCCTCGCCCCTCTCGCCGCCTCTGCTCCACCGCGCGCCCTCGACCGCCACGACCACCGCCGCCTCCTTCACCTTCGCTCCACCCGCCACCTCCCCCTCGCCCCTCTCGCCGCCTCCGCTCCACCCGCCGCCGTCCTCGACTTCGCCGACCCAGTCGCCCCTCACCTCCTTCACCTTCGCTCCACCCTCCGCCTCCCCCTCGCGGCCTCGCCCCTCTCGCCGCCTCCGCTCCACCCGCCGCCGTCCTCGACTTCGCCGACCCAACCGCCCCTCGCCTTTTTCACCTCCGCTCCACCCGCCGCCTCCCCCTCGCCCCTCTCGCCGGCTCCGCTCCACCCGTCGCCGCCCTCGACTTCGCCGACCCAACCGCCGCCGAGGAGACCGACCCACCGGAGCCGAACCAGCAGGAAGAGGAAGGGGCAGCAACCAACCTGGGCGTAGCCGACGGCGGGCGGGCGGCAGCCACCGGCGACCGGCGCGTTGGTATAGATCCGCCCCACCTCATTTTTTCCGTCCTCCGCCACTGCTCGCTGCCTCGCGGGCTCGGCCGTCAGCCACCCGCCTCCCTCTCCCCTTGGGCCGACACCTGGCCGGCCCGATGCACGCCACGCCGCCCGCACGGGCCATCCAACCGCCCGCTCGCACTTCCCCTCTCTCTCGCTGCGCATGGACCCCGCCCGTCAGCCGCTCGCGTCCCACTCCCGCTGCCACCCGGGTCCTGCTTGTCAGAGCCATCGTCTTCCCCGTGGAGACACCTTCCTTTCTTCTCCCCTCTTTCCTTCTTTGCGCCGGCCGACCGAATCCGTGTCCAATCCCGCCTTCCCTTACCCGGTTCTCCCAGGTTATGGAAACCCCAAGCTCCGCCGCGACCAAATCCCCTCATCCCCGCGTCTCCCCCTTCCTTCTGCGGTCCTGATTTCCTTTTTCCCCCGCCCCCTTCCTTTTCCGGCCGCCAGCACCGGCAAGCAATTGCCGCACCGTGCCCCCTCCTTAGTCCCTATAAATAGCCCCTCGGCCTCCGCCTCCTCCCGCACCACCTCCCAGCGCGCTCCACCTCTCTCCCTAAGCCCCGAGCGCCGTCGCACCGAGAGCTCCCCGTGCGCACACGGTAAGTGCTCCGGCGAGCAATCGCCGCCACCTCGGTCTTCCCCAGAGCCAGCCGTCGCCACCCCGAGCTTCCTCGCATCCGTGCGATCTTCCCCAGCACCTCGGCCGAACCTCCCCGCCTCCGGAGCGCCGTCGCACTGGGACACCCGAACTCGCTCCGCCGCCTCTTCGCCGCCGGCCATCTCCGCTCATCCCCGAACCTCGCCGACCCCTCCAACCGGACCCCCTCCGCACCGGGATTGCATTTCACGCATCACCCGAACACCTCCGGCCTCCCCTCGCCGCCGGCAACCCGCCTCCGACCACCTCTGCCCGGGCCTCCCGCAGGTAACCCTCAAAGGGATTACCTACCCTTATTGGGTAGGCAACGCCTCCCCGCCCGACTGGTTACCAGCGCTCTCTCTTCTCCCTCTTGACTCCCTCGGCGCGCGTTCGAGCCCTCGGCTCCGCACGCTGAGGTTGAGTTTTTCCTCATTTAATCGCGCTGACAAGTGGGCCCCACACGTCAGCGGCAGCCGCCCGCGCGGGCCACTGTCGTCTGGGCCCCACCCCTCTGCGCTGGTCACTGACAAGTGGGCCCTGAGTCCAGTGGGTTCCACATGTCAGGGGCTGAGCCAGTGGGCTCACTGTCCAGTGGGACCCACATGTCAGAAGCTGATTCCGTGGGCTCACTGACTAGTAGGTCCCACCTGTCATACTCTCGGATTAAAATAAAAGATTAAAATTTAAATATTCCAGTGGGCCCCACCTGTCAAAAATTTGGGAATTTCTAGATTTATTCAATCTGAGATTTTCAAATAAGCATAATTTTCTCATTTTAACTCCAAATTCAGCCATTCAAATTTCTAAATTCATCTAAAATCAGGATATATCCAACTACGGCCTCTATTTGAAAATTTAAGTTTATTTGAATTTTTATTTGTATTTATTTGCTTTGTTGCTCTGTCTTTTCGTGCGTAGAATCCAACGTTGACGAAGACCTCTCCACTCCCCAGCAGGAAGACCCAGAGACCCTGCAAGAAGGCAAGTCTCCTTTGATCATCTTGAACCTATGATTTTGAAATGTTTTAATTATTTTAAATTAGGTGCATTGCTATTTACATAAAATGTTAATTCAAATCTTAAGGCATTAGTTATATCCAACCTTGTTATGCCGTCACTTGAAGTTGATTGCCATGTACCTTTGCAACCTTAGAAATTCCTTTGACTCATTAATGAGAGTAATATATTTAATTGTTGGTATTAGAATGGTAGTACAATACTTAGCCATGCTATTTGAATACCTCATAAATCTTGCAAATGGGAAATTATGAATTATTGTAATATCCTTGTGTTTATAAATGTAGTGGTAATTGGAGTTGCCACTGTTCTTTTAAAATAAAAGAAAATGTGAAAGTTGATTTAGATTAGGGTGGATGGTTGGTTTGGGTTGGTGCAGCAAGCACGAGATCTTGATAAGTGTATGTTCCACCCTAGTCAATTAAGGACCGACGCTTGTGTTTGTCCAGACTGAGCATTAACCGTACAACCACAAGTCTATATGGGTATGACCTAGCTGACTAACTTATGGTAGTCTAGTTTATGTGCCACCAGTGGAAAGTGGGTGCCAGGGATGGACTGGTTATTCACAGTGAGGGACAGGATTTCATCAGACTCATATGGCGCAAGAGGGGGCTTCGGTTCGAGCAGTTAGCCTACCTGCGGTGAAACCTCAGCGGGTGGTATCTAGCTAGATTAGATTAAGGTAAAGGCTTTGTGATATTTTATCTGGGTCTCATGCCGAAGGAAGCGTGTTGACTTTTAGGATAATTTATCTCTTGTGGGTAAAGTTGTACAACCTCTGCAGAGTGTCAAACTATTCGAATAGCCGTGCCCACGGTCAAGGGCGGGCAAGGAATGCATTCACATGGTAGTTTTTTGGTTTTGGTTTTAAAATCAAAGTTTTGGTATTCCGAGAGTGGAGGGAACTCTCGGAAGGGTATCCTGGCAGTTGGAGCCAGAGAGGGTGGATGGAACCCGCAGCTTTAACTTGTTCGTTGTAGTCTAGTGTTGGTAGTTGGAACCTTCACTATTAAGTTAATGTTAGTTCTGTTAAAACATTTATTTGATTAACTTGATGCCTTCAAAAATAATTATTTGTAATTAAAATTAAAACCTTGCTTTGTGCAAAAGAACCATATAGCCTTCCTTTGTCAATCCTTGCATCTATTGCATTTTTCCCAAGACTTGCGGAGTACTTTATGTGCTCACGTGCTGCACCCAAAAATAATATCCAGAAGAATATGAAGCTCAAGAGGGAGACTATGACTACTGCTTCGCCTGTGGCTGTGATGGATTTTTCCCGGAGAACTAAGTCGCGCTTCCCCAGTCAATTGCCTGTGGCGTATTGATGGGTCTTCATCGAGTTTATCTGTTGCTTCCACTTTACTTTATGCGTGCGAGGTCTTGAAACCTCTATTGTAATAATGAGACCTTTCAGTCAGTACTCTCTATTATTGTAATAAATCGTGAATGGTGATGTATTCATTTCTGGTTAACTATGTGCACTAGCTTTGATCTGGGACTAGTGCGGTATTACACAGAGGGACCGGGTTTGAGAACCCGGGGTCCCGACATGTGACATCCCAAATTTTCAAATTTATTTAATTTTATTTTTCTGGATTTTTAAAATCCTCCTTTGCTTTTTGCCCTGAATAAAAGATGTTAAGATTGGGGAAAAGAGTGATCAAAATGAGTTTAGTTAATTTTATTTGAGTTCTTGCATTTTGTTAGAATTATATAAATTTTCTGGGATTTATTGGAGTTTTCTGCTATTTTCTAAGCTTAAATCTCTTTTTTCGCGTTTTCTGAAAATCAAAAAGAAAAATGAAATACCTCTCTCCCCTCCAGCCGACTCGTGGACAGATGAGATCCACCCACATCGCCACAATCCAGCCGCACGCCCAACCCTGCCTTCCTCCTCCCTAGGGCCGACACGTGTGCGGGCCGATATTGCCCAGTCGCCTCGGCCCATCCACTGCCGTTCCCTCCCACTTAACTTCTCGGGCCACCTGATTCCTTTCCTTAGCCACGTGCCGTAATCTCCGCCGCCCGTTCCCTCCCCTCTCCTCTCTCCCACTGACACCTGGTCCCACTTGTCATCCCCAACCTCCTCCATCTTCTTCGCGCGGGCGCCGCCGCCATGGCCGTTGCGTCGCCCCGCCCTTCACGGCCGCCACCTCCTCCTTCGTGCGCCGCAATCTAGCACGCACCCACTGTTAGTGATATGCCCTAGAGGCAACATGGAGATGTTATTTATATCACATACTATGTTTATGATGCATTACTTTGTTCCTTGAAATAGACATTATCATTATTGATCAATGAGTATGTGACTTATTCATGAGACTCTTAATGCTTAAATGTTGCTATTTCTAAATGATCCCTGATCATATATCATATGAGGAACAAATATGATTCAAAGATCAGCATATGTATTGATTGATGATCATGTCTCATGGATCATGGTATGGTGATACCAAATCAATAATATGGACATGTGTTAGTGAACATATGTTGGATAGACCCGCCATGAGACACTGCAGAGATTCCGTGTGTCATCAGTTGGTCTCAAGTAGTGTTTATGTGGAATCCTTAGACTTGAGATCATCATGGTTCCCAACATGCGTAGTAGCTTATTTTGGGACTACTAAACACTACTCCGTGAATCGGGTAGTCATAAAAGTAGTCTTCGGGTTTGCCATGAAACATGTAGTGGGATGTGAATGATCAAGATAGAATTTGCCCTCCTTATGGGAGAGATATCTCGGGCCTCGATGTAATGGATTATGAAAGTGCATGGCCATGCCAAGGTGATTGAGGAGTCAATCACAAGTTTATAATCCATCACGGAATCGAGAGAGTGATTGAGCTATTAAGAGGATGACACAGGTCTCGCCTTGAGCTCAATCTATATCGTGAGGCAAAGGGATTCGTACATGAGAACATTACAGGTTCAGCCGATATGATCTTTACGTATACTTTGGGGTTAATATGTCTTACTAGAGGCCGCTATTAACGTGGTGATCGGAAGGCGTTTCAGTCGCGACCAAGTATACGTGAACCTGCTGGTCGCACACTTAACGGGTTGGAACACTAATTCGAATGTGATTCGGATGTGGGCTCAATTCGGATAGAGATCCGGATAGACTCCTATTGGGCCTCGGTCCACAAGGCCCAAGTGAGGAGGTCTATATATATGGTGGCGAGGGGCTGAGGGTTCACGCACTTCTGAAAATCCCGAGCAAAACCTAGCCACCACCTCCCGAGCCAAACCCTAGCCGCCGCGAGTGCTAGTACACTCGCGATCGGCGCCCACCCGGGCGTGTGGATACCGGTGGAGGCGCTGCTCGTTGCGGCGTTGATCGGCATCAACAACCTCTGATTGGATCTGTTCGTGGTGTGGTTGATCGCGTGGAGGAGACGATCTGTCGGGACGATCGGCTACTTCCACTACTACCTCGACGCGCGTGGTTGGATCGGCTTCTCCAACTCTTCTTCGCATTGCGCTGCGTCTAGTGGTAACGATCCATGATCCCTCCTTAGCATGATGTCCTGGTGTGCGCGGTAGAAAAGTTTTGTTTTCTGCTCTCGTAGCCTACGCGCATTCCATTACCCACTTCCCTCCTTCCGTTCATGAGGCCCACCTTTCCCACGCTTGCTCAGCCCTATCTGTAGCAACCGCCGCCCACCTCCCGATTTCTCCGGCGAGCGATTCCGTCTCCCCTCCCCGACCCTACAAATACCCCCTCCCGAGCACCGCCATCTCCCACTCCACCTCGCCCCACCTCCTGATTCCACACCCGAGTTCCCGAGAGCCCTCCTACAGTGCGCCTTCGCCTTCGAGCGTTGCCAGCTACTCCGGCGAGCAATCGTAGGTGAAGGAGGCTTCCCCGAGCTTTGGCACTGGCACCATCGGCATCCCTGAGCTCCCGCTAATCTCCTTCGCCCCTCCGCCAAGCCCGAGCGCCGCCTGAGGGCCCACTTCACCAGAGACCCAAATGCCTTCGCCACCTTCCTTGTCGCCAATGACTCTCCGGCTGCCCTTGGTAATTTCCGCGTGTACCAGCGCACTCCCCGTCGCCTTATCTCTCCATTTCACCAGACGCCGGTCGCCGCCGCTCGCCAGAACGCCGGCGACCCTCGGGTCCTGAGCGCTTCCTCGGCCGGTAGAGCCACGTTGGTAGCCCAGCCCCGTGGCACGCCACATAGCGCCCGGTGGCATGCCACCCCCGCTCGGTCAGCGCCACACCAGCCACCAGCCGCCACCTCACCTCTGTAGCCACGTGTCAGACAGGTGTCACCAGTTAGCATGCCACGTCAACAAAACCATCCTAGTCATCAACCACATCCACGTCAGACAGGGACCGCCGTGCGTACTCCGCCTTGTATAGCGTCATGGGTTCACATCGTTAGGTAGAATGCGATTTTACGTCTAACTTGTTTTTGCAGGGAATGGTGTGAATAGTATGGCCCTATAGCTTATTGGAATGTATGAGATGTATGTGATGCATGTAACATTCGTTTCATGGCTGCGTGTCATGATTATTTCAGCTATTGTTAGCTGTCTATATTGTACTTAACGACCTGCGTGTCGACCTTAATGCTTGAATCTATCTTTGTAATCTTCAATTTCTAGCTATTATAGGTAGTAGCCTAGTTTTGAGGTTACAAGCTTTCAAGCATGGTGGCCCTAAAGGAGTGATGTGGAGGATGGAGATCGTCTACGCCTACATGGAGATGGATATCACCTTTTGGGCCATACTATTTCACAGTTAAATGTGTTTATCTGTGATGTTATCTATCTTATTCTTGTGCAATGATATATATGATATGTTGCTTTGGTAGGATAGAATCCCTCATAAAATTAGGTGTTTATGCCCTTCCATATGTTGCACCAAAAGATAATGATCACCGTATGGTAGGTCTACCAAAGTAGAGTGCCGTCGGTTATCATCATTATTTGGGGTAGATGTCGGACATCTACATGCGGAAGCATTTGGTTTACTTAACAAGGTTATCAAAACAGTTTTGGACCTTGGGGCATAGGTTGGGGCCGGGGCATACTGATGTCACCCAACAAGCAAGAGTCACATAGGGATGTGATTAGCAAGGTGTTGCTTACCCATGTCACTAGTTTTCTAGCCGTGATGCCAAAGCTCACTAGGAATTAGTGAAATGAGGATCTTGACCCACTATGTAACTTAGAGGAGTTTTGTTGCAAAACACATAGTGGGAGTCTTTTGTTAAATAGTTTAATAAAGATGAACATAAACATAGTGCTAAACTTTGCATATTCTTGTGTTGTAGATCATGTCATTCTAACGCCGCATCCAAGACTTTTAATTTGCGATCTATTCTTGAGAAAGAAAACTCAATGGAACAAACTTTATGGATTGGTATCGCAACTTGAGAATTGTTCTCAAGCAAGAGCGCAAGGAGTATGTCCTTGAGTCTCCTTACCCGATGACTTGCACGATAATGCTCTCATGCTGCACGGAGAGCTTATGAGAAGCAAACGAATGATTGCCTTGATGTGAGTGTCTCATGCTTGCCACAATGTCCTCTGAGCTTGAAGCAATATGAGAACACAGATGCCTACAATATCATTGTGGGGTTGCGTGGTATGTTTGAGAACCAAGCAAGGGTGAGAGGTTCAATACTTCAAAGTCCTTGTTTGCGTGCGAGCTTGCGAAGGGAATCCGTCGACCCTCATGTGATTAAGATGATTGGCTACATTGAGAGTCCGGAAAAGCTTGGTTTTCCCTTAGCCAAGAGTTGGCTATCGATGTGATTCTCCAGCGCTCCCCGAGCTTTGAGCCATTCATACCGAACTATCACATGAACAACATGGACAAGACCTTGGCCGAGTTGCATGGGATGCTAAAAGCTGCCGAGGAAAGCATTAAGAAAAGCAGCAATCATGTGATGATGATGCGAAAGGCAAGAGCAAGCCCAATATCAAGAAAGGCGCGGTCAAAAGAAAGTTAGCTCCGATGAGATCGCGAGCGCTTCTAAGCCCAAGCAAGTCAAGAAGGCGCTGCTCCCGATGCAAATCTATTACCATCTGTAAGCAATCGGGACATTGGAAAAGGAACCGCCCAAAGTACTTGGAGGATCTTGAGAAGAAGAAGGAAGTACGACTTCCTCTCCGGTATAAATGTTATAGAAATCAATCTTGCTACTTCATCCACCGATTCTTGGGTATTTGATACCGGATCGCTTGCTCATATTTGCAAATCGTTGCAGGGCTAAGAAGAAGTAGAAGTTTGAGGAGGAGCGAAGTGGATCTTCGCGTTGGCAATGGAGCAAAAGTTGCTGCGGTGGTTGTTGGCACCATGCCATTGTCTTTATCTTCGTGATTAGTTTTGGAATTGAATAATTGTTATTGTGTTCCATCTCTTTCCAAGAACATTATTTCGCTTCATGTTTGCAAGCGAAGGTTATGACTTTAGATCTGTGAACAATGGTTGTTCTCTTTATTTCAAAGATATGTTCTATTGTCATACTCCATTGGTGAATGGGTTATATGTTCTTACTCTTGAAGAGTCACCGGTCTATAACATTAATGCAAAGAGGCAACGTTCGAATGATTTGAATCCCACGTTTATTTGGCACTGTCGCTTAGGTCACATAAATGAGAAACGCATGGAAAAGCTCCATAGAGATGGTATTCTGCACTCATTTGATTTTGAATCATTTGATGAATCATTTGAGACATGCGAATCTTGTTTACTTGGCAAGATGACAAAGGCACCTTTCACCGGTCAAGGTGAGCGGGCAAGTGACTTATTGGCACTCGTACATTCTGATGTATGTGGACCAATGAGCTCAACGAGAGGTGGTTTTCAGTACTTCATAACTTTTATCGATGACTTTAGTAGATATGGGTATATCTACCTGATGAAGCATAAGTCTGAATCATTTGAAAAGTTCAAAGAATTCCAAAATGAAGTGCAAAATCATTTAGGCAAGACAATCAAGTTTCTACGATCTGATCGTGGAGGCGAGTATTTGAGCCATGAGTTTGGCAATCATCTCAAGGATTGTGGAATTGTTCCACAATTGACTCGCCAGAACACCTCAATGGAATGGGGTATCTGAACGGAGAAATCGCACCTTATTAGATATGGTGCGCTCCATGATGAGCCAAAGTGATCTTCCGTTGTCTTTTTGGGGTACGCTCTTGAAACACCGCCACACTAAACAGGTTCCATCAAAATCAGTAGAAAAGACACCATATGAGATGTGGACAGGACAACGTCCTAGCTTGTCTTTTCTTCAGATTTGGGGATGTGAGGCTTATGTAAAACGTTTACAATCTGATAAGCTCACTCCTAAGTCTGATAAATGCTTCTTTATCGGGTATCCTAAGGAAACAAAAGGATATTACTTCTATAATCGAGAAGAAGGCAAAGTGTTTGTCGCCTGACATGGTGTCTTCTTAGAGAAAGAGTTTCTCTCAAGAAGGGATAGTGGAGCACGGTGCAACTTGAAGAAATTAGAGAAACACTGAAAACGTTTCAGCTCCTCTGAACAAAAACAGGATGAACAATGCATGAAGAACTCATTGTGGACACACCGCACCACGTGAGGTCGAGAGGTCACGTCGTGCACACGAGAGGTACATGTTCTTGACTACTCAACAACGGGACATATTGTTGTTAGACAACGATGAGCCTAAGACCTATGAAGAAGCGATGGTGGGACCGGACTCGAGAAATGGCTTGAAGCCATGAGATCCAAATTGAATCCATGCACGAATCAAGTTTGGAACTTGGTTGATCCTCTTGATGGTGTTAAAACCATTGAGTGCAAATGGGTTTTCAAGAAAAGTTAGACATAGATGGAAATGTTCACATCTACAAAGCGCGATTGGCCAAAGGTTTCAAACAAATTCAAGGTGTTGATTATGATGAAACTTTTCGCCTGCCGCAATGCTAAAGTCTATTCGGATCATTCTAGCGATTGCTGCATATTTCGACTATGAAATATGGCAAATGGATGTCAAAACAGCTTTCCTTAATGGAAATCTGAGTGAGGATGTGTACATGACACAACCCACGGGTTTTGTCGATCCACAATCGATTGGAAAGATATGCAAGCTGCAAAGATCCATTTATGGATTAAGCGAGCATCTCGGAGTTGGAACATTCGTTTTGATGAAGTAATCAAAGGGTTTGGTTTCATCAAGAACGAAGAAGAGCCTTGTGTTTACAAAAAGGCTAGTGGGAGCGCACTCGTATTTTTGGTCTTATATGTGGATGACATATTACTGATCGGAAATGACATTCCTATGCTCGAATCATTTAAGTCTTCATTGAAAAATAGTTTCTCTATGAAAGACTTAGGAGAGGCGGCATATATTCTGGGTATCAAGATCTATAGGGATAGATCAAGAAGGCTAATTGGATTAAGCCAAGATACGTACATTGACAAGGTGTTGAAAAGGTTCAACATGCAGATTCCAAGAAAGGCTTCCTACCTATGTCACATGGTATAAATCTTAGCAAGAGTCGGTGTCCTAGTACACCGATGAGCGGGATAAAATGAATGTGATTCCATATGCTTCGCTATTGGGTCCATTATGTATGCCATGCTTTGTACACGTCCGGATGTCTCGTATGCTTTAAGTGCTACAAGTAGATACCATCGATCGGTGAAAGTCACCGGATTGCGTAAAGAACATCTTGAAGTACTTGAGAAGAACTAAAGATGTGTTCCTCGTCTATGGGGGTGAGGAAGAGCTCGTTGTAAATGGTTACACCGATGCTAGCTTCCAAACCGACAAAGACGATTTCAGATCGCAACTGGTTTTGTGTTCGCTGAACGGCGGCGGTGCGGTGAGTGGAAGAGTTCCAAGCGAGAGAGGCGGTTGCTGATTCTACAACGAAGCCGAGTACATAGCAGCTTCCGGCTGCTAAAGAGGCTGTTTGGATCAAGAAATTTGTTTCGAGCTTGGTGTGGTGACTAGTGCCTCCAGCCCAATGGACCTCTCGTGACAATAGTGGGGCCATTGCGCAAGCCAAGGAGCCTAGATCGCACTGAAGTCCAAGCACATTTTACGCGATTTCATCTCATCCGCGAGATAGTGGAGAGAGGCGATGTGAAGATATGCAAAGTACAAACGGATTTGAACATTGCAGATCCGTTGACAAAGCCGCTTCCCCAGCCAAAGCATGAGGCTCACACTAGGGCAATGGGTATTAGATACCTACATGGTTGACTCTAGTGCAAGTGGGAGACTGTTAATGATATGCCCTAGAGGCAACATGGAGATGTTATTTATATCACATACTATGTTTATGATGCATTACTTTGTTCCTTGAAATAGACATTATCATTATTGATCAATGAGTATGTGACTTATTCATGAGACTCTTAATGCTTAAATGTTGCTATTTCTAAATGATCCCTGATCATATATCATATGAGGAACAAATATGATTCAAAGATCAGCATATGTATTGATTGATGATCATGTCTCATGGATCATGGTATGGTGATACCAAATCAATAATATGGACATGTGTTAGTGAACATATGTTGGATAGACCCGCCATGAGACACTGCAGAGATTCCGTGTGTCATCGCTTGGTCTCAAGTAGTGTTTATGTGGAATCCTTAGACTTGAGATCATCATGGTTCCCAACATGCGTAGTAGCTTATTTTGGGACTACTAAACACTACTCCGTGAATCGGTAGTCATAAAAGTAGTCTTCGGGTTTGCCATGAAACATGTAGTGGGATGTGAATGATCAAGATAGAATTTGCCCTCCTTATGGGAGAGATATCTCTGGGCCTCGATGTAATGGATTATGAAAGTGCATGGCCATGCCAAGGTGATTGAGGAGTCAATCACAAGTTTATAATCCATCACGGAATCGAGAGAGTGATTGAGCTATTAAGAGGATGACACAGGTCTCGCCTTGAGCTCAATCTATATCATGAGGCAAAGGGATTCGTACATGAGAACATTACGAGTTCAAATGATATGATCTTTACGTATACTTTGGGGTTAATATGTCTTACTAGAGGCCGCTATTAACAGGGTGATCGGAAAGGCGTTTCCAGGTCGCGACCAAGTATACGTGAACCTACAGGGTCGCACACTTAACGGGTTGGAACACTAATTCGAATGTGATTCGGATGTGGGCTCAATTCGGATAGAGATCCGGATAGACTCCTATTGGGCCTCGGTCCACAAGGCCCAAGTGAGGAGGTCTATATATATGGTGGCGAGGGGCTGAGGGTTCACGCACTTCTGAAAATCCCGAGCAAAACCCTAGCCGCCACCTCCCGAGCCAAACCCTAGCCGCTCGCGAGTGCTAGTACACTCGCGATCGCGTTCCAGCCCCGGACGTGTGGATACCGGTGGAGGCGCTGCTCGTTGCGGCGTTGATCGGCATCAACAACCTACAGATTGGATCTGCTCGTGGTGTGGTTGATCGCGTGGAGGAGACGATCTGTTCGGGACGATCGGCTACTTCCACTACTACCTCGACGCGTGTGGTTGGATCGGCTTCTCCAACTCTTCTTCCGCTGCGCTGCGCGTCTAGTGGTAACGATCCATGATCCCTCCTTAGCATGATGTCCTGGTGTGCGCGGTAGAAAAGTTTTGTTTTCTGCTCTCGTAGCCTACGCGCATTCCATTACCCACTTCCCTCCTTCCGTTCATGAGGCCCACCTTTCCCACGCTTGCTCAGCCCTATCTGCAGCAACCGCCGCCCACCTCCCGATTTCTCCGGTGAGCGATTCTGTCTCCCCTCCCCGACCCTACAAATACCCCCTCCCGAGCACCGCCATCTCCCACTCCACCTCGCCCCACCTCCTGATTCCACACCCGAGTTCCCGAGAGCCCTCCTACAGTGCGCCTTCGCCTCCGAGCGTTGCCAGCTACTCCGGCGAGCAATCGTAGGTGAAGGAGGCTTCCCCGAGCTTTGGCACTGGCACCATCGGCATCCCTGAGCTCCCGCTAATCTCCTTCGCCCCTCCGCCAAGCCCGAGCGCCGCCTGAGGGCCCACTTCACCAGAGACCCAAATGCCTTCGCCATCTTCCTTGTCGCCAATGACTCTCCGGCTGCCCTTGGTAATTTCCGCGTGTACCAGCGCACTCCCCGTCGCCTTATCTCTCCATTTCACCAGACGCCGGTCGCCGCCGCTCGCCAGAACGCCGGCGACCCTCGGGTCCTGAGCGCTTCCTCGGCCGATAGAGCCACGTTGGTAGCCCAGCCCCGTGGCACGCCACATAGCGCCTGGTGGCATGCCACCCCCGCTCGGTCAGCGCCACACCAGCCGCCAGCCGCCACCTCACCTCTGTAGCCACGTGTCAGACAGGTGTCACCAGTTAGCATGCCACGTCAACAAAACCATCCTAGTCATCAACCACATCAACACCATGTCAGCACCTTGCCACCTCTGCCTCCTCTCTGGTCTATGGACCTGGTCCATGTAGACCAGGGCCCACCTGTCAGTCTGTTCACCCTAGGGCTAACGCCAGCATGACATCATAAATCAATTTTTCAGTAGGAAAATAATTCAGCCAAAAATAAAATCACTGCTAACGTCATAATTCCTATTTTTATTTAGAAAAATAATTCCAAAAATCCAGTTATTTCATTTTTTTAATTTTAAACTTCCGAGAGCCCGTTCTCCTTTGTCCTAACTCCGATTGAGCCCATTCAAATTTCTAAATTCATAAAAAATTTCCCTCTATCCATTTCTGGCCTTAATTTGAATTTTGAAGTTTATTTGAATTTATTTTGAATTTGGTGGGTTATTTTTACGTGTAGACTACGACGATTCCGAAGATTTCCCCGACGACGAATCACCCCAATTCATGGAGCAAGGCAAGTCACACACCTTGACCATGTTATACCCAGTTTGCAAATAAAATTATCTTGTTTTAAATTACATTGCATGCTTAATTTTATTCCATGTACTTTAAATTCAATTTTAACTCTAGTTATGGCCTACTTGAGATTTACTTCGTTGATATTGAATTCCTTGATACCTTGTAACCCTAGAATAAAACTCTAGTTAGTTCACTAGAATGACTGGAGAAATTTTGTAGCAAATGCTTAGCCTTGCATAGATATAACTTAGGCTCGAGACACCTTTTTCACATGAAATGACATGTTTTTGGAGAGTATTCTTGACTTCGGTGAGTTAAGAAGGAGTACAAAACTATTTCAAAATAAAATATAAAATTTGGTTTAGACTTAGGTTAATGGTTAGGTGGTGGGTGCAGGCATGCCCTGTTGTTCGGAGACTCAGGGTTGATTGTCGTGCACAGGGGTATGTGGTTGGGCCTAAGTGAAATTAAGGACCGGTCTGTGAGCTACTGTTGCAAAGCCCTATTGTACTACCACAAGGCTGGTATGGGATAGCCCTAGCTGAATAATTTGTGAAGTCCCAACCTGAGTTAAGTTGTAGGCTGAGGTGAGTGTGGTCGGTGCCATGAGAAGTCTCACTTGGCTCAAGAGGGGGTTCCGGTCTGGTGGATTCCTTACAGGGGTGAAACCTTAGAGCTGGCTTAGCCAGGTTGAAGACTTTGCATTATAAAGGCCTTGTTATGATTACTCAGTCGCACGCCTAAGGAAACGTGTATTGGCCGACATTATAAGATAATCAAATCTTGTGGGTAAAACTGTACAACCTCTGCAGAGCGTATAACCTATCCTGGATAGCCGTGCCCACGGTCATGGGCATGACAGGCAAGAGTTTTTCATGGATTAGACTTTGTTATTCATAATGATTTACGAAAACCTTGTGGATGGATGAAATCCACACGAGATGTTTTGGGAAAAGATGATCCGAGAGGGGTTCCCGCGGTTAGGTTAGTGTTTGGTCGGAGCCTGCATTAACGGTACTAATCTTAACTACAATACTGTTTTTACTTATCGTATTAAATTTAGCATTTATAATCTATTTATTGTATTTCTTTAAATGCTATTTATGCACAAACAACCCTATATGCCTTCCCTTGTTGCCTGTATCATTATGTTGCATTTCTCTGTGTGACTTGCGGAGTACAAGTTTGTACTCACATTGTTATCTCATCACAGAGGAGGATGTCTACGACTACGGTGAGGACCAGGACGAGTAGGACGTGTCTTGCAGTCATCTTCCTGTGGGCAGGCAGTTAGGCTTCCCTGTTTATCAATTTGTTTCCGCTGTTAATTTTCTTTATTTGATCTATCAATGTAAGACTTGGCCATACCGTACTCATTTATTTAATATATTTGGTCATTTGCGTTCGATATGTATCTTTGTTCTACTGTGTGGACTAGCTGTTCCTGACCTAGTGCGATTTACACAGAGGGTTTCGAAGTTGTCGCTCCGGGATCCGACAACTTACCCCTTGTGCCTAGCAAGCGACATTGAGTCACCAAACATCAATTCATGCCAGCAAGCACCCACCACCATACCAATGCCTAAGTCTGAACCAAGTTTTATATTTTGTTTGAAAATAATTTCATAAACATTCTTGACTCACCAAAGCCAAGAATTCATTTTTAAAAGTTTATCATTTTATGTGGAAGATTATCCCAACCCATAATTATTCTAAGCATGGCTAAGCAATTCCACAAAATTTCTAGTTAGTGCTAATGTACTAAATAGGTTTTATCTAGGGTTGACAAGGTATAATGGTATCCAAAGTCAAATTTGGCTATATAAAGGATTTAGGCACAACTACAGTTTAAACTGGATTTAAACTAGACTTGAATAAAATTACGCATGCATAATAATTTAAAAATCAACATAAATAATTTAAACTAGTGGGTTCAACATGGTCAAGGGTGTAACTTGCCTTGCTCAGGGTCCTCGTGCGAATCGTCAAAGTCGTTCTCTCCGAGATCGTTGAAATCTACGTGCGAAGAACCAGACAAATAAAATTCAAAAATTCAAAAAGAGTCTAGATTTGGGTAGTTTAGGATTTTAGAAGAATTTCAAATTTTGAACGGGTAAATCAGAGTTAAAATGAAGAAATACGGGCTTCCGGATGTTTAAAATAAGAGAAAAAGAAAAAGGCTAATTTTTTTTATTTATTTTTATACTGGAAAATATCATTTATGACGTTAGCAGGGTTTTTAATTTCAGCAGGATTTATTTATACATCAAAATGCTGACGTGGCGGGAGCCGCTGGCATGGCCGTCGTGGCATGCCACCGGGCTGCCAAGCGGCTGCCACGTGGCAGAGGGCCGGCTGACGTGGCCGGGCCGAAGTGGCGGTGCACGGGGGCGGTGAGCTTGCCGGTGTTCTGATGCATGGCAGCGGCCGGCGAGGGGCGACGGAGGGAGGGGAGGCAGCAGGGAATCGGCTCATACCAGCGCCGGGCTCGGGGGTGGTCGGAGGAAGGGCGGTGGTGGAAGAGAGGGAGAGCGGGGGGGGCCTCTCGGGGATGGTGGCTCTGGTGAGAGAGGCGCTCAGGTGAGGTGGGGAAAGGCAGAGGGGGAGAGGGGATGCAGAATGAGGCGCCCCGGGGTGGGGGGTTTTATAGGGGAAGGGAGGTGGCGTGGCTCGCCGGATTTTGCGGGGAGCAAACCGGCTCGGCCAGTGCGAACGCGAGAGGGAAGAGGCCATTAATGACCGGCGCGAGGGCGACGGTGAGGGAGAAAACCGAGGCGGCACCTTGGGAGGCGAGGCCGACCGGGAAAACAGAGCTTTGGCGGGCGGCAATGGCGGCGGGCGGGAGAAGAGAAAGGGGAAGAAGAACGGGGAGGTGGAAGAAAGCCCTAACAGGTGGGGCCCGCACGTTAGTGAGAGAAAGAGAGGAGAGGAAAAGGAGAACGGCCGGATGGATGACGCGTGGCCGGAGAGGAGATCTCGGACGCCGATGGGTTTATGTGGTTACGGACGGCCAGGATAAGATCAAGGGTAGGGTGGATTGAATCCAGGCCGGACACGTGTTGGCCAGAGATAAATTCAGATTTAATTTTTCAAAAATACCAGAAATTTTGATAAATACATAGAAAATAGTAAATAATATCTAAAAATCACAGAAAAATTCTCAAAAATTCTTGAAAATGTTTTAGACTTAAGAAAAATATTTTTTAATTTAAATGTGGCTTTTCAAAATTTTATAAAAATACCTTTTTGGCTTTTAAAATTGATTTTTAAATCCAAAAAATTCTCAAAAAATTTATAAAATTCAGGGGAGCTTGGGGAAAGCAAAATAAAATCTTTTTGTCTTTAATAACATATTTAAGGTACATTTTCTTGCCCTAGGCTTTGCAATAAAATCTGATAAATCCAAATAAAAGCCAATTGCTTTAAAATACTTTGTTTGAAATAATATTTTGACAGAAATTTACAAATACCTATTATTTAATAATAATTTTATGTATTTAGTTAAATTACTTTTGACAAAAGCCTTTTTCCGAAGCTGAAAACAGGCAAATAAAATCTTTAAAATTCAGGCAACCAAAGAACACTTATTTTTGTTTAGGCTAAGTACCTTTGTACTCATTGTTGCTCAATTACTATTATTCAGTAAGTCAGAAGAAGAAATACAAGCCCTAGGATCATCTAAGAATGTTAACAAAACTGGAAGATAATGAGACCAAGAACTATGGGCATGTCTTGACAGTCCCACCTGTGTGAAGTTCCCAGTTTGGCTACTGCTCTTTAAAGGTTTAGCCTGATCGGCCCATGTGTAAGTTTATTACTGTATTAGTTACACTTTTGTAGGTTATGTATTTGATATTTAGTAATATATTTGTGAGCTCTATTTACTGATCCAGGGAATAGTGTGGTGGAATTACAAAGGATTCTAGATTATAAAATATGAATCTGACAACCTAGGTGACTATTCCAGTGCTAGGTTCCACCAACATCATCAACTGCACTTCCTGGAGCCATGCCATGGCGTCGTACTTCACTGCCTCTGTCGATGATTTTCCTCCTCAGTCGATCATCATCTTCCATCAAGAAGCTATGTCATCAGCTTTGCATGTTTTTTTTGGAGGTGGAGTTCATTGTAATTTATGACATTGTGCATATTATTAGCGGCATTTACGAGGGATTAATCATTGGTGGTTTTTTCAACGATCCATCATCTACTATGGGTTACTGTAGCAATTTCCGCACATATAGAGTCCAAGATGGAGTTGCAAATTTTATGCTTGAACGAGGAGACTCAAAAAAACTGAATTTGGTGTTTTAGTCACCATTTGGATATGTTGCAATCTAGGTTGCTTACATGATCATTATGGAGGATTTGGTAATATTAATTCTCAAGAGTTTGATGATACCCTATGGTAGTTACTAGAGATGGCAACAGGCATAAACCCGCTGGGTTTTGCTATTCCAAACCCGTGCCCATAAAAGTTGGACGTGCCCGCTAAAAAACCCATGCCCGTGACGGGTGCAAATTTTTGCCCAGACCCATGCCCGTGACGGGTGCAAATTTTTGCCCAGACCCATGCCCACTGGGTTAACGGGTACCCATGGGTCGCCCGTCGGGTCAGTAATGCGAGCTGCAACAGTGGTTAATGGAGAGGAGGAAGAAGTTCACCGGCCATCTTCGTTGGAGCCGGAGGGCAGCACCATGGCCGAGGGCCTACTGCTGTGATGTGCGTTGGCTGCGGCGTGGGGGCGGCGGGCTGAACTGGAAGGCGAGGCGACGGCGAGGGCGTGCGGAAGGACGAGCGTGCGGCGAGAGTGGCGGGAGCAGAAGCGGGAGCTGTGGGACGGGAGGGCGAGCGTGGAGACTGCCGGAGACCGAGTGCGGAGCGCCAGATGCGCCGCCACTGCGGCGGCTGTTGAATCGGGGTGGGGACTGGGGAGGAGTGAGTAGTGACCGTGGCGAGTGCTAGCTAGGGTTAGCCGTATGGGTAATGGGGCATTGCCGCATTGGATTTGGGGGCTTGGGGCTAAATGGCTAATGGGCTATGGGTGGGCTGGTTTGCACGGGAGGCCGGGAGCACGGTTTATAACTCCTATGGATCAGGTTTATATTACCCATGGGTTTACGGGTTTGGGTACTATAGGAGCGTACCCGAACCCGGCAGACCCGATGGGTTGGGCTTTTTGCCCATTAAGAGACCCATGGGTTAGGAAATTGACTCAGACCCATGCCCTAATAGAGTAAAAACCCACTGGGTATCGGGTTTCAGGTACCCATTGCCATCTCTAGTAGTTACCATGATGCTCTCTAGAGTTTTGCTATTTGAAAGTGAAGGTTTTGCTCTAATTCTAATTTGAGGTGAAGGATTTAAGTGCAAGAAGTTATTTATTTTTTGTTGTTTATTTTTCGTGGATACTACAACATTCTCAAGTTGTCGTAGCTCGATATGAGGGGTCTACTGCAGTTTATACTCTATTGACGATATATGAGTTTCTTTCATCCAGACAGTTTTAAGGAGCAGTTTTACAACCATGTCATTGAATTCAATTATCTTTGAAGCTGATAGTTTGATGTATATGATGACCACACGTGCAAGTTGTTCTTGTAATTAGTGTTGTTTGCCGAGTTTTTTTGTTCAAGGTGGAGCATGTCTGATACCATCTCTGTTGGACCCAAGAGCAACAATTTGGATCCTCTGTGTAAATTGTACTAATCTAGGATCAGCTAGTGCACACAATAGAAACAAAGGTAAATATTGACCATAATGATATTTATTCATTAACTAAATGTGGACTTGATGGACAAAGTTTACATCCACGACCCATAGGCCAAATTTAAATATAAGTAGGGAAAGAAAACGTCAAAGTGAAAGGAATCCAATAAACCTGCTCATAGGTAAACAACAGTAAGACGTGGCCTCCTCATCCTAATCCTCATCGTAGTCATACTCATCTTCCTTTGAGCAACAGAATTAGCAAGGGTGAGCACATGAAATGTACTCCACAAGTTTCAAAGTGTTGGACCCCGGAGCAACAACTCTGAAATCCTTTGTGTAAATCACACTAGTCCAGGATCAGCTAGTGCACATAGTGATATCAGGGATACATATCAAGCACAAATGACCAACTAAATTAAATAAAAGAGTACGGCCTTATGGCCAAGGTTTACATCATCAATGCTCATTGGCAAAATAAATAAAGAAAATAACAGAGGAAACAAACTGATAAATAGCGAAGCCCAAGATTCTACCCACAGGTAGACAACAATAAGACGTGGCCTACTCATCCTGGTCCTCACTGTTGTCGAAATTGTCTTCCTCTGAGTGGAGATAGCAAGGTGAGTACAAAGTTATACACCACAAGTCACACGAAAAAATACAACATAATGATAAAGACAACAAAGGAATGTATATAGAGTATTTGAGCATAAAATAGCATTTAAAGAAATACAGTAAATAGGTGTGAAAATGCTAAATTTAATATAGTAAGTAAAGATATAAATTTAAGGAAAATATTACCGTTAGAGCAAGCACCGACCTGACACCAACCTAATCATGGGCATCCCACCCAAACAATCTTTCTCTGAAAAGATTTCATATTTCCATCAAAAACCATTTTGTGAACAACAAAATCTAATCCATGAAAAACTTTACTCAGTTTGCCCATGACCATGGGCGTGGCTATCCAGGATAGCTTTTACACTCTATAGAGCTTTTACGACTTTTCCTACATGATATGATTAACTCGTATTGTCGGCCACTACACACTTCCGTAGGCGTGCGACTGAGTAATCATAACAAGGCTTTTACAAAGCAAAGCCTTCAACCTGGCCATGCCTCCACTAAGGTTTCGCCCCAATAAGGAATCCACCAGATCAATCGGGGCCCCTCTTGTACTATGTAATACTTCTCGTGGCCTACGCCACACTCACAACAAACCTATAGCGAGACTTAAGTTGGGACCTGCTAATTAGTCAACCAAGGCTATCCCATACCAACTTATGGTAGTATGAGCGGGCTTAACAGCAGTAGCTCACAGACCAATCCTTAACTTGACTTACGCTCAAACCACATACCCCTTGTGCCTGACAATCAATATTGTGTTATCGAACGACAATGCATGCCAACACCCACCATGTAACCATTAGCTTAAGTCTAAACTAGGTTTTATATTTTGTTTTGAAATAATTCATAGTCTTTCTTAACTCACCAAAGTCAAGAATATATTTTAAAAGCTTATCATTTTATGTGAAAAAGTTATCCCAAAACAAAAATTATGTCTAAGCAGGTCTAACCATTTGATACAAAATTCTCTAGTCCATACTAGTGTACTAATCAGAGTATTATTCTAGGGTAACAAGGTATCTGAGAATTAATATCAAAGAAGGTAATAACAAGTAGGCATTAACTAAATTTAAAATTGAATTGAAATACATTGAATAAAAATATGCATGCAAAATATTTTAAAACAACATAATTTTATTTTGCAATCTGGGATCAACATGATCAAGGATGTATGGCTTGCTTGCTATGCAGTTTGGTGTGAGTCGTCGAAGTAATACTCTCCCGAATTGTCGAAGTCTACACGGGAAAATAACCCACAAAACTCAAATAAATTCAAATAAACTCCAAAAATTTAAAAGAGTCCATAAATGGATAGTTTAGGGTTTTGAAAGAATTTAAAATTCTAAATTGGTTCAATCAGAGTTAGGATGAAAAAATACGGGCTTCTGGGAGTTTGAAACTAAAGAAAAGAGTGGAAAAAGGATAAAATAGATTTTCTGGAACTATTTTTGTGAATGATAAGATGTCGGAAGCTACGGTGTTTAGTGCGTGGTCGGTAGCTAAAGTGGTCGAAAGCAATGTCAAATGGCCTTGGACGAAAAGCACCATGTGATCGAATAGTTGTGGTTGTGAGCGATCATAGTCAGATGGCTAAGGTGGGCAAAGTGTCATGCTTGGATGGCTGAAAGTGGTTGGTGGTGAAAGCAGTTGTGAGTGGTTGGTGGTCGAAACATGGTCGGAATGAGTGATCAAAAGGATTGAAGTGGTCGAATGGGATGCCGTGGTCGAACCTGGGCGTGGTCAAAAACAGCGGTGATCTAAAAAGAAAGAAGTAGAAGTTAGAAGTGGCTGTGGTCATATGGATTGCTGTGGTCATGTGACTACTCTAGTCAGATATGGTAGTGGTCGAAAGAGGCTTTTGTGGTCATGCGCTGCTGCGGTTGAGACTCGAGAGTGACCATAGCAGTGCGCGGTGGTGCACAAGGATGGCGATCGCCGGCGCTCAGGCGCTCAACCGTGGTCGGTGAGGGGTGCCAAAAGAGAGAGGAGCATAGGGGATTTTTTCGGTACCTAGCATGGGCGAGGGTGGCGGTCGGAAGTGGCCAGCGGCAAGGAAAGGGCACAGGGGACCTTCATAGTTCTTCTTGACTGATTGAAGTTAATAATACATTTTAAAACTCATCATTTTATGTGAAAAAGTTGTCCCAAGCCTGGAATTATTTCTAAGCATAGCTAAGTAGTTCTTCAAAAATGTTCCAGCTAATACTAGTGTACTAACCAGAGTTTTGTTCTAGGGTGACAAGGTATAAGGACTTGCAATGTCAAAGGTGTCATAACAAGTATTAACTAGGAATTGAAAACTGGAATTGAAATTCATTGAATAAACGTAAGCATGCAAAATAATTTAACACAATATTTTTTTTGCAAACTGGAGTCAACATGATCAAGCTGTGTAAATTGCCTTGCTCCGTAAATTGGTGGTGAGAATCTTCGAAGTAGAATTCTTCAGAATCGTCGTAGTCTACATGTGAGAAACTAGAACAAACTAAATTCAAATAAAATTCAAAAATTATAAAGTAGGTACTTGGAGATAGATTATGTGTTTTGATGAATTTAGGAATTTGAATATCTTGATTCGGAGTTCGGACAGCAGAGAATGGGCATTCGGAAAATTGCCGGACAAGAAAATGACAAAAAGAAAATGAGGGAATATTCCTTCACTGGAAGAAAGGAAAAAGAAAAGGCCATGACAAGTGGGGCCACCATGTAAGAGAGAGAGAGGAGGGAATGAAGAGCAAAGAATAGAGTAGAGGCTTACAAGCGCAATGAAAGGATGACGGCGCTGGTGAAGGGAGGCATGCGAGGTGATGGGAACATACAAAATGGGTTGCTAGGAACCCAACGAACACGTAGGAGGTCACGGTGCGTCAAACGGAGCATGGTGGTGGCACTCTGGGCGACGGCTGGCGACGATTCTTGAAGAAATAAAAAATCTGCTTCAATGGAAATGTGGGGAATGAGATCATGTGGGTAGAAGGATTTTTGAAAATACCTAACAGATGAAGAGATCAGGCTCAACGGAGTTCTCACCAGAGTTGAGGAGGCAAATATGGCTGGTGGTGCCCCAGTAGGTGTCAACCAAAAATGCGATGTAGACAATGGCATGGGGAATCTCTAGAAAAAAAATTAAGGACCAACAGAGTACGAGAGAGGGCGGGAGAGCTCATCGAAGGCTTCACTGGAGTTGGAGAAGAAGGCTCAGTTGAGGGAGCTTTAGAGAGTTTCAGTAAAAATTGAGACAGGATGTTGTGGGGAATGATGTGAGGCACATGTGGCTCAATTTATAGATGAATAGGAGCTACAAAAAGGCCAAAATTGGGTGTCGAATTTATAGCCAGAAATAATGGGGGTAGTTTTGGTTCGCTCGACCAGAGATATGAACAAGAAAGGAGAGAATAGCAGATTCATCCAAAAGAAAGAAGAAGAAAAAGTAGCACTGGTTCTCGTGGGAATTTCAACTTAAGAACTATGGGCACAGAGTAGACTAAGGATCAGCGTCCTCTCAGGAATTTTTAAAATCCCTTTTTAAATTTAGGAATACCAAGAAATTCAAGAAAAACATAGAACATTGCAAATAAAGCCCAAAAATTTCACAAAATTTACAAAATTTTTTGGAGTTATTTAGGACTCAGGAAAATTATTTCCAATTTAAAGTTGGTCATTATCTTTATACATAAACTATTTTTAACTTTAAAATTGAATTCTAAATCTAGGAAAAACTAAATAAAAGCCAAATACTTTAAAATAATTAATTTAAATTATAATTTTTTTACAAAAATTCAACTTAATATTTATTTAGTAGTTTATTATTTTTTACAAAATTACTTTTCAATAGCCCTTTTTAAAAGCTGAAAATGGACAAATAAAATTTCAAAATTCAAGCAACCAAATAACACTTGTTTTTATTTTAAATTAATTTATTTTTTACCAATTTTGAAATAAATAGTTAGGCTGTGATAAGCTAATAGTTTGATGTACGTGGTGGCCACAAGTGCAAGTTGCTCTTTCGTTGGGTGTTGTTTGCCATGTTGTGTTTAAGGTGGAGCATGTCAAATTCCATGGTATGGGTTCTTCGCTATCTATCCAGTGCCACAAGTGATATTTTTGCTTATACCATTTGATAATTGAGCATTTGTTTCAAGAGGTCAGCTAGACAGACTCAGACTTTGCTGGGCCTATGAATTGTTTAAGACCTAGATTTTTTTGTTTGCTTTTTGTAACATCCCAAAAATTCATCGTCTTTTAGAAAAATTAATTCTAAATTAATGATTTAAAAGTGTCTGGATTTTATGTGTAATCTTGAAGGAAATATCAAAATTACAATTCCCACCTAAAATTCCAAAAAATCAAATTCAAATCTCCAAAAGTCTGAATCTCTGGAAAATATCCGTTCTATTTTCTAGGTTCAACCTATTTTTCTTGGCCCATCTTTTCTTTTTTGTTCCTTCTTTTTTTGTTTCCATTCTCTCTCTTCTGTCTTTCTCTCTCTACATTTGGTCACTATTTGCGGCATTCGTCGTCTTCTCCAACTGAATAGCCAACAATCAAAGAAAACAGAGGCATTGCCCCACTTCTCCCAAGCCAACATCCAAACTAGCTCTTACCTCCATGTCTCACCAACATGAAAGTTGTTTCAAATCATGCCAGGAATCCATTCATTTCTTTCCCTTCTCAATTTGTCCATCTATTTGCCTTTTATCTCATATTTTCCCAAACTAACTCAAAATTGAATCCTGCAAATTTGAGCTTGTTTCCATCTCTTTCAAGCCTTTGTATATGACCTCTTGATGGTTCATGGTGAAAATTGTCTGTAAAGTACCATAGACGGTTATTAACAAAAACCGTCTGTGATATTACCAAATATCACAAACGGTTTTTTATTTTAACCGTCTGTGATGCTTCACAAATGATTGTATTAAAAAACCATCTGTGATAATTGGTAATATCACAGATAGTTGTTTTTAATAACCGTCTATAATACTTTATAGATAGTTTTCACCACGAATCATCTATAATTTAGATTTATAGGTTTTGGTGAAAGAGGAACTGAAGATGGTTGATCTAGCTAGCTTGATATAAAGAGAAGATTATTTTACATCTAGCATGTTTAGGGTTTAGTCAACTCAAAGTCTATTTCTACTTAATTCAATTTAATTTATTATTATTGCTACATATAGCTACTTATTTTATATCGTACATATATGGTATAGTAATTAATTAATTGAATATGATATACTAAATTGTTATATGCGTAACGTAGGACTGAAGCTGCATGTACGCTGGGAACCGTGTGAATGAAGAGTACATTAGTGGCGTTTCTGCTTTTACAAGAGCCGCCGAGGAGGATATATTGAATAAGGGGGTGAAATATATGTACTGTCCATGCATTGACTAAAAGAATCTAAAGATGTTTAATAACCAAGTGCAGATTGAAGCGCACTTGATTCAATGGGGTTTCAAAACAGGGTATGCATGTTAGACCAGTCATAGTGAAGAGCAGATTACATAGGAAGGTAGTAATAATGACATCGCCAATAATAGTGTCAATGATATACCACCGGATGATCATGTCGATTGTTATTCCGATTCGGATGGACTGAATGATGACAATCTGGATCAAATGCTTCATGATGCAGAAGGGAACTATGATGAGAGATAGTATGTTAAATTCGGGGGCTTGATGGAGGACTCGGAGAAACCTTTATTCACGTGCTACAAGTCAAAGTACACAAGGTTGTCATCCGTTCTTGAACTGTTGAAATTGAAGGCAAGTAACAGTTGGTCCGATAAGAGTTTCACAACACTATTAGGTCTTTTAAAGGATATGCTTCCAAAAGGAAACGAGTTGCCCAAAACAAGCTACAAAGCCAAGAAGGTTCTTTGTCCATTGGGAATGGAAGTAGAAAGAATACATGCATGTTTGAACGACTGTATTCTCTACCATAAAAAGTATACAAATATGCATGTATATCCAGTGTGCAACGCATCCCGATACAATCAGATGATGGCGAGGGAATAGAGGGAAGAGAGGACATCCTGCTAAGGTGGCATGGCATCTTCCTGTAATTTCCTGCTTGAAGCGGTTTTTTGCAAATTTGGCACTCAAAGGAGCGTAAGAAGGATGGAATGCTAAGATACCTTATTGATTCTGCCTAGTGGAGAAACATCAATTGGAGGTTTGCAGACTTTGGTGCAAAACTAAGGAATAAAAGGTTCGAATTGAGTACAGATGGAATGAATCTTTTCGGTAACATGAGCAGCCGACATAGTACTTGGCCCGTGACTCTCTGTATCTACAACTTTCCTCTTTGGTTGTGTATGAAGAGGATGTATATTTTGCTGTCAATACTTATCCAAGGGCTGAAGTAACCTACGAATGATATTGATGTGTACCTAGCACCATTGGTGGAAGATCTAAAAATACTATGGATCGAAGAGGTACAGGTGTTGGACCGAAATGGCAACAGGGGGGTGAATGGTGCCCTTAAAAAATCGCCCCCAACGTATTCACGAAACACTCAACTCTCCGATAGCTATAAAAAGCTACGAAGAAGACAATTTATGCTTTCTTGAAAATCAAATAGCACACCAACAAAAATGACAGTAAAGTTTGGTTGAAATTTACCCGGCTGAAAGAATGGCTCAAATGACTTAGATAAAAAGAAGAGCTCAATCTTTGCCGAGATTTGAGAATACTAGCCTTTTTGCTCAAAATAATTGCTCTCTCAAGGAAATAAGACCAGCCCAAAAAAATTAATTAGCCGAATGCCTTTTTGCTGCAGCACCAAAGACACAAAAGGAGAGCAGAAACTAAGAACAACCAGCCAAAAATAACAGTAGACCAAAACTGCAGAAGCAGACGAAAAGCACGAAGAAAAAACTGAAGTGCAGAGCTGGACGAAGGAGGACCCAATTGCTGATTTTCAGGCTGAAAAGGAAATGCAGTTCGGCAGCTGCTATTGACTGAAATAAACAACAAAAAAACTGCCGAGAGGAGCACTGCTGCCGAGTGATGTCCTTGCTGCCAACACTGCTGCCGAATGAGGGTTTTTGCTACAGACAAAGAGCTATTTTTGCTGCCAAAACAAAGTAAACAGCAAACAGAGGAAAAGAAAACTGAAAAGAAAACAACAGACAAGAAGGAGAACTTGCAGAAAATTGAGAGCACAAAGATTGCTGCCGAAAACTAATGCAAATGGGATGTACCTGCTGCCGAAACTTAGAAGGAGAAATAAACTAATGTGAGCTGCAGCTACCCCTGACAACAACTCAAAGGGATAAAGACTGCTCTCGGCACATTAATTATCTTAGCTAACAAAACCAAAACTGCATACTATAACCACCAGGAGAAGGTACTAGCGGCAAGACAAACCAAAGAAAAACAAGTACACTGCCGACTGGACAAAGAAGGAACCAGGTCCATTTTTGCTACCGAGAAAAGAGAGCACACCTACAGACTACTTAGCACTTAAAAAATAAATTGACGAATGAAGAGGGTCAGCCGAGTAGCACATAAGCTAATCTGAAAATAAGACAGTAGGACAACGAAAAGAACAAAAACTAGGGAGAACAAGAAGAACTAAAAGAAACAGTGAGCAGCACAACAATATCAAAGCACACAAGAGAACATCTCAGAAACATAAATTTCAGATTGATACCAAGAACTACACGATTACATGAGAGGAATGATTACATCAGTTCACCCCATCTCACAACTCAAGAAGATCACCCAAAATAAAACACAAGTGCTGCCCTAAAAACCCTTACAACTCATGTATGGAGAGAACCAAATAAAACCCTAACTCTCACACCCATGCTGTCTCTAAATCTCTCTCATTTTTTATGAAGGCTACTAGAGAACACCCTCTCTATTTATAGCCTCCACTAATGGGTTTACAACACACTTTACTCATTAGCTCTCAATAATTCATGGCGCTTTATCCACAATCCACTTCCTTTAGTGCAGCTTTGCGTATTCACCAAAAACGCCCCTCGTGCACCTTCCAGGAAGCTTCCTCATTCCTTGCCCTCCAAGCCACGCAGCCACCTCGAGTCCTCGTCGTCTTCGGCACACCTCAACTGCTTTGACCTTGGCACCACTTGCGCCTAATCCGGTCATCCCGTGCCTCGCCACGACTCCACCTCGACATCCTGCAGCTATCACAGACAAGAAACAAATCACATAGCACCGCTCGAAATATTGTAACCAACATTAACATCAGAAGAAATACTCAAAGCCCAAACCGATCGAAACGAAAAATAAACGACTTAAGCACGTTCGACCTAGTTCGACAAGGTCCGACCGAAGCCGATTGCTCCGCGCAACGACATGGCCCGAACCACACAAACCAAACTCGACTTTCCTAAAACAGATGTTAATTACTCATCACACACACGGGGTCATCTCCACATGGTCTATCAATCTCCCCCTTGATGAGTATATTGACAAACCCAGAAAAAGCATAAAGTTGAGTTTGTTTGAAAATGAACGGGAGTCAAACATGGTCCAAAAGAAATCAAGAAGCTAATGACCATGTTGACAAGAGGAGCAAAAGAAAGAGCAAGTTTTCCTCAAAGCTCCAAGATCTCCTTGAAAATGGCTTTTTCTCCGCTATTCTCCCCCTTTTTTCAATAAAATCATCAAGATGCAAGGAAGAGAATCAATCATGAGTATGGATGGAATGGCTGAATATTATTCAGTTTAAGCATGATGAGCCATGAAGATTATCCAAAGTGACCTTAAGTATTACACCAAACCATAACATATAAGGATGCTATCAAGATCATGACAATACATGTATAGACAAGCTAAGCCAAATAAGTCATAATCTGAAAATTAGTCGAATTGCTTAACATGTCAAGTCAATCAAGATCATAGTCTAGCTAAAGGTATCCAAGGATGATGCAAGCCATGTCAATAATCTAAGTGGAACCAAGAAGCTAGTATTGAGCAAATTTAGAGTGCTACAAGTTCAAAAATGAATCATTTGTTTAAGTACTTGTGAGTTTTGTAGTTAAGCAAATTGAACACATTTGACATGTTTTTTCTTTGAAAGCTCATGGTCGTTTCCAACTAAAATTTTTAGTCATGTGCTAGATCTCAAGCCTTATGCGACCACTCCAAGCGAGAAGCTTAAGGAAATGATCTTGGTCAACCAAAACTCCCCCTGAGTTCATGCCTAGTGTAATGGCAAGCCGTCTTATGAGAAAGAATTGGTGAGATCAGTTTTTTCGCACAAAATAGATCTTTTTGCATTTTCACAACCAAAAGACTTGTACTAACTCATGTGACATCAAGAAACTAGCATAGCTCAATCTAAAGTTCAACAAAGATTCAAGACTCAACTCAGACTATTTGACATAGCATGAATCATAAAAGGATAACTAATGACAAACTAGTCTCAAGAGCTACCATGACATGAATTAATTCAAGTTGTGCATTTTTAATCAACCTATCATAGCAAAGACTTGACTACACATATAAAGTCATGATAAATCTAGCAAGGAAACACAGATCATGGCAAGATGCAATTCAGTGTAAACAAGTCATTACAGGATAATAATCAAGGCTCCATATAGTTATATTACAATGCAGAATGACATGCAAAAAAATCCAGCTCCCCCTCAACAAGTGATGCAACTTTTAGTTCAAGTTGAGTTATAACAACATTAAGATCTAGAAGCTCCCAATGAACTCCCCCTGAACCAAAGCAATAAATACGAGAAGCTGGCAGGAAAATCGCAAACAGGCAATCCTTAAAGCATAGATAAGATATAGATGATACTACGGCTCAGACTGACTCTCATCTTCCCCATATGACTCTAGGAGCAAACACGTACCCTGTCTACCCAAGGGTGGCCCAACCTTTGCTAGAACCTATAAGAAGTGAGTGAGCTCAACCTAGTGAGAAGAGAAACAGCTAATAAGCAGCATCCTAGAATCACAAGATGAGAGGAAGAAGTATAAACAACTAGACTAGAGAAATACTCTAACATATGCTGGAAGGACTAATCCCAATGCACCCATATGCAATGCAACAGAAAGGAGTAAAAGCATAATATACAAGATAAACCATGAAGCACAAAGCTCCCCCTCACAACAATCCATAAGGACAAACCATCTCAAGCTCTCCCCGCAAGGCTGAAAACCTAGAGCTATCCAAAGGCTTGGTAAAGATATCAGCCAACTGGTGGTCACTCTCCACAAACTGGAGCACTATGTCACCCTTCTCCACATGGTCTCGAAGGAAGTGATAGCGAATATCAATATGCTTGGTCCAAGAATGCTGCACTGGGTTCTTAGCAATGTTAATCGCAGAAGTATTATCACAAAAGAGTGGAACACTGTCGATAACTAACCCAAAGTCCCGCAGGGTCGAGACCATCCAAAGCACTGCCTGCAAAGAATCGCGCAACAACATACTCGGCCTCTGCGGTGGACTGTGCAACACCGAACTGCTTCCTTGAAGACCAAGAAATGAGAGAAGTGCCAATGAATTGGCAGGTGCCAGAAGTGCTCTTCCTATCTATCCTACAACCAGCAAAGTCTGCATCCGAGTAGGCTCTCAAGGAAAGACAAGACGAAGAAGAGTACCAGATACCATAGTCAATGGTAGCTCGAAGGTACCGAAGGATGCGCTTCACCGCCTGGCAGTGAGATACGCGAGGAGAAGCCTGAAACCGAGCACACAGACACACGGAGAAGTGTATGTCCGGTCTCGAGGCAGTGAGGTACAAGAGGGAGCCAATCATGCTGCGATACTCCTTCTGATTAACTGGCTCGCCGTCCTCATCTGGGTCAAGTGTGGCGGATGATGCTATGGGAGTTGACACTGGCTTGCCATCACTCATGTCAAAGCGTCTCAAGAGGTTGCGGGTGTACTTGCCTTGATGCAAGAAAGTACCCTCCCGAGTCTGCTTGATTTGGAAGCCAAGGAAGAAGGTCAACTCACCCATCATGCTCATCTCAAACTCGGTGCTCATGACATCCGAGAACTGTGAAACAAGAGCATGGGAAGAGCCGTCAAAGATGATGTCATCCACATAAATTTGGACGAGTAGAAGGTTAGTGCCATGCCTACGAATGAACAAGGTCTTATCTACGTTACCCATCTCAAAACTATGACTCAACAGAAAGGACTTAAGCCTCTCATACCAAGCTCTAGGGGCCTGCTTAAGTCCATACAAGGCTTTGGAAAGCTTGTAGACATGGTTTGGGTATTTGGGGTTCTCGAAACCTGGAGGCTGTCTCACATAGACCTCTTCCTCAATAAACCCATTGAGGAAGGCACTCTTGACATCCATCTGGTAAAGCTTGAAACTCTTAGAAGCTGCAAAAGCAAGCAGGATTCTAATGGCCTCAAGTCTAGCTACAGGGGCAAAGGTCTCCTCAAAATCTAGACCCTCAACCTGGGAGAAACCCTGAGCTACCAGTCTAGCCTTGTTTCAAATGACTACCCCATCCTCACTCTGCTTGTTCTTGAACACCCACTTAGTCCCAATGACATTGTGACCTCGAGGGGGCTCAACAAGCGACTAGACCTTGTTTCTCTCGAAATTTTCCAACTCCTCATGCATGGCATTGACCCAAGACTCATCAGATAGAGCATGACAAACATCTTTGGGCTCAAAGGTAGCAACAAAGGCAGAATGGAGACAGAAATGTGACATGCCAGACTTCGAGCGTGTGACTCGCTCAAAGAGATCTCCAATCATCTGCTCAAAAGGATGGTCTTTCTGGATATGTCGAGGAGGTCCTGGGTGAGATGAAGAAGTGGCATCTACCTCATGAGCTGACAAGGTAGGAACAGAGCCACTAGCTCCAGAGGAAACAGAAGGCATGGGCTGATCACCTGGAGGTGCAGTGGAAGATGGCACCTCAAGGGGAGGATGAAGAACTGGATCGGGTAGACAACCCTCATCTCCATCCTCCTCATCGTCCACAAAGATAGGCTCGGACTGCTCTAAAGAACCTGAGATATCGGGCCTAGTCTCCGGACTGGCCTCATCGAAGGTCACCTCACAGGTCTCTACCATCTTACTAGACTCGCAGTTCCAGACCCTATACGCCCACGAAGAAGTCGAGTAACCTAGAAAGGTACCATCACAAGAATGTGACTCGAACTTGTCTAGGTTCCCGGACTTCAGAATAAAACACTTGAAACCAAACACGCGAAAATGAGAGACACTAGGCTTTCGCTCGTATCTCAACTAATAGGAAGTGCAATGCAAGTGTGCCCGAAGAAAAACTCTGTTCGAAACATGGCACGCGGTCGCAATAGCCTCAGCCCAAACTTCCTAGGTGTAGAGTACTCATCAAGCATCGTCCTAGCCATCTCGACCAAGGTACGGTTCTTCCTCTCAACGACGCCATTTTGCTGTGGGACGTGCGGAGATGAGAACTGGTGCTCTACACTTGTCTCATCATAGAACCTCTCAAAGTAGGAATTCTTGAACTCCGTGCATTGTCACTGCGGATCGCTCGTAAGGCATCCGGAAGCTCAACAGAAAGCCTACTGAAAAGACCTCGGAAATGTGTGAACGTCTCATCCTTCGAGACTAAAAAAACACCCAAGAGTACCTCGAGAAGTCATCGACCACGACAAGGACATACCACTTCCCTCCTGCTGACTGCACTCGAGCTGGTCCAACTGTGTCCATATGGAGCAGCTGTCCTGGTGCATCGGTCATAGTCACTGTGACCGGAGGGTAAGAAGCGGTAACTATCTTGCCGTGCCGGCATGGAGCACAAACTAGATCTTTGACCATCTTGAGTTTCGGCAAACCACGAATGAGATCGTGGCTGCTAACTCGGGTCAAATGATCAAATCCAATATGACCAAGTCTCCTATGCCAGAAGGTTAGGTCGCAGGACTCAGAAGCAACTAAACACCGGAGAGGATCACCAGGAGACTCAGAAAAATCAGCACGAAAGATCCTCCCATAATGAGAAATCCCGGGTCCGCGCGAAGACTCTGGAGTCTGCCCCGATCAAGCCCGCATAGCGACGCCGGAAGCCACCGCGACTCCGACGACCACGCAACAACCTCACAGCCCCGACCAGTGGGGGTCCAACCCCCGCGCCCCCCGCAATCGGGGAACACGACTGTTGATCTACAACAAGCTTTGACTTGATCTCATAAATAGCCCGCCTTTTGTTCATCTACGCTCGCTGATATTAGCGTCAGTAGACGCAATCATCAAACGCAGATGAACAAAAGTAGGCCTACTTGTGAGAAGATAACCGCGTGAAGGAACAACACGAGCAACCAGGGATAAGGGAGGAACGAGCCATAGTACCGACATTTTTATACCCATGCTCGCCCGGCGGGGAGCTGCCAGGCGGGCGGAAGGACAACCGGCAGCATTCCGATCGTCGAGACGGCAACCGACGGGTGCCTGGCGGTTCGGCTCCCCGTGATCAAGGAGCTCAACGACTGGCAGGCAAGGGAGCACAGATACACGACACGCCAATAGCATCGTGCCACGCGTCCCACCTCTCTCGGGAAGAGACGCGTAACCACGGTCGTGCAACCGCTGGCGAACCACGACACGCCAATCGCGCCCACCACATATACTCTTCTACTGGGACAGCATGCATGGTTGCGGTCGCCCGCCCCCTGACATCCCAGGGGGCGGCGCGATACGCGCCGGCGCTAGGACAGCGACTCCGGGCCACGAGTCGGTTGGGCCACATGTTGGCACCACGCCTACAGCGTGACCTCGAACAGCACCCCCGCGATGAGCTCGCCTCGGACCCGCCTCCGGGTGGAGCCCCCGCACTCGGCTGCGGTGTCTAGCACGGGAGTTGGCCCCACCAGATGCCTTGGCCTGCCCGCGACAATAGCACGTCTCCACTGCGACTTCAGCTTCGACCCCGCTACTAAAGGGCCCTGCGGGCGAGGACGGCTTCGGCAACCCACCCAGCGCTATATCCTCGCTGCGGGATGAAGACTATACCAAGCAGTCAAGATCCACCAAACAATACGGAAGTTCACAGGCCATAGGGACGGAGAAGGCCAAATAGCTCGACAACATGGCTTCGGCCCGTGAAGCCCATCACCATGAGAGGCTCCTGTTGTAGGGGTGGCCCCCACCTAAGCCTATCCAGCCTGTTAGAAGGCTGTAAAGCCCAATATGGGACATATGTAATGACATAAATACCCTTGAGGGGGTTACTCAGGTGTAAGGGCAAGGTTGTAATAACACTCCCCATGGGGATATATATATATACATACAAGCCATGGGGGAAAACCCTAAGCATTGCTCACCTAACTCTCCACTACCACACACACTCTCTCTCTCTCTGTTTGGTCTGTAGCTAAGAGACCATGTAGAGATCACCCCATGGTTGTGATGAGTAATTGACTCTTGATCTAGGAAGATTGAGTTTAGTTTTTGAGGTTTCTACTAGTTCTACAATGTCGTAGCCCTGGCGAAGTGTTCTGCAGCTAATACGACCACGTTGGCCATGAACGGTTGCCCACTGGACCTTTTACGACCACATTTTCCTTGGTCGGAACCGGGTAGAGGCATTGAACGAGTGGTCGGAAGGCTTTACGACCACGTTGGTCATGGTCGAAAGCCGTGCGCACTGTTTACGACCACTTTGGGCGTGGTCGAAGGTCACCCGAGAGGTTTACGACCACTCTGGCCATGGTCGAAGGGCACCAGAAGGGAGTACGACCATTTTGGCAGTGGTCGGAGTTCATCAGGAAAGTGTACGACCACTTTGGGCGTGATCGGAGAACATCAGAAGGGTTTTCGACCGGTTATGACCACGTTGGTCGTGGTCGAAGGCAGCTAGACCACGTTGGCATGGTTGAAGGCAGCTCAACCACGTTGGCTATGGTCAGACGCTGCTACGACTATGATTGGTCGTGGTCAGAAGCCAGGTTCACAGTTCACGACCACACAGTCAGCGGTCGGAAGCCGGAAAACTCATTTACGACCACGTTGACGGAAAACGCGGTCGTAAGGCGCAGTCGGTGGTCAAAAGAGGTCGTATGACCACGTTGTCGCAGACTTCACTTCCTAAGAACGAAAGCGGGTTTTGACCACGTTATGGGCGAACGTGGTCGTAGCTCGGTCGGATGCGGTCAGACTAGCTTGGAGCGCGGTCGCAAGTGGGCGACTGCGGTCGGAAGTGTTCAAACGTGGTCGGAAGGGTTTCAACCACAGTGAGACAAGTCGTACGTGATCAGAAAGGGTTTCGACCACGGTAAATCTCGTTGTGCGTGGTCAGAAGGGCTTCGACAACGGTGAAACTTGGTGTACGTGGTCTGAACGGGGTTCGACCATGGTGGAAAGCGATGAACGTGGTCGGAAGGTGGTTCGATCACGCGATAATGGTCATAGCTGCTGTTAACCGGTCGTATGGTCTCTAGAAGCGGTCGCAAGACCTGGGAATCGGTCGTAATGACTTGGGTTGAGGTCGTAGGCTTTGAGCAGGCTCTGGTGTGCTCAAGTGTATCTCTGTGCAACAGAGTGGTCGTATGAGATCTAGACTTGTGCGATAAAGTCGTAGCAAGCTAGCGATGATCGTAGCAGTTTGTTAACTGGTCGTAGTTTATGTCTTGTTGGTCATAGTAGCCTAGCATGTGGTCATAGGCTGCTGGCACTTCATGTCTTATGCTTTCGGGTGGTCGTAGGGGGTTTATGACCAGGTGTTGTGCTGTGATACTTGTGCTGATTGATGATCTGCATGTGTAGTACGGTGCTATGTTACGGTTTACTTGTCTGTGTGGTTGCAGGACTTCGGAGCTATTTCATGGTGAGGCGTGGGAGGACCAGAACTAGGCACAAGAGGTGTTGAGGTCCAGACGGTCGGAGACGCCGAAGATGATCGAGGCTGGTGAGGTGGTTGCAAGCCGAGGAGACGAGGAACCGGAGTTGGAGCTGCCAGAGGATCTTGGAGACAAGTCTTAGTGAGGTTGGAGTGGTCGGGACAAGACATGTGAGATGTTGAGGTCCAGAACGACTGGGTGAAGCTGAAGAAGACTTGGGGCTCAAGGTGGTTGCATGCATGGACAGCAAGGTAGGAGGAAGCTTCCAGGAAAATGCGGGGATGGCATTTTGGTGAAATGCGCAAAGCCTGCAAGGTGGAAGTGGATTCTGTTGGCTCTGTCAGCTAAAGTGCGGGTAAAGCACTGAGTTAACGGGTAAAGCACTGGGTTGGTCAGTGTTGTTGGGTAAAGCAGTGGAAAACCCGATGTTAGATGGGGTTTACGGATTAGCCCCAGTGAGGACTAATGGGTGGATCCATTAGGACAAGTCTCGTGCGTGAGGCTATAAAAGGAGAGGGGAGGTAAGTGTTTTGGTGGGTTGGCCGGCTGGGCCTTGGAGGCAGCCGCCTCTCCCTCCCATGGGAGTCTGTGTGTGTGAGTTCGCTCTAGGGTTAGAGCTTGTCCTCCCGAGGGGAGTGGCTATAAAAACCTCATTTGTAATCATTCATCTCTCTATATCTATCTATCTAAGAAGTGTTTTGTCTGAGATGTCTTGATTACTCGTGTCTTTCTTTGTCAGTTTTGTCGATTCTTCTCGGGTGTTCTTGTTGGCTTTTCTCTTTTGTGTTGAGTTGTTGCTCAAGACTGCCTTGGTCTCTTCTACTCTAATCTGGGGAATCAATCTCAAGGCCATTTGGCCAGTTCTTCCCAAGAGCAGCAAGTGGTCAGAGAAGGTCTCTTTGCCGAATGGTCGTGTGCCCCAAGTCCACTGTTCTCTGTTCGACCATGTCGTTCTATCCGACCATAGCAAAGACTTTTGATTTTCTTGGTAATTTCTCTTTCAGAGGATGTTGACTCTCTGTGGTTAAAATCTCACATTCATCTGAACCGCGAGTCAAAAGTTCTGGTTTCTTTGCAAATCATCTTTCAGAGGATGTTCTTGATTCGTTCAAAGTTTCGTGACCAAAAGATCTATGAGTCAAAAGTTACTCGGAAATTAGATCTTGCGGTCGAGCTCTGAGTGACTCCTCTGTTTTCAGTTTCGACCACGTTGTTCTTCTCGGTTGCAGCAGAGAGACTTCGACCGCTCTGTGATTTCTCAACTTGAGGTCGTTCCGCTGCTGTGATTGAAGTCTCCTGGTTATTTGACTCAAGACTATCAAGTTATTAGTTTTTGAGTCGTGTCGATCGTGCGCGTTTTCTCTGTTTTCGGTCATTACTATACAGCCTCTATTGTCGGTCTGATCTCCGGTTTTCAGTGGATCGTCTGTCTTGACTGAGTGACTCGATCGACCACGAGATGGCGTTCGATCTCTCTGTCACAGACAGTCTATCTCTTGGTCAGATCTATCACGATAGAACATTTTGTCTGTTTTGTTTTGTCCTCGGCCAGCGGCGGTTCTTGTTCGGGTGTCGGTCTGGTTTACGGTTCTCTAGTGAACATTCGATCTTCGTCTTCATAGCTTTGTAGCTATTGGAGAAGAAGATTGTGTGAATACTTGGAAAGTTTTTAAGGCACCATTCACCCCCATCTGGTTGCCAATTCGGTCCTACAGTAGCCACGACAGTATGGATTAATTGTGTCAATTGATTACTTTATGTATTATGCAGTGATACGTGATGGCTTGATTGTTATATTAGTTGTAGGACTCCAGAGCTATGTCAAGGGATCAGAACTAAGCTAGAAGAGTTTAGATCCAAAGCGGTCAAGGGATCGAGACTACGCTCAAGAGGGGCCAAGGACCAAACGATCAAGGAAATGCTGAAGATGACCGAGACTTGCAGTGTGGTTACAAGACAAGACAACGAGGATCTAGAGTAGGTGCTACTAGTGGTGGACATGATGAGCAATGGCAAGTTGGATCAAAACTAAGCTCTAGGAGGAGCTAAGGTCTATAGTAGTCAAGAAAGTTGGGTGTCATCATGTACGAGGAGAAGCATATTATGTGCCAAGTAATTTGGGTTCTTTGCAAGTGAGGTTGGATCAGTGGGATTCAAAGCGTGAGAGGCTTGGCAGTGTGTGCACAGGGGTT
This sequence comes from Dendrocalamus sinicus, assembly GCA_036346575.1. Taxonomy (NCBI): domain Eukaryota; kingdom Viridiplantae; phylum Streptophyta; class Magnoliopsida; order Poales; family Poaceae; genus Dendrocalamus; species Dendrocalamus sinicus. The sequence continues at coordinate 11,461,371 of CM070674.1, read as the reverse complement.
TAATGATTGGTCTTAGGTTTAGGGTTAGTGTTTTGGCTGCATACATTTTGTATGGTGCATTGTATAGATTAATTATGTTAATTGATGAATTTGTGTCTTATGTGGTGCTACATTACGGTTTACTTATTTGTGTTGGTTGTATGACTCCGAAGCTATGTCATGCTGAGCGGACGGGACCGAGACTAAGTTAGAAGAGTTTAGATCTAAAGTGGTTAAGGGATCGTGACTACGCTCAAGAAGAACTAAGGTCCAGACGGTCAAGGAGCCACTAAAGATAATTGAGACTTGCAGGGTGGTTACAATCTGGGACGATGAGTAACCAAAGCAGGAGCTACTCGTGGTGGACATGAGTGCAATGGCAAGTTAGATCAAGACTAAGCTTATAGAGGAGCTAAGGTCTAGAGCAATCAAGGAAGCCGGTTGATGTTACATGCGAGGGGAAGCATATGGTATGCCAAGTGACTTGAGTCATTTGCAAACGAAGACGGTTTGGTGAGATGTTGATATATGAGAGGTTTGGCAGTGAGTCATTAGGACCACGTGGAAGATGGCGAAATATGGGCAATGCTTCATGGCAAAGAAAGTGGGAAGCTTCATGAAAGACGGTAGAGAGATATTTTGGTAAATTTTTCAATGCCAGAAAAGTGGTGGTGTGTGAAACCGCGTCATTGGCTAAATGATTTTGGTCTTGTATGTGTTGAAAATATGAACTGGATTAAGTGTTGATTCATTAATGGGTTAATGGGTGTTAGCGCTTTGAAAAACATGCATGCGTAAGCGTAAATCCCGATATCATGTTAGATTAATGGGTTAGCCCATGTAAGTGGATGAAACCCAACTAAAGGTGTTGGTTAGGATTTTTCTTGTGAGTCTCCATATATAAGGAGGGAGAGAGAGGAGAGGTGACTAAATAAAAGCTTTCAGGGAGTTTAGTCCAAGCCTTTGAGAGAAGAGTAAGGGTTAATGGGGGAGAACCTTATGGGAGATATGAGAGACACTTGTGGCTAAGCTTTTTTATCATCCTTAGGCTTTGTGTGTGGCTAAAGAGTAGCTGTAAATATTCATCTCCAAGTATCAATAGAGATCAAAATTTTCTTCTTGTGCTCAAGTGATTAAATCTTGATTTGGCTTGGTTTTTTATGCTTCCTCTTCTCCTCTTGATCTTACTGTGTACCAAGAACATGTAAAGAATGAAGATATCTCTTGGAGACCATATCTCATCCATCTAAGCACTTGTTATTTGTAAGTTCTTGCGTTTGCCCGATTTTGGCTTAAGAGAGTGTGATTTTGAGGTTTTCATCTTGTAGGCATTTTGACTTGAGTTCATATTGTGATCTAACTGTTGGGGCTATCTTTGCATCTGGGGTCTAGATCCGAGAGTGGAGAGGAGAGGGAAAGGTACTAACCGTCCGACGGCGTGGAGGAGGAGGTGGCCATCTCGGGTTCGTCGGTGAGGTCTGCGCACGGGCAGCGACGGTCGGGGAAGAACGACGTCTCCCGGTAAGCGGCGACGGTGGCGGCACGGTGGAGCTTCCCGTCGCTGGAGCGCCCCCTCTTAGATCGGGTCTAGGGTTTTGTTGGTGGGGAAGGTGGCGGCACGGTGAACCTCGTCGTACGTTCCGCCCCGGCCCCCACCTCTCTTTTATATGGCGCTGGCGACAGGGGCCCACCAGCCAATTGGGCTGGACGCCCCCGATCAGGGCGCGGTCAAGGGGTGCCATATGGCCGTTGGGCCATATGGACAAGATCAATCTAACATTCTCCCCCTTGATCTCAATCTATGCTTTATCTTTAATTACTTTTGACTTTACTCATTCCATCACAGATTAGTGCATAGAACATGTCTCATCGTCACGGTCAATCACCGATAGATTCAACAGCTACAATACCCCTCTCTGTTCTGAAATAGTTACTTTAATCTTTTGGGCCATCTTTTAGTCCAGGAATCATAGGCTTTCCCTTAAACCCATGCCGGCTACATGTTCTCTGAACACGTTGGGTGGTAAGCCTTTAGTAAGCGGATCCGCTAACATCTTTGCGGTACTTATATGCTCAAGACTTATAATTTGATCCCGAACTTTATCTTTCACAACATAGTACTTTATGTCAATGTGTTTGGCAGCACCACTTGACTTATTGTTGTGGGCATACGTTCTCGCGGGTTCATTATCGCAGTACAACTTAAGTGGTCTATTGATGTCGTCAACCACTTTTAAACTGGTATGAACTTCTTTGCCGCCACACCGCCCCGTAGCCTCATAACATGCTACAAACTCGGCATACATTGTGGATGATGTAGTGACGGTTTGCTTTGAGCTTTTCCACGATATAGCTCCTCCCGCGAGTGAACACATATCCGGATGTAGACATTCTATCATCTCCCGCAAAATCGAATCTGTATACCCCACTATATGGAGTAAATCTGATCTTACGTATGTCATCATGAGGCCTTTTGTTCCTTGCAAATAACGCAAGACTTTCTTTATCAATTTCAATGTTCTATTCGAGATTGCTCGGAATCGCCTAGTAACCCGGTAACAAATGCTAAGTCGGGCGTGTGCACACTTGAGCATCTTGTAAGCTTCCGACACCAAGCATATGGAACCGCTTTCATTTGATCGATCTCATCTCGGTTCTGGGCATTGAAAATCCCCATATCATCGCCCTTGACTATAGGTGCAGGTGAAGGACTACATTTATGCATACCAAATTTCTTTAAGACTTTCTCTATGTATGCCTTTTGTGACAGTCCCAATACCCCTTTGTTTCTATCCCGGTGAATTTCGATCCCTAGAACGAACGAAGCTTCACCAAGATCTTTCATATCAAAGTTTGAGGACAAAACTTCTTTGTCTCGATGTGATGACATCACTACTAGCCAGTAAGATATCATCCACATACAGGATTAGGAAGATAAACTTCCCATCTTTAAACTTTGCATAAACACAGTTGTCCTCTACATTCTCTTTAAAACCAAATTTTCTTATTGTACTGTCAAACTTCAAGTACCACTGTCTTGAAGCTTGCTTTAACCCATAAATCGATTTCTTTAGGCGGCATCCCATTCTTTCATTTCCTTCCATAACAAAACCTTTCGGTTGTGCCATGTAAACATTTTCCTCCAAATCCCCATTAAGAAATGCCGTCTTTACATCCATCTGATGTAACTCTAAATCATAATGTGCTACTAATGCCATTATGATTACAAAGAATCTTTACATGAGATTGGAGAAAATGTCTCATTGTAATCAATCCTTTCTCTTTGCGTAAAGCCTTTTGCCACAAGTCGCGCTTTGTATCTTTCTACATTCCCTCGGGAGTCAAGCTTTGTCTTGTAGACCCATTTACAGCCTACTGTTTTGGATCCTTTAGGAATAATTTCCAAGTCCCAGACTTTATTAGTCTTCATGGACCTCATTTCCTCTTCCATGGCCTCAAGCCATTTTGAGGAATTTTCGCTTCTCATGGCTTCTTCAAATGAGGTGGGATCATCCTCCATTTGAAATTCCTCTGTATGATAAATCTGATAATCATCAGAAATAGCTGATCTTCTTACTCTTTGAGACCTCCTCGGGGCCTCCTCATTTGGTACATTTTCTGTTTGAAGCTGTTGTTGCTCCCCCTCATCTGTGGCAATGGGTTCTATAGGATCCTGAAGAACAGGTTCCTCATTATCATTCATTGTTGCCACAGGAGGAACAATAACAGGTGCTGGCACCACAGTGTCTTGTACCGTCGGTGTAGCGACAACAGGTAGTATGAAGAATGGCTCTTGAATCATCGGAGTGGGCGCATACACCCGCTTCTCTTCAAGGTCAATCTCACGAGCTACCATGCTCCCCCTTATCATTTCATCCTCTAAGAAGACAGCGTGTCTCGTTTCTACAAACTTTGTATATCTATCTGGACAGTAGAAACGAAAACCTTTTGACTTTTCAAGGTAGCCAATGAAATGGCAACTTACTGTTTTGGGATCAAGCTTCCCAAGGTTTGGGTTAAATACTTTAGCCTCAGCAGGACTCCCCCACACACGTAAGTGGTTTAGTGAGGGAACTCTTCCTGTCCACAACTCGTACGGTGTTTTGGGCACCGACTTACTAGGCACTCTGTTGAGAATATGAATGGCGGTTTTCAACGCCTCCATCCATAAACTCAATGGCAGTGTGGAATAGCTCATCATGCTTCGCACCATATCCATCGAGTGCAGTTACGTCTTTCACTACTCCATTTTGCCGAGGTTCGCCTGGTGTAGAATCTCGGGCCACTATGCCATTTTCTGTAAAAACCTTGCAAAGGTCCAGAACTTGTCCATATGGGGTATGTCGACCGTAGTACTCCCCTCCACGATCAGATCGGACTATCTTAATCTTTAAATCGTGTTGGTTTTCAACTTCAGCCTTAAATATCTTGAATTTATCCAAGGCTTCATTTCTTTCTTTGATTGGATAAATATATCCATGACGGGAGTAATCATCCGTGAATGTTACGAACGAGTCATAACCATCCACACTTGTCACAGGAAAAGGACCACAAATGTCTGTGTGAACAATTTGTAGAACTCCTGTGCTTCTTTTAGCATCTTTCTTAATTTTCTTTACATATTTTCCTTTAATGCATTCTATGCATTGTTCTAAGTCTGAGAACTCTAATAGATGAAGAATTTCATTCTTAACAAGTCTTTCTATTCTCCCCCCTCGAAATATGGCCTAAACGACAGTGCCATAATTTTGACGATTCATTATGAGTTCTCTTTCGTTTTCTGTTCGCATTCACAGTCGAGGATATACGCTCATTCACATCACATACGGAATTCACATTTTCACGAAGTGACAACAAATAAAGCTCATTCTGTAAGATGGCAAGACCAACACATTCTTTATTAAACATTATTTCACACTTGCCATTTCCAAAATTGCAATCATAACCATCTTTGTCCAAATTTGAAACACTAATCAAATTCCTCTGTAAAGAGGGAACAAAAAGGACATCTCTAAGTAAGAGATTGGAGCCATTAGCTAACTCTAATGAAAGATCGCCAACGGCTTCAACTTCAGCTTGGACTCCATTTGCAACTTTAATGCATCTTTCGTTTCTTTGCGTAGTCCTCGTCGAACGGAATCCCTGTAAAGAATTAGCAACATGAACAGTTGCTCCTGAGTCAATCCACCAAGTGGATTTCGAATATTGCACATACAGGGATTCATTTATAAAGGTAATAATGTTCTCACCTTTCTTTGCCATTATCATCTTTAAGTAATCGGGATAGTCCTTCTTGTAGTGTCCCGTCTTCTTGCAGTGAAGACACTGATCTTTGTCTACTGCAAACTTATTCTGTTGAGGCTGATGGACAGAGGCTTTTCCCTTGTTCTTTGAGAAGGAGGTACTGTTGAAGTTCTTTTTCTTGTTATCCTTCACATAGTTGATGGATCCACCATGTGAGGATTTAATTCTTTCCTCCTCTTGCACACACATAGCTATGCACTTTTCCAAGTCCCATTTCTCGGGCTGCATGTTATAGTTGACAACAAAAGTGTCAAACTCTTTAGGCAAGGAAGCAAAAACCAAATGAATTAGGAACTCATCCTTGAGAGCCAAATCCATTGGTTTAAGCTTGGATGCCAAGTTGCTCATCCGCAGTATGTGCTCTCTTATGCCACTGCCACCTCCAGAGTACCTCTCTGTCACAAGCTGCTTAATCAGCTGTGTAGCATAAGTCTTTGAAGAGCCAGTAAACTGACTCTTTATTCTCTCAAGGTACTCTGTGACAGTGTCACACTCTGCAATTGAGCCCACAATAGCAGGTTCAATCGTGTTCTTTATCACAGCCAAACATTTCTTGTTGGCAGTGACCCACTTTTTATGATCAAGATCATATGACATCTTTATGGGAGCATAGTCCCTCATGCAGTGCCTTAGCGCATCATCACCTCATTTTCGTCCCTCACCGGTGCCACAGGCTCTGTGGGACACGGTGTGGTGACTACCCAGTCCACCTCAGCCAAGGATGAAGGCCAGGTCAATCTTTTTCTTCCATTCACCATAATTGTCTCCTTTGAGAACAGGGATATCCCTAATGTAGCCCATCAAGGAGTATCCTCCTGAAACCATAATCCATATACAGTGAGAACATTTAAACATTAATCACAGCAAAATTATATGCCTTATTTCCAACGTTGGCCAAAAATACGACATACAATTTTATTTATACATTAAATCTACATCACCGTTGGGCAGAAATAGAAATAATGCATAAAAACATCAATTAAAAAATTATAATACAGTTATTATCAACGTTGATCAGAAAATAACAATATCATAATTATCTGGGATTTATTTCTATTTTCCAAAATTAAATTCTCCCGTTGGTTCGAATTTAATAATGAAAATCAATTAACATTAACTTTTGCAGCGGAAACTGTAATTATTCTAAAAATAAATTCATTATTCAGAAGCATTATACTGTACACTTTTAATCTCTAAAAAATTAACACGTTGGTGCAAAAAATTACAGAGATTTGGATCAAATTTCAATCAAATTCATCAAAAAAAATGCTTCTGAAAATCATTAAAAATCCAAATTGGATTTACTGTTCAATTTGGCCGAAAAACGGCCCATCCCACGCAGCCGGCCCAGCCGGCGCACGCTCATTTCTCCCTTGGCCCATCCCGCGCGGCCCGGCCTGCCCATCTGGCCCCGCCCGATCTCGGCCGTCCATGCGATCGGACGGCCAGGAGGGGAAACCGGCCGAACAACCCCAGCCCCAAACCCTAACCTAAAACAGTTGAGCTGTTTTTGGATCTGAGGAAAGGAGCGCACAGGAGAGGCGAGCGCGCGCGCGCAAGGAGAGGCGAAGCGGCGGCGCGCAGCGACACCGGCGGTGGCGGCGGCGCTTCGTCTGTGGCGGGCAGCAGCAGACGGCCGAACGGCGGGCGGCAGCGGCCGAAGAAGCGCAGCGCTGCATCGGCAGCGCAAGCGGCGGCCGGCCCCAAGCGGCGGCGGCACCGCGCTTAGCCGTGGCGCCAAAGCGGACCGGTGGCGGCGTGGCAAGAGGCGGGCGGCGGCTCCCACACGGCGGCGGCTTTGGCGCGCGGCGCACGCGCAAAGGAAGCGAGCGGCGGCGCGCCCGGTAGGTCCCCTTGCCGATCCTTTCTTTCCCTTTTTTTTTGTTCTTGTTTGCCGCCGATCCAAGAGGGGTTCAATTAGGGGATTTCAATCAAGGCTCTGAAACCATTGTTGGGGCTATCTTTGCATCTGGGGTCTAGATCCGAGAGTGGAGAGGAGAGGGAAAGGTACTAACCGTCCGACGGCGTGGAGGAGGAGGTGGCCATCTCGGGTTCGTCGGTGAGGTCTGCGCACGGGCAGCGACGGTCGGGGAAGAACGACGTCTCCCGGTGAGCGGCGACAGTGGCGGCACGGTGGAGCTTCCCGTCGCTGGAGCGCCCCCTCTTAGATCGGGTCTAGGGTTTTGTTGGTGGGGAAGGTGGCGGCACGGTGAACCTCGTCGTACGTGCCGCCCCGGCCCCAACCTCTCTTTTATATGGCGCTGGCGACAGGGGCCCACCAGCCAATTGGGCTGGACGCCCCCGATCAGGGCGCGGTCAAGGGGTGCCATATGGCCGTTGGGCCATATGGACGAGATCAATCTAACACTAACTTTCTATGATATGCGAGAATCCATTCAAATTTATCTAGATCATCAAGAATTTACAAGCAAATGTAGATCGAGATTTCCCTCTTTTACCCAAATTTGGTGTAACTTTCCTTCAAATGGAAAAAGGTCAGAACTTTAGTAACAATTTTGTTGATCGTTGATTGAATAGGTTCCTGACATCCTAGGAAAAATGCATACCAAATTTTAAGTGATTTAGAGTTTTGGTTTGAGAATTAGATTAATTTATGGTTTTAACCTAGTTTTGGTGCAGTAGAGGTTTAAGAACCAATAGATCCTAATTTCTTAAATTCTTTCTTGATCTTTGGTTGGAATAGATTCTTAAGGTTATAATCTAGTTTTAGTTTAAGTTATTTGGAGCTGTCGATCAAAAGTTTCGTCATTTTTTAGTTTTGAAATAGTGCTGAAACTGCCCTGTTCATTAGCTGAATTTACTGTTTATCTGGTCTGATCAGTATTGTTCACCAGTCTGACCGTTACTGTTCATCAGGTCAGACCGCCTGGGGCACATCAAAGTGTGTTTTGCTCGGTTTTAATTAGATCTTTCTTGTTATTATTTATCTTTGATCTTTGTATCTTCTATAACTACTGTAGTAAAGAGTTTTACTTTTACTTAAAGAAAAAGATTTAGGAAAGCCTCGGAATTAATTTAGATTCATATTCATCCCACGCTAGCCGTCGTTCTCGGTCCTACAGTACGTATTATTCACAGCTTAGTCGTACGTGGATTCTCTGCAATGGCAACGCAGGACAGCACAAGCAACCAGGCCACCCAGAGACAGGTACTAACGCTGTGCATTGTTGGTGTATCTTTGGTTTGCCAAGTAAACGTGCTGTGGTCACGGCAGCACAAACCTTTCCTCACCTCAATTTCCTTCAGTACCATCCCCTCACCTCTTGACTTATTCCAATCAGATCATCTCATGGTGACTGGGTAATGCATATTGCTCTGCATCTTTGCAGGAGCAATCCTAGATTTCGAGTCAGCTGAGATTTAATTTCTACTATGGCAGACGCTGTCGTCTCCGCGGTCGTCAGTGACATGGTTAGCTGGGCCATCTCCCTTGTTGGCAGTTCCAGACACCAGCAGAGCATGGAAACCAAGCTGCAGAGCTTATGCCGTCTGGTCATCAGGATAGAGTGTGGTGGAGGCCAATGGGAGGCAGATCACCAACCAAAGCCTCCTGGAGTGGCTCTTCGAGCTCATAGATGGTATGTACCAAGGCAGCTACTTGCTCGACGTGTTCAGGTACGGATCACCTCATGTCAAAGAAGAACAGCACGGAGACATGGTGATCATCCCGAATCGCGTCTCGTTGTCTATATTTAATCCCGCTAACTAAGCGCTTGCGTGTCGTTGCAAGCGCTGTCAAGAGCAAGCTGTTTCGTGAAGATGTTGTCAAACGAGATTGGTGCTGTCCTAGCAAACCTGCAAGACATATCCTGCAATCTTGGGGAGTTCATCATGCTCTTGCAGAGCTTCCCATCTATCCACCGGCCACTCATTGCTAACATCTATGTTGACAACCAGATGTTTACCCGGCATCGAAAGGGAGCCAATCGTCAACTTCTTGCTACGTGACGATGTCGCCGTGGGAAAATTGGGTGTCCTTTGGATAATCGGTGGTACTAGTGTCGGAAAAACCACTCTCGTGCAGCATGTTTGCCACGATGACAGGGTGCGCAACCACTTCTCTCAGATCATGCTGTTCGATTCCTTCTGCATGCATCGTATGGCCAGTGGTGACACTGTAACGACCCACGTCTTCGATTAACCATAGGCGGTGACTTACGACGTTAAGTAGAATTAATTATGTAACTAATGATCTAAAATACGGGAAAATTTAAACTTTTTGTGTATCTGTGTACGGCGAAACCAATAAACGACAAATAATTATGTTACTACCGCAATCCCATCGATGAGGACGAAGACCAAATTGTATAGACTAGAGTAAGATAAAATTTTATTGCACGACAAGTAAGAACTTTCAACTCAATTAAAATATATATAGCAGTCCATAGTACAACAGTAATTAATTACAATTCATATATGGTAAAATTAATTACATCCATTGAGCAACAATTAGAACTTATATCAAGTCAAATAAAAATATTACAATTTCCATTACATGATAGCGACAATACGAATTACAACAAAAATACAATTTCATGTCTCAACCAAATAACCATCTCAAAAACTAAGTAATTGCAATACAATAGTATTCAGTTAGGAAGTACATGATTTAATTTACACCAAGTTCATCTCATACATTAGAAATTGCCGTCAAATTGCCATCACACCACTATTCCCTTTGTGAGTGAACTAGTAATTGTAATATCAAAAAAGACTGAACAAAAGAACAAATAAAAATAAGCGAAGCAAGGAATAAGGATAGAAATTGCCGTCAGAGCCCTAGAGGTTAGTTTCAGGCAGGGCAATCCGTTCACGAAGATACCTGACCGTCTGGAGGCCAGTCGGCACCTCTCACAACTATAGGGTCATCACTCGGCATAAACAAACCTGACATTGATCCCAATACCATAGCAACCGGCAAAATGGCCAAAATTCTAAAATATCATTCGGCCGCTACAGTAACACTACAGTAAGGGACAGCACACACCATCTAGAGCGCACGGCCGCAAGCCACAGGGGGCACAACCAGTCAACAAGGCAAGGTGTAGAGACCCGAATATGCAAATCCGGACTCTCCTGTGTATTCTGCACCAGTCCAGGATCACGCTAATGCACACAGTATAGACAAAGATGAAATATCGAACATATCACGATTTACTAAGAAAAGACTCAAATATTATTAATAATTATCAGAGTGCGATCTTATGGCCAAGCTTACAATAAACTAGCCCGAAGAGCTTAACAAAAACTAGCAGCGGAAAATCCAAAAGAAAGCGTAGTAGCCAATCGACACGCCCACAGGCTATCGAGTGGAGAATGAAGCCTAATCCGCGAAGACGTCGAAGTATCCTCCTTCAAGTAGCTCCTGCTGATCTGGTCCTTCCTCAACTGAGCAAATATGGATGAAGCCGTGAGTACATAGAGTACTCAGCAAGTCGTTTGTAACAAAGAATGCAATATAGTATGCAAGGCTTACCAAAGGATGGCTGAAAGGTTAATTTTGCGGAAAGCAACAATTTAAAGTAAATACAATAAATAGATTAAAAAGCCGACTTTGAAGATGATAATAAATAAGTAATCAAAGGAATTGAGACCAACCACAAGTGAACTGACCATTCACCCAAGGAATCCACCATGAACCAAGATCCATGAAATGAACTACCAGTGAACTAACCATTCACTCTCCCACTTAACCCAACCAGGTTTTTATGAAAACTCTACCCCTCGTGTGAAATCACCGAGCATTGTCCATAACCGAGGACACGGCTATTCGAATAGTTTTACACTCTGCAGAGGTTGTACAGCTTTACCCACAAGACATGATCATCCCATATTGCCACTAGATTAACACACTTCCTTTGGTGTGCGGCGAGGAGATCATGACAAGGCCTTTACAATGTTCAATCTCAACCCGGTTCCGTCTCGCTAAGGTTTCGCCTCTCACCCCCTCTTGCGCCAATGTGGGTTCATGGCCACGCCAAACCACACTCATCACAATGACGGAACCGAAATTGAAACATCCCAAATTAATTAGCCAGGTCCATCCCATACTGGACATGTGGTAGTACGGTAAGACTCAGATCAATGGCGCACAAAGTTAAGTCCTTAAATTTACTCAGGCGAAACATTCACATCCCATGTGCCTCTCGCACCCCCTTTACTGCACGATCAATCGCCCAAGTGAAAACCAATTTTGTACAACCACCGCCAATGACGCACCAACGTCACAGCACAAATTTTATAAGAGTGGCACCAACCACGATTCAATATCTCATTAAGTCAAATTAATTAATCACATGTGATGGTGAACCCTTTCGCAAAATAAGCAAGGCTAAGCATTCTAATCGTACCAACCCAATGTGACAAATAACATAGCATCACTAATTAAATTCCCAACCTAAGGTGACAATGGCATCAAGGTATTCCAAAATATCAAGGAGGGAATAACCAATTGGGACGATAACTACCAATACAAGAGTTTGAATAAAAATAGCAATGCAAGATAATTTAAAACAAATAATTAAATAATAGATTGCAAACTGGGTTCAACATGATCAAAGGACATGACTTGCCTTGGCCTTGCTCAGCTGAGGGCTCTTGATCTTCGAATCCAACTTCCGCTCCCTCGAACACGTGATCTAACGAGAGAGAAAGTGAATCGAAAAGACAAAAAGAAATCAAATAAAATTCAAATGAACTCCAAAAACTTCCAAACCTGAACCAAAAGGAAGAGCTCAATTTTAGATGAATTTAGGAAAAAGAATCGGGTCAATCGGAGCTAGGACGAGGGAGAACGGGCTCTTGGAAGATTGGATCTAAAGAAAATCGGGAAAATTGGAAAAGTGCACTGTGCTGTGGACCGGGTGCATGGGAGAACGGGTCTACGGTGGACTCGGCGCACGAAACAGTGCGGGCTGACTGGGCAGACAACGCGCGGCTAGGGCTGAGGTGGCGCTGACGGGCGGACACGCGTGCGGATAGGGCTGAGGTGGCGCTGACTCGGCGGCTGACCGGGCTCGGCTGACGTGGCACAAAGCGCCGCGGTCTCACGGGCTCGGGCGACGACGGGGCCCACTTGGCGGCGATAGGGTGCTCGGTGGACGGCGTCCACGGGAAGGCGAAACGGTGGGCGCGGCCGACGACTGTGGCGCGGAACCGAGGCGGCGCGGCGGAGCGGCGAGGCGGTGCGGGCGACGCGGTGCGGTCGGCGGCCGGGTGCGGACGCAGCGGCGGCCGATGGCGTTGGGCGGCGGGTTCGACCGGCGGCGGCGGCGGCTACCGGCGACGACGGACGGGCGGCGGCGGCGGCAGCGCCGCGGCTCGGCGGCGGCGAACAACGGCGAGCGACGGCAGAGGAACAGCGGCGAACGATGGTTGCGCACACGGGCGACGTCGGCGAACGGCGGCGCACGGGCGCCGGCGGACGGCGATGAGCGGCTGCGAGATGAGGGAGAAGCCCGGGGGGTCGGGCCCCTTTTATACCCGGGAGACGAAGAGTCCCGGGCGGCGCGGACGACGAGTCCGGGGCGGGGACGGCGGCGGAAAACGGAAGGCGGCAGCAGAGTCCCGCTCGGAGACGGGGACGAGTCCCGGGCGGAGACGACACGACAGTGGGCCCCACTGCGGGCCGCACGGAGAGCGGACAGCCGGATGCGGCGCGGTCGAGGCGGGCGGGGCGGATGGGCGGCGCGTGTCGCTCATCCAGCGAGGGAAAGCGGCGCGCGCGCGCGGATGTGCGACGCATGGCACGGGCGGGGCGGCTTGGGCCGGGACGGCTGGCTGGGCCGGCTGGGTGGGCTGCGGCCCACCGGCCGGTTTGGTTTTTCTTTTTCTTTTCTTTTTCCAGAAATTCCCATAAATCATTTTGAGCTCTAGAAAAATAGCAAATATATCCAGAAAAATCCAGCAAAATACCAATAAATTCCTTGAGACACATAGAACTCAAATAAAATAATTTTTGGCAAATGTTAATGTTTAACTTAATCATATTAAATCCTTTTTAATTAATGAAAATTCCATTTAAGCTTTAATTAATTCCAGAAAATTCAAATGGTGAATTTTATTTTAAAAGCTTCAAAAAGGCTCTGAAAATCAGGATGTTACACAAGGAGAGAAGCCAAACTTCACTTGGACACCAATACCACTAGCACAGCACAACAGCAAACCAAGCCATCACCACGGCCGAAGGCCACCTCGTTGCCCCACACCATTCCCCCAAACCAACCGAGAGCAAAGGGATGGGAGAAGAAGACCACGGCTCCAGCAGGCCACCCCTCTCCCATCCCCATCCCCAAACCCTCAAACTCCACGGCCAAGCCTCACCGGGCACCACAAGACCAGCATCGGGACAAGTCAACTAGGAGCAAGAAGGTGGCAAGGAGCAAAAATCACAGGCCAGCAAGCGGTAGGAGGAGAAGGCCACCACCACAGCCAATCAACACACGGCCAACGCGGGGGAAAGGCGACGCCATAGCTATTCCAAGTCTCTTCCCCAAAATCAACGCAACCACCATTCCACGAAGGTAATCCATGCCCCCAATCTCCTATGATTCCAGTATTCAAAACCACACATGCAACATAGTAAAACACTAGAGCACCATCAACTGTTAATCAACTAGAAGAACATAGCAAATCAGTGAGACCAGGAACCAAGGCAAACAAGCATAGTAACCCTAGCCTCCACGGCACTACCAGATTGCTAGGGCACCACCGTTCAAATTCAATAATAGCATCAAATTCACAGAAGTAAACCATGCATAGTCCATAGCTAGTAAGCAACTAGCTGAATATCACATAGCATCACTAGAGCACCATGAGCCATCACAAAGATTACTGGCCGATGGTAGAAGAAATAGAGGGGGAGGGAGTAGAAGAAGTGAGTCAAGAGGGAGGAGGAAGCGCAAATCGGGGCCGACAGGCAAAAGCCCCAAACCTAAGGTTAACCTAGGGTTACCGGTAATAGCGCGAGGAGCGGGCAGCGAGGAGCCGGAGTCGGCGAGAGGCTGGAGAGACCGACGTAGAGGGGAACCGGCGGCGTTAGCAGCTCGAACGCACAGGGAGGCGTCGGAGGTGGCGAAGCCATGCGGCAACCCGAGGATGATGGAACAGTGGCTCGAAGCCGAGCCGGAGGAGGAGGCGCAGGGAGGAGTCGGCGGTGGAGGCGCCAGAGCTAGAGAAGCCGAGGCGGCGCGGCACGAGAGGCCGGCGGTGCGGCGCCGAGTGAGATCTGGATCGGGCGAAGTGAGGAGAAGAGGTAGGACAGAGAGAGGCGAAGGGAAAAAGGAGGGGATCGGCCGGGTGACAAAAAAGGGAAAGAAAGAGAAGAGAGAGGAGAAGCACGCGCATAATAAAAATTTGTCTTCATAAATATTTAACTTTAAGTAATCGATTACAGATTAAACTACTTGTTAGCATTATGCTAATCATGTTAAATTACCAAATATCACTAATCAGTAGTTACGATTATTGAAACCTAATTAAGGGCTGTCACTAGATTAAAATTGGCACGTATTGATTGAATCAGTACATTGTCATTCATATCATTTGATTTTTCTAATTAAATACCTACTTAACCCTGTTGATAGTATAAACTTGTGAAACTTCCCTAATAAATATTCATGATCGTTATAAATAAACCAAGCCCGTCGATGGATTAAAATAGGTACATAGGTATATTAAAATATGTGTATCGTCGTTTAGACCACCCCATGGTATATTTAAATACTCAATGGCATATTTAAATACTCAGATGATGCTGTTAGTAGCATTTAAATTATAGAGATTCACCACTGATTACTTTGGACAATTAGAATATTAACTGCAGTCCGATGATTTAAAATGTACACATCGATTAAACTTGTACGCGTATGGATTAAATTAAGGGATTGTAGTCTTAGCCCATTTTGTTGCGAGTTTAAATAACCAAATAGTTTGGTTAAGTCCATCTAAATAGTAGAAAACCATTAATCAGTATTTACGATGATTAGAATAAATGAATTGCCATATGTTGGTTAAAACGTAGCATGTACCGCGATGCATTGCCAATTAAATCATTCGGGGTTATAACACAATACCTATTTAACCTAGATCATGTTAAATTACATAACTTCCCTGATAAACATTCTTGGGTATTAAAAATAAATTAAGTGATGCCCATAGACTAGAATTTGCATGCATGTGAAGTAAATTATCATAATATCATTGAGACACCTATTGCGCATTTAAATGCCCAATTAATTTTAGTAGTCGATTATAAACTGTAGAAATCCACTGATAAATATTCTGAATTATTAGAATAAATTCATAGCCATCAGAAGATTTAAAACTGTTTGCGACGATTTGAATAGCACACGATGATTTAAAATCATGCACGCCAATTAAACTTGTACATAGTTATTTAAATAGCATAAGTTGTAACAATCCGTAGCTAGCTAAAATAAAACTTGGAGATCGTATGGATTCATTTGTGTCGATAACTTAAATAGTCACGCGCGTACTGGTTACGAGAAAGGACCGTTACCAAGAACAAAGAATTTATTTAAATAACCCTAAGACCTAAAATGAATTAGAGAGGTGAACAGATACATATGCACCTCATGCGCGAGATAGATTAGGATTAATGTTCACCAATATTTGTGCATGTATATATTTAATCATATCGCAAGGTAGATGGTCAGAAATCAACAAAAGCCTAAGTTTAACTTTTAAGTAAACAACCCAGCCCCATGCTAAGAAAATAATGTCAAATGACGAGTATAGAATACGAGATAACTAGGGCTACCGCGATCGAGTTAAGTTGAGCGAAGTCTTACCTTAGGAGCACAAGCACATTGATACCTTGTATTTTATTATATTTTCGTAAATTAAGTCGTAGTTGACGTATTTAATTGCAAGCGACAATCCAAGCTACGGGAACGACTTCACCCGATCCTACTTGAATCCGAGTATATGGTTAAAGTTCAGGCAAGCATCCCTTTAAACATATCTTGAGAGTATATTTCATAAAACAAGTATTTTTTGTATTAATTTAGTATCACCCTACATAGAAGAAATAAAGAGTATTTAAATCAATCAATGGCTATAAGAGATAAGAGATAGATGGCAACTGATGGAACAGTTGGTCACCTAAGTTAATTAAGAAGGTGGGCAGAGGTTGCCAGGGCAGGTGACAAAGGGATAGGTTGGGACCTCTGCATAAGAATAGAATGTAAGGAACCACAAACTTCATCCGTGTGAACAGACCATACCAAACCGTATCAACCAACATTCTGTTTCTCACGGACAGTCTAGTACTCTATTGAATTATTATATTCTCCACATGGGTAAGTATTAATTAGGGGAGGAACCCACAAGAGCCGGACCAGCATCGGAGTGGGGGATCTACAGCCGCGCAGAACCTAGAACTGGTAAGTAGGCCAGAAGTGGGGGAGGCGGATCGCAAGAACCCTGGACTGGTCAGGGACCAGAAGCGGGGTACGCGAAGGCGATATATTACGCAGATGGGTGTTGGGCGAGGGTCAGAAACCACCCCAGCCAACAATTATGTCACTTTCGGTGGGTCTGAGTGAGGGTGGTACACCGCTCCAGGCTGCCGCTTGTGAGTAACTGGGTGGAGATATAATATACTGAGATAGATGTATTAGCACTGTACTCTAGTCTGGGCACCGCATCAAAGGAATTGCGGAGATCCGGGAGCCAACATGAGCAGGGTGATGATGGGTAAAGTGATACAAGCTTGCGCAATGCTATACAAATCATGAATTCATGCCTGTCTCCGGGAAAGGAGAATTACGGAAACTTATGGGGGTTTTTACTGTTCATACGAATGTTCAGTAGTTTTCTAAATTAATAATCTGGAATTCTTTCAAAACAAACAAACCTTATTTTCTATAAGTCATGGGAAAGAAATTGAGCAGGAAAAAGAGGATAAGAATGAGCAAGAGATTGAGGATAGGAATGGATATTCCTAAAAGTGTAAAAGATAAGCATTCTATGCATTTTGCTCATAACGCTTGTTGAGTACTTTTGTACTCACCCTTCCTATTATCCTCCCTTCTTAGGATTGTCAATTCAGAGAATAGCTAGGGACAGGAGGAAGCTACCTGGATGGAATACCGTGGACTCGGAACACAATAGGTACAAGGCGGACACCCCGTGTGGAGTCGTTTTTTAATAGAAAGTAGTTAGAATATTTTCGTTTCTAAAGATTGTGATATTCAAGCCCTTGAAGCATTGTAATAAACTGTAGCCCTGCGTGGCGATATTTTTGTAATATCGTGTTGTGTCTCTAATTATTTTGTTGCAACACTCTGATTAGCTTATTATTCGTTAGAGCGATGTTTTATCGGCTAAAATGAATAATAATCTGTTGACTAGCATTATTACCCCTGGTAATAACGCAGGTCGTCACAGACACAAAGGTGGTTCTATACTCCACGTTTATTGTTGGTCATATGGGAAATTTGAATAAACAAATGCAAGTATTAAGGCAAATAATTCGCAAGAAGTGGTTTCTCATGGTTTTTCAAAATGTTAATTTGCATAAGAAGCAGATGCTGGAAGTGCTATTGTCAAGCCTAGAATGTGTCAAGCAAGCTGCAAGATTATCGTTACTATTGAGAGGTGATTCATATCCTAATCTACTAGAACTTGGAGAGGTATGCTACAAGGATTCCTATAAAACCATGAGGATGGCTATAAAGATCCCAAACAAGCAAGAGGAATTTATCTAAAACAGAGGTGCATGAGAGGATTATAGGTTAGATTGTTCTTTAGCACTAGATTCATATAAGGGCAATGATCCAATGGTACTAAGAGATCCAAGATAGTTGTAAGAGAGCAACAATCTTTTTTATTCTTTTGAGGTCGTGCTTAAAGAATTTACGATCGTTTTCGCCAAATCTTTCTCTCTCACTGTGGTCACTTCGTCGCCGTTATTTTCATTCTCTACGAGATTCATCTACGTCGTTCTCAATATCATCCACACTCATACCATATATCACAAACTCTGATCCTGATGCAAATCTTCCTTTTCTTCCATTTATCTTTCCATGCCATCTTTTCAGTATTTTTTTTCTTCTGCACAAATTTTCAGACTCTTTTATAAAAAAAATTTGACCGGATAATTTACACGATGAAATACAAGTTGTCCAATTACTGGATATTGATGCATGCACAGGTTGTATTTCACTTAATTCAGATGAGATTTTGCTCACTATATGATATTACCTTCTGAACTTATTGTCTACTAAACACAAAATATTGAAAAAAATTGTAAACTTTAATCAACAGATAAATATAATTCATATAACAAGCATGATTTTCTGTGGTTCATGCACAAATATTTATTTAAACTAGATATGGTGTACCTCAAAAAAAATTTATCTACATTATGGAAGTATTTTATATATAGAGCAAGTTTGCATTTGTTCCCAATACGCAATATATTAAATTACCAGACTCAGATTTAGATTACATTAACAAGATCAGCATTCCTAATCAAGTTTCTATTGCTCAGGTAAAAATGTGGACAGGAAATAGATAAATAAATAATTATCTTGATGGATTTTGTTAATCCAATAATTTATTTGTATACCCATATCCATTCACTCGTTTTCATTAATGCTGCATGGTAGCGCTATTATCTGTATTGCATTTGGATGTATCCTGTGTTGAAGTCAAGATTACGTGTACATTGAAAAAGTTGGCACACAAAAATGTCTTACTGTTACTTCCCTTCCATCTTGTGGCATTTCCTTATCAGTTATCAGTATCTAGATTTCCAGCTTGACTACCGACTCGGCACCTTGAATTCTTCAAAATGATGCCTGTCTAGCACATTTATAGCTCTACATATTCAGTAGAAAACACAGATATTTGACACCACGAAAGCATTGCCATTGATGCTTTCATCTCTGCTGTCATCGGTATGAGAGTTCAAGAATATTGGAATAGGATTCCTACTTTTTAAGTATGATTTCTACTTCATTTTGAAGGAGAGCTAGGGAACTATATAAAACCTCGAGGGGTGGCTATGGAGAACTCAAGCCATAAACCACCTCATCCAAAGCAAAATATGCACGAGAAAATTAGAGGATATATTATTCTTTAGAACTAGATTCTTATATAGTGCAAGGATCTGATGGTGCTAAAAGGCTCGAGAGGGTTGTTAGAGAGCGACAATCTCTTATACTCTTTTGATGTTGTACTTAAGAAATTTGCCACTAGCTTCGCCAAATCTTTCTCCATCATTGTGATTATTTTGTTGATGTTATTTTGGTTGTCTACGAGATTCATCTACTTAGTTCTTGATACTATGTATGCTCATGCCATATCTCACAACTCTGATCCAATCTGAGAGCTACATACATAAGAAGGGTATCAACTTATAACAAGTGGTATGAGAGCCAAGGCTGGATTAATCTGATTTGCGAGAAGGTCAATAAAGCATAAGGTGGCACAAAATCAAGATCGATGTCAATGATGTAGAGTCAAGTAGAGAAATTTAACAGCAGAGGAAATTTCAGTGTATGGCAATGTGTGGCGAAGGATGTCGTCGTCCAGCGAGGGTTAATCAATGCTTTTGAAGGGGATAGACTGGAAAAGACAACCGTTGAAGACTGGAAGGTGACGGAGCGAAAGGTTGTCAGTATAGTCTGTCTATGCCTCTCCGATCAGATAAAGTTCTTGATGATCAAGAAAAACTCACTGAAGAAAATATAGAGTGACTTAGAAGAATTGTATATGGCAAAGTCATTAAATAATTGATGGGTGCTGAAGCAACAAATGTACAAGTTGTGTATGGAAGAGGGAACATGGTTCGTTAACCATCTTAATGTCTTCAACAACCTTATCAAACAGTTGACTAGTGTGAATAAGAAAATTAAGGAGAACGATAAAGTCGTTATATTAGCATCATCTCTATCACCATCATGGGAGCAATTTCTGATGAATATTATTGTCAGGAAAAGCACATTCAATTTCAATGAGGTAATTGCATACCTATTGAAGGCAGAGTCTTTGAAAAAACCATCGAAACCATCGTCCTCGAGTGATCAAGCATTAGTTGTCGTAGCTATTCCAAGCAAAAGCTAAAGTCACAAGAAAAAAAAGGCAAGACCAAGGGCACACGCATTTGCTATCTATGTGATGAGGAAACTCATATGATAAAGGATTGTCTAAATTTGAAGCAAATGATGGTGCATGCTCAGTAGTGGTAGCGAAAGATATTCGGACGTAATTGTAGTCAGTCAATCAGGTACATCTCATGAATGGATATTAGATTTAGGTTGTTGCTACTATCTATGTTCGGCGAGGGAGATGTTCGAAGAAGGATCTCTACATCCAGCGCATGGAATTGTTCACTTTACGGATTGCAAGGATTATGTAGTCACTAAGGTGAGAATGGTTACATTGGAGATGTATGATAGAGCATATCACATAGTAATAGAAGTTTGGTATGTTCCCAGTTTAAAAAAGAATCAAATAGCTATGAGGTCGCTTGAACTCAACGGTTGTTAGGTATCATTTCGATGTGGAATCTATGAGTTACCTACATAAGGCAGGTGATCATGTAAAGTATCTGGCCCAATGGAGGATATTGATTAAAGGGTAATCTTGGAGGTGGAGCAATCAATGGAAAATCTGATAAAAATCCTAGACAACAAAAGGAAACCATATCATCAACATTAAGCAATCAGTTCCCATCTATAGTTATGTATGAAACTGCAAAGATGGTTGCAAAATATAGTAGTCACAAAGATGAAGGTGCAAGCTGTGGGAAGAAGAAAGACATGGTGGAACCAATCACGTTGTACCAATGAGAGGGTGGAGTTCGGATATTGACAAACCTATAGCATAGGTGGTTGTAGGAATAGGAGGTGTGGTTAACTAAACTATACAATGAATGAGCTCTTAGGTGGAGGGTCCTAGTAGGCTAGTCTAGACACCAATACACATATTATGGTAATGTGCATGAACCCATGTGGTGGGGGCACTTCCAAATATAGGAGAAAAACAAAAAAGGGAATAAACAAAAAGGCAGAGCCGACTTGGAGCGAATTCTTAGAGAAGCATAGTGATTTCAACAGATAAGTGTCAATGTGAAAATTATTGAGAGGTGACTCATATCCTTGAAGAATCCTAATTAGATTAGGATTCATACTTCTCTTTCAAGTAGAATTCCTACTTCACTTTACAGGAGGGCTAGGAGGACTATATAAAACTATCAGGAGTAGCTATAGAAAACCCAAGGCGCAAACCAACTCATCTAAAGAAAAATGAGTATGAGAGGATTAAAGGGTAGGTTATTCTTTAACACTAGATTCTTCTATAGAGTAAAGATCTGATGGTCCTAAAAGGTTTGAGAGAGTTGTGAGAGAGCGACAATCCCTTGTACTCTTTTGAGGTTGTGCTTAAAGAATTTGAGGTTGGCTTTACCAAATCATTCTCTCTCATTGTGATATTTTGTTACTGTTATTTTGGTTCTTTTTACAAGATTCATCTTTTTCATTTTTGATACCATGCGCGCTCGTGCCATATCTTGCAACTCTTATTCAATCTACGGACTACTTTGCATAAGGAGGGTATCATAGTATAACAATCGGGGACATGGGTAGCAAAATGGCATCCCTTCTCATTGGCAATTCTAGAGACCAACAGCAGGTGCAAGACAAGCTACAAAGAGTAAACCATTGGCTTATTGAGATAAAGAGTGTGGCAGAGGAGGCTAAGGGGAGGTGAATCACAAGCCATAGCCTCCTAGAGTGGCTCTTGGAGATCATCAGATCACTACTTCAGTTGGAAGAAGGCCAACATGATAATGATCTGGATCACTACTTCAGTCGATAGTATGTCGCTTTCTTTGCTTCATCGTGCTAAGCGTTTGCATGTTGATGTAGGCACTGTCAAAGTGCATTGTATTTGATGACGATGGTGTAAGCGGGTTTGATAGTGTCCTCAAAAGTTTGCAGATGATATCAAGCAATCTTAGAGAGTTTATCATGCTCTTCCAGAGCCACCCACCAATCTACATGCCTCTTTTTACTAATATTTGTGTCGATAGCTAGATGTTCGACAAAAATCTAGAAAGGGAGCTAATAATCAATTTCTTGTTGCATCATGATGATGACGCAAAATTGAGAAACCTTCCAATTATTGGCAATAATGCTGAAGTTGGAAAGTCTACTCTGGTGCAACAATGCTTGCGACGATAACAGGGTACGCAATCGGTTCTCTCTAATCATGTTGTTCGATTTCTTTTGTGTTGAACCTAATACAGAGGTGTCCGATCTTCTCGACATAGGATCTATGATAACTTGCACAAGAGACTTGACAAATTGTAGTTGCTCACCTACTACTAGATGAATGAACTTGTTACTCTTTAATTCGCCTAATCACACACGCACACCACTGACCACCGAGTAGAGTTTTTCAATCTCTCAATTCCCAGTAGAAAGGCATAATGATCTTTGGTAGAAGGATGCCCAATTCCCCTCAAGATCTTAGCTGTGCCTAAGACTTGGAAGAATAAGCGTGAAAACATCGAGATGATTTTAACAATTTGTAATAATATTTTTCATGGTCTAAGAACTATAAGTCTTGTACAGAAATATACATAGGCTAGGTGACCGACATAAACTAAGAAACCAATCCATGCTAGAGTTGACTTCTTCTGAAACTCTCCTAGATGTATTTGCTAATGCAAAAAGGAAACTACACTACATGACCGACTCAAACTGGTAATCAGCCATAGAACAGATATGCAGGTCCAAACTTTCTAATTCGGAATTTTTCCTTGTCTAGTCCACACATACTAGTCGATGATGAATCTGGTCAATGTTGTACTGGTCAACATTACATGGTCAACTTTGCACTAGTTAGCAACACACTGGTCAGCAACGCATTGTTCAGTGACAATGAACTGGTCAAGTACAGTAGTTGCAACACACTAATCGGTGACAGTGAAGTGGTAGGGCACACTGGTCACAACAGCGAACTGGCCGAGCACACTGGTCAAAACACACTAGTCAATGACAACGAACTAGTTGGGCACACTGGTCGCAGATGATGCATTAATCTGTCCTTGATGCACCCCTGTCTCCCAAGCCTCTCATGGGTCACATGTGCCATTACACACCTGTTCATCAGTGTAAGACCATGTAGAGATCACCCTATGGTTTGTGATGAGTAATCGACTTTGGTTTGCTTGTGTTATTGAATATTGAGTTTGGTTTTGTAAGTTTCCTGGAGTTCAGTGTGCTATTAGCACATAGCCGGTCTTATCATTTTGAAGGGCCAGTAAGACCGATGGGCATTGCAGTCTGACCCATCAGTGCATAGTGGTTAGATTAATGTCAAGCTTGTTGGTGTATTGTTTGACCAGAGCCCAACTGGTCAGGAGTGTGAGCAATCTGACTGGCCACTGGTTGGCAATCAGACTAATGGTGATCTGGTCGAAGGTTGTTGCCCGAACGATGGCTGACTGGTAGTAAGGTCCAATCAGAGGTGATCTAGTCATTGGTGTCTTGGAATTGATCAACAGTCTGAGCACCATGTGGGGAGCAGTCAAATCGATCAGTGCAGTGTGATCGGCCTATAGTTGGCGGTAGCTTTTCCAGAGAGGGGTGTTTATGGTGCGAGCTGAGTGTTGGGCAGTGGTCTGACCAGCCATGGTTGGTAGTCTGACCGACCAGTCATCAACAGTCTGACTGGCTTTAGGCTGGTGGTCTGACTGACCAATCGTCGATGGTCTAACTGGCTTTGAATCGATGGTCAGACCGATCACCCGTTACTGGGAAGGTATGGGTGCAACAGACTGGCATTTGGTTGGTGGTCTGGCTGGTAGTGGTCTGACTGCTCTGACCAATGAGTGTGGTCAAACCAATGTGTGTTTTTACAAAGCAGTGCATATGAGGTTTGGTTGTTGTGAGTTCATGTCATGGTTTGGAGAGGTGTGAGAGGGGAGCACATGTGTGTGTGTTGGCCTAGTGGCTTTGTACTCCCAAGAAAGTAGCAGTATATATTCATCTACAAGTGGAAATCAAATCTTGAATTTCGTCCAAGTCTTCTTCTTTATTTGACATGGCTTTTGGTGTTTATTTCTCCTCTCTTATTCTTGCTAGTTCCCTACTATGTGTGAGTGATGGGACAGACTCTATGAACCATATCCATCTACCTAGGGAGTTCTCATAGCAAGGTTCTTGGATTTCCCTCTCTTATGTTCTTGAGAAGGTGATTTTGGGGTTTCTTGGTGCCTTTGGGTTTGAAGTCCTCCAACCTTTTTAATAAAGAAGATTGTCTCGAATTAATGAAACCTCTCAGTTGGTCTCTTCTTTTCAACTTCTGACAGAGTGTTTTTTCAAGATAAGGTGTACAAGTTGATTGTAATACACACTGTAACGACTTCTGTTACTCTGTACTCCTTCACACGAATAGTCCAAAAGGCATAAGTCGCAGCCATAAGCTATAAGCCAAAGCCAGAAAGGACAAACCAAGATGATTTGGCTTAGTCACTGAAGTAACATTGGAAATTCCAATCAGATTGACCTTTCAGTTGATGAAAGTATGGCGACTCTGTAGATGTTCTGAAGCAACATTAGTTGTTGAGGCTATTTAAGTAATAGGAGTTTTGAAGCATTAACTATGTTAAAATAAACTATGCATTTTGAGGAAATTGGTCATTTTTTGTTGAACTGTTCTTTATTATTAAGTACTGCTAGGGCCATTTTGTGGAAATAAACACTAAAACTTCTTATGCTTGTTTAAAACATCCATTGTGTGTGATAGTAGTGATACCGAAGGACCATGTGAGAAGGTCAAGTGTTTTGTTGTGATGAACCGTTGATATTTTAGGGGTAGTGAGATTTTTTATTTTTCAAATTTGTGGGTTTTCAGAGTGGTTCTCAGACTAACCGATCTAACTGGCCAGAAATATTGGTCAAACAAAGATTAGTAAAAATGCATATCTAGAATATGATTTGGAGTTTTTGTGCAAAATCATGCTAAGTTGGAGCATTAATGTTTTGTTGTTATTCTTTTGATCTTTTGATCTCTTCTCAACATGACTAAGGTTAAATAGAATAATTGTTCTTTGATACGAATCTAGAGTGATATTGCCAATTCATTTGGTGAATTTAAAGCTTTTTGTGGAACACTTGCCATTTTTAGTAGCTTCACTCAACTTCTAGTTCAAATGGTCATTTTCAGTCTTTGCAATTCTTGTGTGACCATATTGAACTTCTATTTGCAAAATTCCCTATCTAAACTCTAAAACTATTTTCTATTTACATTTTTAAGAAATTGCCAATGGGTTCATCAAAAAAGGAGATTGAAGACCATGTGAAAATGTCTAGGGGTTATGTTGTGATGAACTATTGCCATTTTAGAGAGTGGAAATTTGGATTTTGCAAATTTACAGTTTTTCATAGCAATTGTTGGGCTAACCAGTATGACCCTAGAGGTCTGACCGGCCACCACCAGCGGTTAGACCAGCCGAGATTGACGGTTTGACTAGCAGGGCTAGGTGCTTCGGCCGAATTTTGGATTATCTGGGAAATTGAGTTGTGGCACTACAACATGAACAACCATTTACCAACACATACATTGCAAAACGTTAAACATACGTTGCACAATAATATCATAACTACGCATAACAACCCTATTTGTCATAAATCATGTGGATAGCTATAGATAACATGCGTTGCAACCTTATCCGTTGCAATCCTAAATGCAACTAGGCCTATCGATGGGGCATATCTTGATTTTTCGAGGCTCTGTCTAGGTTTTTTGGTTCGTGGGCTCAACTCTTTCCAAAAAAAAGCCCCAAAATAATAAAATGATTAAAATTAATGTTTTTATTCAAAATTATATCAAAGTAAAATTTTAACCAAAAAATAATTAAGAAATATTTTTAATTCAAAAAGTTTTGGTCTTTTTTCTGGCCTAAGGTCGAACCTCGTTGGGCCGGGCAGGTGAGCCCGACTTTGTATAGTTCTCTCTCAAAACAAATTTATGTCAAAGATAAAGAAACAATTATTATAGTAATAACAAACACCTATTCACAAGAAATTATGGCTCTAGCTTATGACTTTAGCTGTTGGCTAAAATTGTATCATAGCGGCTGTTAGTTTTTTCTGAGTCATTCAATTAAAAGAAAATTAAAAATAAGAAAAAAAAACCGTTATAGTGTGATGAACAATGCAAAGGAATAAGGAGAAAAAAAAGAAAAGGTAAAAAAGCTGAAAAAGCTAAAATAGACCAAAATTAGAAACCGACATGTTTCCAATGGCTTTTGACTTAAATAAACCAAAAGTTAAAAAGCCAGAAGCCATTTGGAGTAGACTAACCTATCCAGCTAATCATTACTATTATAAAAGAATGAGTTGGTGGTCGTATATCTCTTCTCCTCCAACCGCTTTATTCTTAACTTCTCATCACTCTTTACTTTTTAACTAATCCTCTTTCATAGCATGATTTTCTATATATCTAATAAATTTTGTTGCAACGTAGTGACTAGTTAACCAAGTATGTGTGCTTCGTCATCTTGCTCAAGCTGGACTGTCCATGGCGAACAACTGAGCTCTTCTAAGCTGATCCCAATCTTCCCTACCTACACCTGCACAGCACACACCATCCACTTCTCTGTGCCTAGGCGCCCCGTTCGCTATGCTCCTATTGTCACCAGCTATCACGTACTTGGTACTCTGCCTACATTGGCCATTGCCATCGCATCCTCCTTCGTAATCGGTCATGGCCGCCTCATCCACCACTCCCAAGCTTCCCCCACTGCTGCATTCTTCTCCTCCAGCCCCTCATCAGCTTCCTTCTCCTTATCCTTTGCCCCCATTGCCACTGGCTGTAGCTGGTCCTCATCATGCACTACAGCTGTTTGTGGATTTGTCCCTACAAAGTACTGTAGCTGCCTACACAGCTTTGACAGGTGGTCCTATCCATTCCCAACCAGCCTTCATCTTCCTCTACCCCAATCCACCCTTTGTCTTCCTCTCCTGTATGCCTGTCATGTTCCACTGCATTTGCTTGCGGTAGGCTCTGTTGTTCCGCTGTGTTGGAAAAGGAGGCAACAACACTGTTTGGAGAAGACCCAGGTATGGTACTAGTGATCCCAATCTGTATGCAGTTTGCAAGACACGAAATTTGTTGTTTGATTGATCGGTATGCATTGGTATTTGTCAAACCAAATTGGGAATTGAGACATGCTTGTGGGAGTAAACATGATTGGCTAAAAACTCCCTTGAAAATCTTATCTAATGAACATATCCTAATCCTATTTCCATTAATTTACCATATTAGTAAGTAGAATATATGCAATATTTTCTTTAATAACTACATGTGACCTGTAGAGACCTTGGAGCCAAAAAGACTAACTGGAATTGTTTCAAACCTTGGTTGCCTTGTGTAGGTATGTTCATTTCTGTTCTCAGTAGTTCACCCAGAACTTGACATTGAGTGCATATGCATGTACATTTCAGGTTATGATGTTTCATGTTTGATAAATTGATAGGTTTGTGTGCATGCATATTAGCCTTGAAACTCATATTGTCAAACCAAATTAGTTTTGCATAAAAGTAGCAATGTTGGATCGACAAACAATTCAAGTTCGACAACATCTTCAATACTCAAAGTCTTGGTAGAATTCATTAACAATTGAAGGCTAGTTATTTTGTGCCATCTCTATATAGAACTTATTCTGGAAGTTCCCTATTTTGGTACAGTAAAACAATTGTTTTTGGTAATCTTGATGGTAAAAAGGAGCTCTTTTGAGTTGTGCGAAAAGTGGCACTGGTTTCTATATTTACTCATCTATTTGTAGCAGCTAGTTCAATGTTTATTTGTGTCATTAAACATGTAACTCTGATTGCCTAGCTGCTGTCACATTTTATTTTTTGTGTTCTGATTTTTTCAGTGATGTAGTACAAGGAAACTTTCCTGTAGAACCTAAGAGTATTGTATATTGGCTTGTTGCAATTATCAAGTTAAGACTCTTTAATGTGCACTGCCTTTGGCATATTAATTACTTGTGACGATTAAAGACATTCGTATGATAATCATGTTCTTGCCAGAAACTAAAAGTCAAAAAATAAATAAATAAAAACTATAAGTTCAAACAATTATATGGCAATATCTTATGATTGTTATTAATTTACAGTGACAGCAATCATTGAATTTTTTTATACAGTGTCGAAATGGATATAAATGCCATCAAGTTGCTTTTGCGTTATCCTAATGGAACTAGACAACAATTAGCTGGCGTAGATGGATTTCTTGAATTTGCATAAAAGATAAGCCAAAATATAGCATGATTTTTTTGTGCATGTGATACATGCATCCACACTATTCTACTATCAAAAGGATGAAGTCTGTGGCCATTTGGTGTGCAATGGAATGCTTTGGAGATATGATAAATGGGCTTTTCATGGTGAGTCCTCAAAGGAACACAATTATAATCAGCAACCACAGCCTAGGAATCATATTTGGCGGATGAGTGTATGACGTTTTGTTTGAGATACTTAGAAGGCTTCTCCACTAAGCATAACAAACCATCAAGGAATCATTACCGACCCGGTCAGTTTGAATCTCCCATATATGGCCAGGAATCCAGTTTGTTTCCTCCAATAGGAAAACCATTGAGAAAACCATCTGCTTACACTTTAACTGATACAGAGAAATTACAAGCCTATAGATATGTGCTATACAACTATGAAGCTGGTGTTCCATATCTCAAGTAAGTGCCCTATCATAGCTTGTTAACATGTTGCACAAGATGTTTCAATTTAAATTTATGTTTATTTGCATTGTAGAGAACATGTTGTTGATTTGAAAAGGAAAAATCGCAATAGACGCCTAACTCCAAAAACCATTGAGTGCATGTAGAATGAAAAATTCCCTGATTGTTTTAGAGATCATGTAAGTACAATAGTTTAGTTTTTTCAATTTTTGAATTTAGCTTATGTATTTTTGGGTTGGTATAGATCATGCACTTGAAGTCGCAAGAAGACACAGAGCCTTTAATATATGTGGATATAGATTTAGAGCCAAGCTTATGACAAGGGGACTCAAAATAGCGAAGTTGTTGTGACTGCAAAAACATCGAGTTACGCTTCTACAAGTGATACTAAACCTATCCTTGGAGATGTCATGTACTATGGAAGGATACTTGATATAATTGGGTTGATGTTACTCGAGAAACTAGAGTAAAAACTGATAGGTATGGATGTATACTTGTGAATTTATCACATCGAATTCACACTGGTGAAAAGACTGAGCATGAACATTTTGTATTTGCCAATCAAGTTGACCAAGTGTTCTATGTGAAGGATAATATAAATCCAGGATGGTCAGTTCTATTGAAGATGAAGCCAAGAGATGATTTTGAAATGTATGATGAATGTAAAAATGTGGAAAGTGAACCTTATCATGTCGGTAATCTCATTAAGCTTTTTGATAATGCACATGATAGTCAAACATGTGTTTGAAGAGATATAGAGGGAACAACTGTAGATCCTAGTACAGGTTCTCATCATGAAACTTAGTAACTCAGTGAAGGTCAGTTTCTCATGGTTTTTGTCTTTTTTACTTATTGTCTATTGCCTTGACTTATAGCAATTATTATTTATGGCAGGAAATTTGGGATAGAGCCTTAATTCAAAGACAACTTCCTCATCATGATAGATTTTTGAATGAGGATGTCGTGCAATTATTTTTTTTTCTCGAACCCGCAGGAGAACTGCGCATCATTGAATTAAGAAGAAGTAATTGATACAAACGAGTCTAGACGACTCGACAAACCCCCCAGGGAAAAAACAAAAAACAAGGAGGCATCAATGCCATAATCTACGGAGCCCCTTTGCTCCCGCCATACACCACACATTGGCCTCCTCTCTAATGTCCCATATGATAACAATATGGTTAGGAGAGGCGCCCTCAAAAACACAACTTTTATCTGAGTGCAATTATTATTGTCTTGAATTATGGGAATGAGATCATGTTCTTCATACTGAGTGGAGAAGGAACCTATCAGCTTTTATCATTGGTCTGGATGCATGAACATGCTAAGATGTGTAATCTTGTTGTCTTGCAAATTCGTGCTACTTGGTAAATTTTGATGGGTATCGCCTCAGCCTTGTTGGGGTTTTAAGTTGTAGCTGAATGCGATAGTACCTCTTGTATGCACTTACGCTGTATTTGACCTGCTTGGATACTGTTGGTGTTGAAATAAGATTGGGTAGTGCAAGTGCATCACTTATATTATTCAAAACCTGATATTGTTGATCCTGAACCATTAGAGTACTGAACCTTCGGAGTGTAGTAGGTGCATGTTCTGTTTGTACACCTTGCTTGTAAAGTTTGATATATTATATAAGCAACTGTTGTTAGTTCTTATCCGACAATGTTTGTCTATCATAATGGTTAGATTATACAAAATAAGCAAGAAACAATGATGTTTTTGGTAAATATCTGAAAATTATTTGAATATAGGGTAGATGACCATGAGATGGTCAAGTATCATGCAAGATTTCAAATACAAACAATCAATGCATACTAGAAGAAATAAAAAATACATATTGCAATGAACAATTCCTTTTTTATTTTTAGATTTCCTTTTCATCTGAATTTGTCTTCTTTGTTTCTCCATATGTATATCAAGTTTGCACAGGTCATAAGTACTATAGTTTAGTTTTTTCAATTTTTGAATTTAGCTTATTTATTTTTTGGGTTCGTATAGATTATGCACTTGGAGCGTCAAAGATATCATCAATGAGGTATTAGATGGTTGACCCGTGGTCCACTTCAGTAGCAAGAAGACATAAGAGTCTTTAATATACGTGGATACAGATTTAGAGCTAAGCGCTATGGCAAGGTGATATTGCGTGATGGCTATATTAATCTATTGAAGCAAGCATATGTTTTTTGAATGAGCTAAAAATTTGATATAAGAATTTCACTTGCACCGCAAACATACCAAAAAAATTCTCCGCTGCAATTCATTCCATACTGCACAGCGAAAATCATAGAAAGTAGGACTTGTGTCTTTGCCTACACCATCCGGATATATTAACCTATTCAAACGAGCATATGTTTTTCCAATCAACGAAAAATTTGACATAAGACTTCCACTTGCACTACTAACATACCACAAAAATTCGCCACTAGAGTTCATTATTATTGCACAGAAAAAATCTTAGAAGGCAAGACTTATGCTTTTGTGTACACTGTCCGGTTATATCAACTTATACAAGTGAGCATTTGTTCTCTAAATGAGATAAAAATTTTACATAAGACTTTCACTTGCACCGCAAATAGATCAAAAAAAATCGTCACTACAATTCATTCCATACTGCACAGTGAAAATTATGGAAAGTAGGATTTGTGCTTTTGCCTACGCCATCCGGATATATCAACTTATTCAAACGAGCATGTTCTCCGAATGAGCTAAAAATTTGATATAAGATTTTTCATTTACACCACTAACATATCATAAAAATTTGTCGTCAGAATTCATTATGTACTACGCAGAAAAATCTCAGAAGGCAGGACTTGTGCTTTTGCATACACCATCCAACTATATCAACTTATATAAGTAAGCATTTCTTCTTTGAATGAGCTAAAACTTTTATATAAGACTTTCACTTGCCTTGCAAATAGGCCAAAAAATTCATCACTACAATTCATTCCATACTATGCAGTGAAAATCAAGGAGAGTAGGACTTGTGCTTTTGCCTACGCCATCCAGATATATCAACCTATTCAAGCGAGCATATATTCTCTGAATGAGCTGAAAGTTTAACATAAGACTTTCACTTGTACTGCTAACATGCCATAAAAATTTGCCATTGAAATTCATTATGTACAATGCAGAAAAAATCTTAGAAGGCAGGATTTGTGCTTTTGCGTACGCCATCTAGCTATATCAGCTTATACATGCGAGCATTTGCTCTCCGAATAAGCTAAAAATTTTATATAAGACTTTTACTTGTACCGCTAACATGCCTTACAAATTAACGGCTGAAATTCATTCCATATTGTACAGCAAAATTTTTGCATGCCACTGCAAATTGCATAAATATTTGGTATAATAATGAGATATGATTTTTATTGATCTACTTGAGCTCAAGGCCAACTCTGGCTTGACTAGATTTGAATATCTTGTGGCTTTGTGCAGCTTGCAAAGCTATTTTCATCTTCCTCCGTTTTTTCCTCATGCCATTTGTTTATCCCGCCATTCTTCCTCTCGCAAAGTCCCAGATCCCACCTTTTTTGGTTGCGTAGGGTAATTTCTACTGCAATAGCTAGGATATACAATTATTAAAAGAAAAATCAATGAGCTAACTACCACTTAAAACCTCTCGTCTCCCCCCATCCACCCTAATAGCATATAACTACCCCTGTGCCTGAAAACCTCTTGTCTCCCCCATTGACCCCAATAGCACGCAAGGATATGGGTTTCCTTTTCCCTATCCAAGCCTCCAGATCTCCCTTGCAACTAGTGGCTAGCAAGCGATTGTGCTTCCCCCTCTCCTTCCATAGGTCAATGGCTACTCCTTCCAGGCCCCTACTCCGGCAAGCAAGCAGTCACCCCTCCCGTGCATTCTTCTCCTGGTAATTTGTTTATTGTCCATTTAGTAATTCCTTCATGCAATCAATTTTAGGTCCAATCAACAACAATGTTGCAAGTAAGTCCAAATCAATTAAAGGATGAATTGATTGAAAATTGTTTCAATTTTATATTTTAGTTCTTTGTTTGAAAAATGTTCAGTAAAGAACAGATGCGAATATATCAATAACATATTTTCCATCAACAAACATTATTACTATTGTAATCAAGATAATTATTTTAGAATTCAGATGTAAACTATATGCCATTGTAGTTCAGCAAATATGCTGAGGGGTAGAACAAAGCGTGTTGTTCAATGCTATGATGAATATATGTCAAAGGAACATATTGGACAAGAGAGTTCCCCTCAAAAACAAGCTACATCATCTGAACATCAACCAATATCTACTAATGCTGAAGAAGGTCTAACAGATAGCGATGATGATGTTGATTGTAACGTTCAAGGTAATTACTAAGTTCTTCAGTATTACTGAGATGAAAATTTTATTACTTGCTTGTTGAACATCGATTTTATTTTGCAATGTAACACCAAATAGATGAAATTGGAGAAAGAAGTGTGGGAAGACAAAACTGAAAGGTGTTTGGAACCTTCCAAAAGGGCTTAGAAGTGTGGTTGCATGTAATGACCTCAATCAGCCAAGTGGTCTAGAAGTTAGACTTCTAGGCAAATTCCTTGGCACGGTTGCTAGGAAGGGATGCTTATGTAGCTTGAACTACAAGGTTCGGAGAAAATTAATAGGAAAGAAAGAAAGAAATACCAATGAAGAAAAAAATAAAGGTGATATACTTGAGCAAGTAAAGGTAAATCCTTAGTACATCCTACATTTTGTTTGCTAACTTCTAATATTTTACCTTACATTTTAATTTCTTGCATATTATTTTTGATTGATATGCAAATGAGATTCCTTTATGCTAGTCGGATGGAGAAATTTGTATTAAAAATATTGGAGAAAATGGAGGCAATATAAGTCAAATCTGAAATCACTTCATTTCGATGTGCATGAGAGCATTGAAGTTAACTACAACAATGTTCCAGCAGGTGTGGTTGCCGACCAGTGGATTGCACTTGTAAATAATTGGATGAGCAAGAAAACACTAGTACGTAGACACTATCAGATTGTCTATTTACATGTTGCCCTAATTGATTAGCTTTTCTACAATATTATCAAAATAAAATGATTTTCTGTGTTTGGTAATTCTATGACAAGATATAAGTGAGCAAAATAGGAAAAATTGTGCAAAGAAGAGGTCAAAATATACAACTAGAACAAAGAGTTTTGCTCGAAATATAGTAGAGTCAGTAAAGTTTTAGATCTCTAATTAAATCCATCTCCTTTTCCACTCATACCTTATACAAGGATTATCAACTCCTTAGTAATTCAATTGTATGTTCAATAGAGACAAAAAGATAATGAAAAGAAGAACCCACATAGGGTTGTTTTGTACATCCATACCTACCAGCAAAAAAGCGACAAGAACATAAATGAACATGTGGTATATTGTCAACTCTGAATCATTGCCTTTTTATGTTGCTATTTTATATATTACTTTTATTTACATTGATCATATGATAGGGTGATTTGAAGATACTCTTAGTCCAGCAGCCAGATTTAGTAGAAACCAGTCAAAGAAAGATTATTTGAAAAAGAGATGCATTGAATCAAATATTAGGAGCAGACAAGTCTGGGTGTGTACATAGTTTTGGACTACATCCAAATCTTAATCAAGTTTTGATCTGCCAACTTCCCATCGCTTTCAAAACATAAATCTTATTTCATTGGAGGGGGTACCAAATGAAGATGTTCTATCTCTTAGATTACAGATGGAAAAGATCGAGCAGCATGTCCAGAATCAAGATGCTATTATTCTAGAATCAAAAGGAAAGACAAAAAACTTGTAAAGAAGACAAATAAATCAGGTAAATTTAAAGAACTTCTCCATTAATCACTATATGTACTAATTTAATTCAATCGGCGTTATAGGAAAGTTTAGATCTAGTGTCTACAACATAAGATGCTCCTTATGTCGAGGAACAAAATTTGAAAAGAAAGTATGCATATCTGAGAAATACATAATAAAATATTCTCAAAGTTCATTAAAATATTCTTTGTTGAATAAATATCGCGTAACTCTCCTTTTTTTCTTTTGCTATCCACAGAGAGTATATGGTGATTGTCCTAGTCAAGAATTTAGTATGATTAAGCAGCAAAATAATACGATGCTAGTGTATGGAAATGGTATTATTTCCCATCTAGAATGTAACAAAATATAAATTTATACTATTTCACTATAAAGCAAGCAAAATGATTTCCAGGATGAGGATTTGCAGCTATCAAATAAATGTTCTATTGCAGAGAAGGTTTGCTCATTTACATATTGTTCTGAACTCACCATTGTTGAGCAGGAATATATTATGTTGGTACTATTTGCAACTATCGATGTTTACTATAGTTTGTCCCAATGTTATGACTTGTCCTTCATTATAGGACATAGGACCTTTTGTTCAAAATGACGATGTGCAACAAAGAATGAAAAAATCTAGAGCATACAAGGTTAGTTCACTTCTTTACTATGTGGAACTCATGACCATGGTTGATCATCAAAATAATATGATGCTAATGTTAGGAAATAGCATTATTTCTCAAAGAAAATTGAGCCTTTGTAATGGTTTTTTGTCTTTCACTATAGAACAAGAAAACTGAACCCCAAGATAACAATACACTACCAGCATATAAAGTTTCTATTGCACAAAAGGTTAATTTTTCCATTCATCATGTGTACAAATAACATTTCTTTCTTATTATAGTTTTGTATGAATTCATTGGTTGTAATGGTTGGATGGCAGACCATAGAAAGTTATGTCCGTGATGACATCAGGATGAACCTAAACAAGCATACTAATGTAACCAAGGTGAGTGACATTTACATCTATTAATTACAAATGTTTTAGAATTTATCTAAGAGTGTGCAGCTATTAAAATAGCATACACAACAGGTTATCAAAATAGCATACACAAAAAGACTAACTGGAATTGTTTCAAATATGAGTTGTCTTGTATAGCTATGTTGATTTCTGTTCTCTCAGTAGTTCACCCAGAACTTGAAATTGAGTACATATGCCTGTATGTTTTAGGTTATGATGTTTCAAGTTTGACAAATTGATAGGTTCCTGTGCATGCATTAATATTAGCCTGGAAACTCAGATTGTCAAACTGAATTAATATGCATAAAAGTAGCAATGCCGGATCAACAAAAAATTAAAGTTCAATAGCATTTTCAATAATCAAAGTCTTGGTAGAGTTCATTAACAATTGAAGGCTAGTTATTTTGTGCCATCTCTATATAGAACTTATTATGAAAGTTCTCTATTTTGGTACAGTAAAACAACTAGCATTTGGTAATCTTGGTGGTAATCTTTATGGTAAAAAGGAGCTCTTTTGAGTTGTGAGAAAAGTGGCACTAGTTTCTATCTTTACTCGTCTGTTTGTAGTAGCTAGTTCAATGTTTATTTGTGTCATTAAGCATGTAACTTTGATTGCCTATCTGTTGTCATATTTTATTTTTTGTGTTCTAATTTTTTTAGTGTTGTAGTTCAAAAAAACCTTCCTGTAGAACTTAGGAGTATTGTTTATTGGCTTGTTGCAATTATCAAGTTAGACTCTTTAATGTGCACTACATTTGGCATGTTAATTACTTTGTTCTGGTTTTGCATAACAAGTTAGACTCCTATTATAGTTTTCCATAAATCCACTGGTTGTTATGGTTGGATGGCATACAATAGAATATCATGTCCGTGATGAAATCAGGATGAACCTAAACAAGCATACTAACGCAATCAAGGTGAGTGACATTTACTTCTATTAATTATAAATGCTTTAAAACTTATCTAAGATCGTGTGGTTTTTAAAATATCATACACAACATGATGTTGATAAGGAAGCATCTTCATATTGCTCACATCAAGTGGCTCATGACAACGTAATATTTTTTTAGCAATTAATTATGTTTTTGTTGCTTGTATATTTTGCAAATGATCAACTATTTACACACATTTCTGTTAAGTTTTTAGTAATTCAATGCTTAATTCTAATTGTTTGACCTCCTATTATTAGCATGATAACCAGAACAAAAAGATCTCAAAAGGAACTAGTGCAGCAATGCTTGCTAGTGTACAATATACACTTTCTCAATTTTGTATTCTATATTTCTGTATAGCTAAGAAATTATTTAAATTGTAGACGAATGTTCCACATAATATCTTTTATAGAACAACACAGTACAACAAATTGTTTGGATACCAATATGATAGTAGTATGACAGTCTTTAAGTTTATATGATACATGACACTTCACAAATATTAAATGTATGCTTTGTTAATTATATGCTCATGTACTTATATATGCGAACTAGGTTGGCACTAAAGTATTCTTAAAGAGCTAGAAAAAAGCAAATAAGGATGTGGCTCTTGCTACAATCATAAGTTGTGATCCAAAATATAAACTTGATGGTGTTCAGCTAGGAAATGAATTCTAGATGGTGCATGCCAATCTTGCAATGGAAAATGATGAAGAATTGGTATGGCCATTCAAAGGATACAAATTGATTGGTCATGCAATAGGAGCTAACATTGCGTGGCCTTCAACTTTTGTACGGTGCTTCTTTTAATTCTATTGTTTTAGTAATGTGATTTTGTTTCTTCCTAATGGTGCATTAATGGACTCCAGTTTTTCATTATATGCTAAGAAGATAAATGGATGATGCTATGAATGGCATGCTGAACACAAGGTGGAGATTGGTGGCACTAGCATATGATTATTCATTATGTTTTAGGTTTTATTTTCTTAGAAATGATGTCTTCAACAAAATATTTATATCATGTATTGTGTGGATGGTATTCTATGCAATGCAACAATTTGTCTTTAATATATGAGTGTTCCTATTGATGATGTTATTACCGATATTGATTTTTTTCCACTTTAGCTTCTATACGCTTATAAGCATTGCGACAACCTCATTATATCCATTGTCAAAATATTATAAATCATTTTTGCACTGTAAGTACCAATGGTTCTACGCGTTGCAATAGTCTAATTATATCCATTGCCAAAATAGCAAAAATCATTCGTGCATGGTAAGTATACATGTGTTGTTATGACCTAACTATAACGGTTGCTACTTTGCTATGTTTTTTCTATCTGTTCCCAACAGATCTATATATGTTGTAATAGACTCTTGCATCGGCCCCAATGGCAACTCATAATAAATGCGTTGGTGTAGGCCTTAGCAACAATTATTTGGACTTTTAACAATGCATGTATGCGTTGACAAAGGGGTGTTCATGTTGTAGTGTAGTGTATTTTGGTTGGACCTAGGTCAATGAATATGTGCTGCATGATGCATGTTTCAGCTAACGTGGCTGAAGTTGTGAAGAACTTGTGCGTGAAAATGATTTCTTTATCTTTAGATGTGCAGGATCGCTTGGAGTCAATCATGATCAGAAGTGAGGATCGGGGCTACACTCATGAAGGAGTTGAGGCCCAGAATGATGAAGAATGCCGGGTGAGATAGCTGAGTTTAAACATGGCACATGAAAGGAAAGAAATGTTAAAGATAAGTTCGAGCAACAGGTTGCACCATGTGGCTTGGTCGGTCCATATGAGGTATGATCTGGTAGAACTGGAATGGAAGATACTTGCTAACGTGTGGCAAGCCAGTGGTCCACCTATACATGGTAAGCATGACAATTGCTTGCAAGGAAAGATAAAGATCAGGTCATGAAAGGGTATTTTAGTAAGTTGACAAAAATATCATAAACCACCTTAAATATAACTGCGGCACTTGGGAAAGTGGTTTAGGTCAAGAAAAAGCTGAGAAGACCAAATTGGATCAAAGGCTTAGGACTTAGCATATTCAGACTTATATGCTTTAAAATACGTGTATAAGTGTAGCGTGTGAGTAAAACCCACAATGTGTGGGGTTAACGGATTTTTCCCATATGTACTAAATAGATAGTATCTATTAGAGTTACATAGGTACTGGTTGCATATCTATTTAATGGGTTGGGATGGAGACTTGCTAATTAATCATCCAACCTTCGCGATTAAAGTGTTCTAGGGTTAGGGTTTGAGAAGTGTGAGTATTGTAGTGTGTTCTCTTGTCCTCTAGGTGGAGTGGATGTAAAACTTCTATCCTTAAGTAGCAATACATCAATCTTTTTCATGTCTCATGGAATCCTCTTGTGTTTATTGATTTACTCTTGATCTTGTTTGTTTTCGTTCTTCTCTTTCTCCCCTTCTTGATCTTGATATTCCAAGGACATATAAGTAATGAAGATGACTCATGCAAATCAATAATATCCATCTAGGCATCTAGTTTGCAAGTTCATGAAGTTACCCGGTTTTGATTAGATTTGGCCTCTCCGACTGATTTGGTGATCCGAGTATTTTTTTTTCCTTGATTTATTTGGTGTTCTTCGTTGCTATGATATGTGGAAATACATTTAGAGTTATCTTGACCATCTTCTACCTACGAGCAAGTCATATTTCTCATTTTCAGTTCTTGCTTGGTTTTGGTGTAATCTTACTTGATTCTAAGAAAGGTCTAAACTTTGACATAGATTCTTCTAATTCTTGGTTGGATTAGATTCATGAGACCATAAGCAAGGTGTGTGCAAATTTTCAGATTATTTGGATTTGTATTTTTGAAGTTGCACAAACAATTGCTTAGCTTCGGGTTGATTTTCAGTTATGGAACAGGGGAGGCCGCTCTAACTGCTTCAATCCCGATCAGACCGCCAGGGGTCAGTCGAACCGCCCTTTGGCCAGTGGTCAAACCTCTACAGGCCACTGGTTTGACCGCCTAAGGGCCAATATTCTCGGATTTTTGGTTTCTTGGTTCTCTAGTTTTAGTGATGGCTTTCCATTCCGATCTTCATAGCTTTGTAGCTATCAAAGTGAATGATTGGTGAATACTTAAGGAAAATTCAGAGGCACCATTCACCACCCCCTTCTATGTTATCATACCGGTCCTACAGATACCTTTGTAAATCTGACAACTTTTGTATAAACATCAATAATTAGCTTGTGACCTTGCCTCAACATTTGCTGCATGTGACCTTGCTGCAAAACATACTGAGGTGTCAAATGCTTACTCTTGTATGAAAGGCTAATTAATTGAATCAGATAAAAATATCAACTAAATGCTAGAAATTTTAAAATAAGATGATTTTCGAAACAAGAAAGAGCTAAGGCAGTTTCAGCCAGTCTGAGTTTCAATATAATTCTTTTGTCCATCGCCATCTTTATCAAAAGGAAGATTCCTGGCATATTAGACTTTTCCACTACATCGTTGTCCATTGCAAATCTACCGACACCCCAGTCAAAAGTAGGGGTGGCAATTCCTCCCGAGGAAGTGGGCCCTAAGGGGAATTTCCCCATGGGAGGCGGGGGACGGGGGTGATCTCCCCCATGGGGGAACGGGGCAGAGCCCCGCTACACTAGTGCGGTAGGGATGGGGGTTGTCCTCGCCTGCGAAGCCCCATAGGGACCCGGTAAATATTAAAAAAATACTTTTTAAATAATAGATTATAGATTTTTAATATAGGCGATTATATTCTTTTCTTGTATATTTGACTAAAATTTGAATCTATATGTCAGAATATATATCTTAAAAAAGTATGACTAAATAATTATAAATTAATAAATAATTTTACATTATTATTTTTTACCCCCACGGGGATCCCATGGGTGTCAGGTCCCCGCATGGACCAGGGACGGGGGGCATCTTCCCCCAGTAGCCTTTGCGGGGTGAGGTAGGGGGCTTGCTAGTAAGGGTAGGGACGGGCCCCGGGGGCCTCCCCAGGACCCCCCACTCTGTTGCCACTCCTAGTCAAAAGTCTATGGCCTTCGGGAAGTGAGAGTTAGCTCAGTGGTGGGTCCGGTTGTTTTGAATCCATCAGTCCCGAGTTCGATCCCTAGATCGAACAAAGGATTACCTATATATATCCTCTCGGGCTAAATCCCAAGTTGGGAGAGAATATATACACGTGGGTGTATTCAGTGATTAAAACATGTGCCTATGTTCTGTGGGATATAGGCCTCCACTCTAGTTAGACGTGTGCTAGTGAATGCACCCATATATGTATGAGTTGGGGCATGCGTGCGAGATGTTTGTCATTCGTTGTACTCTAGGAAAAAGTCTATGCCTTTCAGCATCATTCAGACTGCATCCTGATATGTGAAAAGGGTACCACACAGTTCTCCCATTATTTCTCCTCACTGGCTTCTTTGACTTGGCCTCTGATTTGAACCTGCACTTTACCTCGTCAAAAAATGGTGAATACTGAATAGGGGGCGGGCTCCTATAAGGCTATAACTGAGAATTTTCAGCAGAAATTTTCATACACAAGATAGATCGACCATCAGAGAAGTTTCACCATGGCTCAAGTTGTCTCCGCGGTCATCGGTGACATGATTAGCAGAGCTCTCTCACTTGTTATTGGCCATATTGCAGGGCGACTTAGCACTGAAGCCAAGCTAGGAAGGGTGCGCCATATGCTAATCAAGATTGAAAGTGTGGTGGAGGAGGCCAAGGGGAGGCAGATCACCAACCATGGCACCCTGGAGTGGCTCTCGGAGCTCATCGACTGCATGTACCAGGGTCGTTACTTGCTTGAAGTATCAGGGAATGGATCAATCGAGCTCATAGATGATGACAAAAGCAACAAGGTTCTAACCCATCCCCATCCTTTCTTATTGTCCTCTATCAATCCCGCTAAGCGATTGCGCGTTGCTGCAAGCACCATCAAGAGCCTATTTTCCCATGACGATAGACTTGACGAGATCAACAGTGTTGTAGAAAATTTGCAGAGCATATGCAACGATCTCAGAGAGTTTATCATGGTATTGGAGAGCTGCCGGCCAATCCGTAAGCCACTTAGAACTAATCTTTATGTCGATTGCCAGATGTTTGGCCGGCATGTCGTAAGAGAGCGAGTCATCAATTTCCTGCTACACAAAAACAACCCCTCTGAAAGAAAATTAGACATCCTTCCAATTTTCGGACATGTTGGAGTCGGAAAGACCACACTCGTTCAGCATGTTTGTGATGATGAAAGGGTTCGAAGCCACTTCTCACCAAGCGTATTGTTTGATTTCTTCTCTTTGTCTATTGTGGCCAACAGTGAGACAAGGGTGGTGCTTCACTCTAAATGTAACACAGGTGACCTGGGAAATTTCAACGACTCGCTACATGTACTCAAGCATAAGTTGCACAACAAAAGGTTCCTCATGGTATTTGAGAATGTTGATTCGCATAAGAGGGAGATGTTACAAGTGCTTTTGTCAAGCCTAGGATGCGGTAAACAAGGGAGCAAGATCATTGTCACCAGCGACAACAACCACATCGTAAGAATTGGAACTGCGCAGCCTATCAAATTGAGGATCTTACCACATGCAGCGTACTGGTTCTACTTCAAGGCGCTTGCATTTCCAGGGGCGGATCTTGAGGAGAACTGCCCAAGGCTAGTAGCGATAGGTAAAGCGATTGCAAAGAGGCTAAACGGGTCATTCTTTGGGGCTAAGATTATTGGAGCATTGCTGAGAACTCATCCAAATCACCAATTCTGGTGCAAGGCCTTGAGAAGTAGTATCGGCGAGCTGCCAGTTTTTGGCAGTAGTCTGCCGTACATCTCTGATGTGGCCAATTACTTCCTCTCAAGCAAGGTTCTAAATCTCTGGATATATCTGCCGCTATAGCCGGATATAGCTTCTGAGCAGCTTCGCCGCTAGGAAATTTTATTTTTGCCGCTACGTTATCTCGGGCGCTATTAGCCAGCTATAGCTGGATATAACCGCTAAATGGGCGTCATCTCGGGCGCTATTAGCCAGCTATAATGGGATATAACTGCAATCAAGTACTAAGCGTCTACTAAACTTGATGTTGTTGTTTTGTTTTTGCTAAGTAACGATGTAACAGACTAGCAGTCTTGTTCTTTTGATGAACTATTTATGTCAAGAACAACCCTGTGTATGAGGTATGAACTATGGAGTATGAACTATGATCATGTGAACTTATGTAAGTATTAGAACTCAGAATTTATGTGAACATGGAATGTTTTTGTCCAGATTTTTTTCAAAACCGCTAAACAGCTTAGCTGCAGATATATCCCGCTATAGCTGGTCATAGCTGATATAGAGCACATCCGCTAAAGGGCATAGCCAGATATTTTGAACACTGCTCTCAAGTCATCTAAAAATGTGTCATGTCAATGCCTACACAGGCAGGCCTGATTCGATACACAGAACACTCTCTAGCTTGCAAGATATTTGTCTTGCGAGTCATGATATTGATAGGCATAATTTGGTAGATGATCATGGTAACTCACTCAACTTGAACGTATTATTGTGCAAATCAGTCTTGCCTTTCTACTGTGTGTACTACGTTGCTCACTGTCACCTGGGGGTGAAAGATGGATGCGGATTATCAACATGGATGCGGATTATCTGAATTGTTCAATTACCGTATTCTATAGGAGCAAATATGGTCACCTGTGTCACACCTTTTGGTTTGAATTTTCTGCTCTAGGTACTGAATATTCTCCTGTATCATGCTAAGTTGGTTTATCTTTAGTAAAACATGTACTAAGCTTTGAGATGACTGTAAGTCCTGTGCACTGAATGTTTATTTGGCAACCTAAAATGATCTTTTGTTGTGTAATAGTTGTGAATTTGCATTTCCCCGTTACGGGGTGAGTTCTCACCTATAATGTGCCTTTTAGAATTATAATCTTTCGTTAGCAGCGTCGCCCTTCTTCCATTAATTTAGGCCACCTTTGTTAATCTTCCTCTTTGGTGTAATGCAAAACTGCATTACCTGGAGAAAGCAAAATTAACAATTGTTTCAGTGATCGAAGTAATGCTTTTAAGAATTAATTGAGCGAATCAGTGAAGTAACATCAGAAAATTTCCCATCGATTGAACGTTAGTTTAGTGCAAAGAAAGTAATGCGCCTCCGTATGACTGTTTTGAAGCAACATTAACTGCTTGAAGCAATTGAAGTAACATTACTAGACAAAAAAAATTTCACATGTTCCAATTTGATTGTTTATTTTCTCATTGTTGTCTTTCTTTGTCCTTTTGTACACGTCCATGCTATATGTCTGCACAAACCCACACATGCACACAGCCAATTAGGGTGAATCAGGTACTACGAATTGGTAAGTGGTAACATCCTAGGGTCCAAACGCGCTAAATCAGATTCTACGAATAGTTAAGTGCTTGTCAATTTCATTTTGTTAGGTTGTAAGAGCATTTTTCATCTTCAAAAGCTAGCTTGTGAGTTAAGGGTGAAGAACTATGTGAGAAAGTCTAAGTTTTTGTTATGATAAACCATTGTTATATTGGAGGTTTTGGGATTTAAATTTTGCAAAAAAAAATGGTTTTCGATTTTGCTGTAGCCCTAACGATTTGACCAGCAAAAGCATTTTTATTTCGACTGAATTGTAGTTTTGGGGAATTTAAGTCATTGGATGATTTGGTTTAACCTAAATAAGGGAACGTATCCAGTGCTAATGCCCATTTGGGTGCTAACATGCTAATGCCACTCTGGATCGTTAAATCTGCCTCCTACGGCTTAGATCCTTGAGGGTGGAAGCACCCAATCCACTTATGCACATTTGCCCCCCCCCCTCCCCCGTCATTTTTTCCTCCCCCCGC
Source organism: Dendrocalamus sinicus (assembly GCA_036346575.1). Taxonomy (NCBI): domain Eukaryota; kingdom Viridiplantae; phylum Streptophyta; class Magnoliopsida; order Poales; family Poaceae; genus Dendrocalamus; species Dendrocalamus sinicus. Next base: position 11,416,722 of record CM070674.1, on the reverse strand, counting down.
CTAACTCCCTTCTCCGCGCGACGCCTGATCCATTCGCACCAAACGCCGCAACTCCATGTGCGCTTAGGCGAAAGAGTTAGGGTTAGGGTTAGGGTCCGTAGCACCACAGCCCCCGAGCATCGACGCCCTCCGACCGGCCTCCTCCCCACGCTTCTTCCCCAAGCGCCGCCGCCCTCGGACCCGGTGTGCTCCCCGACGTCGACAACCTCCGACCTGGCCTCCTCCCCGAGCACCGCCGCCGTCCGAGCTGGCCTCCTCCCCGACCTCCTCCCCGAGCTTCTTCCCTAAGCGCCGCCGCTCTCCGACCTAGTGTGCTCCCCGAGCGTCGACGGCCTCGAGCTGGCCTCCTCCCAGAGGGCTGACGCCGCCCTCCGACCTGGTCTGCTCCCCGAGCACCGACGCCGTCCGAGCCGGCCTGCTCCTCGAGCATCGACGCCCCCAAATCAAACCCCCGAATCAAATTGTGTTTGTTACTCCAATTTTTGTGGTGGAACTGAGATTCTGAATGTTTCTGTATGCTCTTCTGAATGAATTTGCGATTGATTGTTGAATGAATTTGCAATTGATCAGGTTGTTTGTTTCTCCAATTCAAGATTGATCAATGATGTTTTGTGTGTGAGAAACCTGAGAATGTTGTGTGTGTGTGTAGAACCTGTGTAAAGTGCTTGTGTAGTGTATATTGGCAAATTCAGTTAATTGGCAAGAAAATGGTGCTGTGGAGATGCAGCAGCAATAGAGGCTACCAGTTCAGTGAAATAATCTTTTGAATATACAGCAAACACAGCAGATGTTGAACCAACAGTCCATGCCCTTGCATCAGCCATAGCAATTGGGCTCCCAGGCAAATATGCCAAGTCTACAGTAGTAGTAGCTTCTTAAAACTGTGCCTAATGTTTCAAACATTCAACGGATGCATATGCTACAAACAAAGGCATCAGTCATACAAAAAGTTGAAATCAGAGATGAACAATTGGGGGAACTCATGATGAACAAAAGTCAACTCAAGAGATAGGGGGAACTCCATTTGGACCAGAATAACTTCTCTGGGGATCTGCCATCAGATCTAGGCAACTGCACAGATATCATAACCATAGACCTCAGCAACAACCACTTCAGCGATGATCTAAATAAGGTCAACTTTTCTAGCTTGTCTAAACTAAGAACTTTTGATGTTCTCATGAACAACTTATACGGCACAATTCCAGAAAGCATTTAGAAAGCTAACAATCCTAATTCTGGGGGGGAGCTTCCGACAGGAGGTCTTGCCAGAAGATGAAACAATTTGGTGACTTCTCCACAACTGCCTTGCATTCCAACGTAAGAATAATTCACCACCTCCCCCTTAACATTTTTTCACCAGTACTTGGGAACGACTTCTGAATGCAAGCACACTTAGATAGAAGTGGAAACTGCATGGTTAGAAAATGTAAATAAGAAAAGGTATATGAGTCAGGGAAATGTGACAAATATTATTTTAAGAAGATGATGTATAACCTTAAGAATATGACAAACTATGATCAATGTGTTGTCGTCCTCAAAGGGTAATTACGGTTATCATGGTATACAATCTCCTTGTATGACCTACACAAGCGTAGCACCCTTGTTTTGTTCTCAACATTGTCATTTTTCTTCTGCCCCGGCTTTATTCTCTTGCATGTACCCTTGGAGTTAACATCGTTTGGTGGCTTTATGTTGACTTCCTTAGGAATGGGATAACCTGCAAATGCTTCAATCTCTTCAGTCTTACTTACCACGTTCTCAGGAATTAAAGGAGTCACATCTTCCCTAAGTTTGACAAACTGATCACTAAGAAATTTTAAGCCCTCATCTGTTCCTCTAGCACGGTGAATTAATTCCTCCATGTTCATACGCATTTTTGATGCCAACTTGTCTTTAGTTGTATCTATTGCACTCCTTGGTTTTTCTTGTAACAAATTGCCTTCTCCATCAAAGACATCATCCTTAGTTACCATTTTAGTCCACCTCTTCAACACAAATGGGCTTGGTAGCACCTTAAGTGATGGACTCTGCAACACACGAACAATATGGCGGCAAGGGATTCCAAATGACTCGAAGAACATGCAGGAGCATTTGGCATCTTTTATTGTAAGGTTACAGCGTACCTCTCTTACCTTGTTTGAGCCATCACTAACTATTGAGATTTCGTACCGTCCTACGGTTTCCATGTTCTCCACATTACAATGTTCCCGAGCAGCACACACTTCTTTCTGAAAGTCAGTGAACACAGCGAATGTGAAGACCTCATTTCCATGCTTCTTTATTACCCAAGTAGTCTGCAACATAGGCATTGCGTGCAACGTGGCATTGTCAGCTTCCAACTCATTCTGACGTTGTTCTTCAACTGCATTAACAAATTTGATCCAAAATTCCACTAAAGAATTTTTGAATCCAATAAACCAATTGAAGAAAGAGTTCAAACTCTCTGACCTAGAAGTGGTTCTAAGGATTCCCGCCAAGAATATATCTTTGAAGTAAGCGGGTACCCATGATGCATGAATTCGGTACCGAGTAGCCAACCACTCATTGGATTCCAAACCAAAATCAGAGATATTGGAAGAAAACTGTTCCTCAAATTCCTCTGGAGTTTCTGAGGCCCATACACATGAGTTAACACATTGGTACAATAAAGGGTTTTCTCTCAAATGTGGTGGTACCTTCATTGGAAGCTTTTGCAAAATGTCTCACATGCATAACCTATGCATGCTAGTAGGGAAGACAGTAGAAATTGCAGTCTTCATTTCAGTATCTTCATCAGTTATGATGAGCCTAGGTGCAACTCCTCCCATTGCTTTCAAAAATGTACAAAACAACCATATATATGTCTCAGTCTTCTCATTACTTAGTAGTGCAGCCCCAAGTAAGACACATGCCTTATGGTGATTTACTCCAGTGAATGGTGTGAAGATCATGTTATAATGGTTGGTGTTATATGTAGAATTAAACGACACAAGATCTCCAAAATGGATATAATTCTTCCAACATGTACTATCCGCCCAAAATGCATGTACCAATCTGCCTTTGTCATCAACAACATAATCAAAGTAGAATGAAGGATTTATGTCATTCTTCTTTCTCAAGTTGTCAATAAACATCTGAGCATCCGATGATTTAATACAACTTCTCAATTCTTTATGATAATTCTGCAAGTCTCTCCTCGTGCATCCTACATTCTCAAATCCACCCTCACTAATACGGAGATATCTATATGCCCTGCTTGTGCCGATGCCTCCTTTATGACATGTGATTAATGTACGCTTGGCATTCTCATTTACTTTCCTATTAGACCTTATCAACTGTTGTTTACTAGGTGATACCAACTCATGTGTATGAGATTCAATAAATGTTTCCAGCCTAAACTTATTGTCGACAATGCGTTTGACAGCTAGAATTGCCTCACATCCACACCTACTTAGCTTCCTAACATATTTCGTTTTCTTTGACTCCGTGTTATTGTCCTTACATTTCTCAGATCGGAAGCCTTGTCTAGAGCACATCCATCGCTTCCATCTCATGACACCATTGACAACCGTATGTGGACCAACACGGACTCCAAATTTGGCTAAATGTGCATATGTCTTGTAGAATTCCTCTACAGCTTCCAAGTCATCAAAAAAACATCCCTTCAAATGGCTCAATAGTTGCGTCAATACAAGGTGTATAAGAACCCTGCAATGCGAAGATTAAGTGTGAAGCATGATGGATTGACATATGGAGTAAAACACATGCACACAATATGATACTTACTACGAATGGAGTGCTACCGCTCTTTTTCGGGGTACCACAATGAATTAACTAGTGGGGAGGTGAACTAATTTGAGCGATAGATTGTGCATCAAGATTTTCTTCTTTTGGCAATCCCAATGCCACGCTCTCATCGGCCACAGATTTCATGCCTCTTACAACGCTCTCATCAGCCATAGATTCCATGCCTCCTACAATGCTCTCATCGGCCAACTTTATCCTATCCAGATATTTCCCTTCTACAAGAAAAATGCTGCTTTAGGTTATGTAGGAAATAACAGAACTATCAAACAAAAAGACCATGATATTCAATTGATTCATGTTTCACTCTTAAAACACATTGAGGTGAATCAAAGGCTAGCAATATCATAGAGCACTATTCTAACTTATTTATCTCAAACATGACAGAGGTTGCCCCTGCTCCATTCAACCACCAATTTTCATTAAAGCTGGCTTCACCCAATTGCTCATATCCATGCTTACATTGGCCCAATAGACCTTCAACCCTAGAGACTTAATTCTTACAGTGTGTTTTTAATACTCCAGTACAACCATCTTGCCGATATTCGAAACAATTATACCTGTCTAAGATAATTTGGGAATCATATTTAACGCAAGTTTCACAACTCAATCCAGGTGCACTAGATTTCACCTACCAGCAGGTCCTCAAACTGAGGTGGAATGGCGCGACCATGACAGGAGGCAGAACGGTGCGATCACGACGGGAGGCGGAATGGCGCGGGACGACGGGAGCCAGAACGGCGCGGAGAGACCTCGCCTGATGCTCGCAGGGGGGGTGGAACGGCGCGGGACGACGGGAGGGTGGAACAGCGCGGGACGACAGGAGGTGGAACGGCGCAGGACGACCGGAGGCGGAACACGCATGGCAGGATGATGGGAGCCAGAACGGCGCAGAGAGACCTCACCTGATGTTCGCGGGGTGGAACAGCGTGAGACGACGGGAGGGTGGAACGGCGCGGGACGATAGGAGGTGGAACGGCGCGAGACGACTGGAGGTGGAACGCACGCGGGGAGACGTCGCTTCATGGTCGCGAGGAGAAGAACTCGCAAAAAGGATCGTGATGTGGCCAAGAGTGTGAATACTACATTGATTTGTGCTTCACCCATGCAATCTGAAGTTACAAGGCTTAGTAGCTCAGATTGTGCAAGGAGAAAGAAGCAATCAGTTATGGGAGAAAAAAATATTCTTGTCCGTGCGGATTCTTATGTGATTTCTCCTTTGCGTAATGCAAACAAGCCAACAATGCATGGAATTAGAGGTGTGGATGGTAAAGAAAGAAAGCTAGTTTGGGTAAAGAGGAAGACACAAGATCAATCAAGTTCTCGTAATTGCAGTTCTGTCCACAATGTTCATGAAGATTGCAACGCCAATTCTGAGGTTTCTAACGCACACAAAATACATATTTGGAAAGCTAACGAAGTCTACTTTCCAACGAATCAAACGGCGCATGATTGGAGTTTCCTACACAAAGTTATGGCAACTTCAATGATTGCTGCACAGGCTATCCGGAGAGACGCGTGAGACTTGCCAAACATAGAGAGTCCGAGTATTGCAATACAAGTAAGCATAAAATCCGACCATACCATGGCTTTCCAAAGGATGAGAAGGACTCCTTTTCAGGTTCCAAACGCATTTGGAAGCCCCTTGAACAAGAAAAGGAAACCTATAAAGATTTGAATTCAATTCGGATTCGGTTCAGGTCAGACAGGAAGTCCAACATTAAAACGCCCATAACTTTCACAAACGGAGTCCGATTTGGGTGTTCTTGGACTCGTTGGAAAGCTATTTCGAAGCCCCATAAAATGGATGAGGTTACAGCCATGAAATCCTCATGGTTAAGTTGCAAATTGAGAGAGAATCCAGATGTAGCAGTTTAGGTATTTCCGTTTTAGTTCGTATTGGAGTTTATTTCGGCCTTAGGTCAGGTTGTGCATGAGTTTTAGTCAAGGCCGTGCATTGTGCACCAATATAAAGCTAGGGCCTTAGCCCATTGTAACTTAGGCTATTATATGACAAGTTTTTATGCTTGTGAAATAAAGGAAAAAATTGCCATGATGGTTGTTGGCTACCAGATTGCGTAATTGCAAGGTTTTCTCGTTTGGAGTTTATTGAGTTGGTGCAAGGCAAGAATAGGAGATTCTTGAGATTGCACATCGAATCTATAAGGTTCATCTCTTCTAATTTGTGTCTTCTTGTTGAATTCACGGTTTGGGGAGTTCGGTGGATTGCTTCTAGTGTGCACCTTGCATACTAGTGCAAATTGCCCTTATCAAGATTGTTGGCTGCGTCAAGACAAGGAGAAAGAATCTCGCTGAACATACCAGGAAAGATCGGGCCATCCCTACGCATCAACTAATCCTTAGTTGGTTCGTATCATCGTGGTATCAGAACATGGTTGATTGTGGTACGTGCTTATGTTTCTGCTGGTTTCAGGATGTCAGGAGCAAGTAGAAGAGGTTCGAGCGGCTACCACAATGATGAATTAGGCGAACCCCTTGGTGATGATTTACCACCCGCTGTACGGAGCTGAGTCAAGGCGCTTACGGGCCACATCAAACGCCGGGAGGACGTCATACGTGCTGATTTTAACCAAAGCATCAATGGCGTGCATACAAGAATCATTGAGGTGCAAGATATGTTGAACGCTCACCTCACGGAGGGCTTCAACAATCTGAAGGTGACACTCCGCTGCTTGGAGCAGGGGCGGATCCAGGACAAAATCTGAGAGGGGGCACAACAATATACATAGTATGCTGAATTGTTCTCATTCATAATTTTAGCATGAGTGAGAGCCTTTTAGTTGGGCTGAGTGGGGGCACTAGCATTAAATCTTGGGCTATATACCTGGGTTCCTGCGAATTGAGTGGCGGCCTGGGCCCTCACTCCCCTCTCTTTGGATCCGCCCCTGGCTTGGAGGGACGACTACCGCCGCCAGGAGGGGCCGGCGTGCAACACCAAGTACCCAACTTTGTGCGACGTACGCAGTCGCATGACGACGCACGCTACTACGAAGATGATGAGGACATGTCCGATGGCTGTGGAGGCTATCCACAACCACCACGGCGTTATTTTTTTGATCGCCGGGCTGCTACACATGGAGGACACCGCGGAGGAGGGATGGAACGTGAGGACGACGGTATTGGTCGCATCAAAATCATCATACCGGAGTTCAAGGGCAGAGCTGATGCGGTGGCTAATTTGGAGTGGGAGATGCGTGTAAATCAGATTTTTGACAACCACAACTACTCCGAAAGAAAGGAAGGTTCGTGTTGCTTCGATTGAGTTCACCAAGTACGCTATTATTTGGTGGGATTAATTGAAACGTGCAGGTGAACGTCCACACACAGCGAGTCATGAGGGACCGTTTTGTACCAGCATACTACACATGCACACTGCATACAAAGCTACGACGGTTGAATCAAGGCTCCAAGTCTGTGGATGAATACTATCAGGAGATGCAAGTGTTCATGATCCGTACCGGAGTTCGTGAGTCCGAGGAGGCTACTATGACAAGATTCTTTGAAGGGCTGAACGACGATGTGCAGAATCGTGTTGATTTGATGCAATACGACGCCGTACAAGAGCTACTTCACCAAGCAGAGTGTGCTGAACAATGGGTAAAAGACAACCATCCCAAGGTTGCCCAAACTCATACATCAACTTGGAGGCGCCCAAATCAGCAAGAGGGCGAAGGAGGCATAAGTTCTAAGGCCATTGCATCCACTAAATCGGTTGGAACTCCATTTAAAGAAGCATCTGAGGTGACAAGTTCAGCTGGCAAGGAGGTATCCAAATCCAATTCTAACACTTTCTCCACCGCTAGAACAAGTCAATTGAGTGTTTCAAGTGTAAGGGCAGGGGTCATATGATGAGGGATTGCCCAAATGCAAGGAAGGTGTTGCTCACACATGAGGGATATGTTACGGAGGGCGAAAGCAAGGAATCTGAACATGACGATGAGAAATTCAATGATTCTCCGCGAGAAGTTGTGTATTGTGATCATGAGGTTGGTCCAACTTTGATGACTCATAAGGTGGATGGTGACAATAAGCTGATTGTTGAGAAGGGGCAACGACGTGATGTTTTTCAAACCCAATGCATGATCAAAGGCAAACGGTGCAAGCTTAAGATTGATGGTGGAAGCTATAACAATGTGATCAGCAAGGACGTGGTTGATGCACTCTCATTAACCATATGGTGTCATCCTAAGCCATACTATATGCAATGGCTTCACAATATTGGTAAGCTGAAAGTAACTCATAAAGTTCGCGTGCCGTTTTCAATTGATGGTTATGAAGACAAGGTGGAGTGTGACGTCGTGACGATGCACATGTGTCACATCATGTTGGGGCGTCCGTGGCAATTTGATCGCAATGTTACACACCAAGGAAGAGCCAATCGCTTCACTTTTATGTATAAAGGTGTATTTCAATCTTTGCTGCCCAAAGAGATGACGAGATTATTTCTGACATTGCCATCAAGAGTAAGGAGCTTGTGAAGATTACCACGAAACCGAGGACGGTTTCACTTGAAGCGGGAGGGGATGATGTGGCCAAGAATGTGAATACTACATTGATTTGTACTTCACCCATGCAATCTGAAGTTACAAGGCTTAGTAGCTCAGAATTGCGCAAGGAGAAAGAAGTAATTGATTATGGGAGAAAGAAGAATATTCTTGTTCGTGCACTTGCTGTGAAGATTTAGGGAATGCAAATCACTTCTATCAACGATAAAAACCATTATGAGTGAGTTTACTATGGATAAACTCTACTTGAGGTTGAAGACACATAGGATTGACTTCATCTCGCATATCCCTAAGACAGAGTCAATAACTTTTATGGTTGACCCTTCTTAGAGTAGCTCTTCAAGTTCCTTTGATTTTAGCTCTTCTAGATTTTCATTGTCCGTTTTGCACTCCTTGAGCGATAGTAGCTAGAGAAGCTTCCTGAGAATGACTTTGCCCTCCTATTCACAAAATTCACAAGAGCATATAATAAAGCAAAGAGCAAGATAAGGGGTGGCCTTATGACTTGCTTTGAGTATGATAAGCCAAACCACATTCGGGCCAAGTGCCCCAAGCTGAAGGGTAAGGAGGAGAAGGACTTCTGAAGGCATCCACATGCTCGTGACGCAAAGTTCAAGAATTCCAACTACCCCAAGTTCATCAAATGGGTCCTTGTTGCTCTTGATAACGTCAACATAAGTGATGTGGACTCAGAGAAAAAGAACGACGAGGATGACTCCCACGGCAAGAAGAAGACACAAGACTTCATCGACATGTGCTTCATAGCCAAGAGCAGCACCAATGTCGACTCCTCCAATGATGACCCTTGCAGTGATCCTGATGAGGCATGCCCCTCCTCCAAAGAGATGAAATATGTTGTTATGCTGAACAAAAACTAAAGAAACAAGCTAAAATGATCAAGACCCAGGATATTATAATTCACAACATAAACCTCAAAGTTGTTAGGCTCAAATCCATGAATCCTAATGATAATTGTGAATCATGTTTGTGCTTGCTTGATCAAATGGCTAATATAAAAATTTCTTATTCCTCTGTTATTAGTCAACTTAAGAATGCTCTAAATGAAGTAGAATCTTTTAAATCTAGTAATGATCATGATTGCTTAAATACTATTGCCTGGGATGTGATTTATTTAGATGTTATTCCTTCATCATGCTCAAATTGTACTTTGCTTGAATTAAAATTAGATGGTATCACAAAGGAATTAGTCAAATTTAATCCTGATCATACTTACTCTCATTATAAGGATAGCAAAATTAAAATGAATGAAATGCTTCTTCATTCTATGACTAAATCTTGTGAAAATTGTCCTAAGCTCACAATTGAGATTAATGTTCTTAACAAGACATTTGATTAGAAATGTAAAATTGAAAAATCCATCCCCATGACTGCATCTAAGAAAGTTATTGAATCTATTTCTTGTGTATTTTGTGCTGAAATTGGGGCTAATGTAGATGATATGCATGTGATTTTTAGAGTCAAAATATAAGAAGCAGTTGGATAAGGTTAGAAATTCGCCATGTGTCTTATGAGGCATTGAAACTAGAGGTAGCTATCCATAAAGAAATATATGATAGGGCAACCAAAACAAATGAGTGTGCCACATGTGAATCTCAACGTGATTCTTGACCAATCTAAGATGAGGGTAAAGAAGAAAGGCCTAGATTTAATTCTCTAGAGTGTTCTACGAATCACCAACCTAAGGTTCTGAGAGTAGTTGAGAGTGGCAAGTTTGAGGTAAAACCCTCTGAGCCATCCAAGACATTCTTTACATCAGCAAGTCTTGCCCAACCCCTTCTAGCAAGTCAGGTGCTTCTACTTCAGCATGTCAGACCATGCAAGAAGAATGGCCACATTGTTGGATTCTGCTTCAGTAGAGCCAAGGTTGAGAGAAAAGAGAAGATGTGATGAGGACATCACAACCCTTGACATGACACCTCTATCAGGTAAGCCAACAAAAGAGAAGAACATCTCACGTAAACTAGAGAATGCAAGATAAATAGAATACCAAGGACTAATTACAAGAAACCAAGCTAAACAAATACATGACCTGGTGAACGCAAACTTAAGTTTTATTCTAGATTTTAATAACTTAGTGGTGCTTCCAATTTCCACTTCTTTGATGGAACTTAGGTGCAATGGAAAGGATGATGGAGAAGGGTTACATGCTTGAGGATGGTTCACGTTAATCACAGTCGATACTATTCGTCAGATTAATGGTGACTTTAGTGCAATTTTTGATGACTTGAATAGGCATGGACCATACTGATAGAAAGCTTATGAAGTCTAGTTTCTAATGGTTCAAACCATGCATCATTTAGACTTCTATAACAAAAGTTATGACCATTTTGGTCAACATAGTATAGTTTGTCAAGTGCTACGTGAGACTTGAAGGGATTCCTCAAATGCCTCACCAAACTGCCCTTTGGCTATCTAAGAAAACCTCAAATGCCTCACCAAACTGACCCTTTAGCTAACTAAGAAAACCTTTTAGCTGGTGGTTAGTATTCATATCTAAACTAGGAGGTTGTTCCTAGTATAAATACTTATGTGCACCAACTATTTCATGACTTTTGATCACAAGTCAGAAATATAATATTGCAGCAAGACTACTAGTGTTGTTACAACCAATGCTCTTGTGAGTTCTCTTGGATTCATGAGAAGGAGCCCCTGGATTCCCCCTAATTTATACTCTATGGTTCTAGTCGTTTTGTATGGATTAGTCCCGGTTTATGGTTCCACGATTTTTCGGGCAACGGATCAGAGTTCTTGAAGCTACAGATCATTTCTCCCCAATGTACAAGTCACATCCAACCTTAGCAGGTTAAAGCTAGTAATCCCGGCTGCTTACACCTAGTTATCCTCAACCTTGATCCTACGCCGTGAAGATCGGGCCACCCTTCGTGGAGAACTGATATGTGTTGGCGCAGCAGTGATCTACATCCACACTAGGATACGTGCTTTGAGTCCATTAGAGGAGTTCCTTCAACTGTGAGTGTCTCTAGTCAGGTCACCTATCTTTCCTTCTAGACATAGGCCTAAGTTTATAGATGACTTCTTTGACTCTTTTGGTAGCTCTAGGTAGCACTTTGGGTTAAGATAACATGAGGATAGACCAAGGTAACATCTAGACAGGGGGAGTAGGCTGATTTAGAGAGGTCTAGATGGTTCTCATGTGCATTTTCATGATTATCTTGCTAATCATTTTATTCCTTCTTCTACACGGCTCTGATACCAAGATGATAGGCACCAGCCCATGAGAGCCAATGCAACGACTTGCTCGATCTTCACGGCGTAGGATTAAGAATGGTAATTTGGGGATTTATAACCCAACGATGAGGAAGCCAGCTATAGCCTAATTTCCAAGATAGTCGCTAGTCCACAAATCTGAATATTAACTCACACAACTACGCACGATGGCATAGAGGCACAAGCTAGGTGCGATCCACAGGAATCACAAGAACATGGGTAGCAAGAACGCACATGTTTATTTGAATAATCTCAAAACTCATCCAAAAAACCCATTAGCCAACCTGTACAGCCTTATATAGTACTATATACTATTCCTATTTAGTTGTGTACGCAGGTTGTAGCAATAATTCAAAACCAAATCTTTCTTGCATGTGTGGAAGGAAAAGACAAACATGCTTGCATGTGTGGAAGGAAAGTAAGGATCCTTTCCATTATTTGCACAAATCCTTTCCATTACATGCATAGGCGACTAAGTCCTTCCTTCTTTTGGTTTTGGTTGGGTGCAACTAGAATTCCTCTCGACTAACTCATGCAGCTTTCTCTACTTTGAGTTTGGCTGCTCAGCTCCTTAATTCTAGCCACGTTGCTCCAGCTTGGCCCCATACAAATTAAACTCTAGCAGCTCATTTCCTTCTCTTTGCTAAAGTTCTCATGCATTGGCTCCTCTCCCATGTACCTAAGTAACACAAAAGAAGAACACATGGGCAACACCACTAAATCATTAAAATCAGAAAATAAACATAGATTAGCTTTCACCTGGCTTTAGATTTGTTTAGCTTGACTACATGTAATTGGACCATAATACATTTTCTCCTTTGAAACAACACGTGTGTCATCACCATGTATATGTGTAGCTAGTGTAGGTGTATCTATGCATGGGGTGTCCTCATCATTTTGTGTATTTAATTTGGATACTAAAAATATTATTAAGACTCATGAAGTCACTTTTAATAAGGCTAGTCATGGTATTAGACCCAACAGTGCAGGTACTCAGGAACACGGTGATCAAGAGAGTATCTACATCGACGATGACCCTGACCTAGAGGATGAGGACCCAATCCCTCCTCTAGTCACTCTAGAATTGGTTGGAGAGTTTGCTTCCACTACTTCAGCTTCAATAGAGCAGCCTCCTCCCACCTTCAATGGTGCTTCGAGTGACTCTATTCCTACCTCCACAGCCCATGAGGTAGGGCCACATGTGCACCAGGACCTCCTCTTCATATTCAGCGATGACACCCTCAAGAGAAAATGATTGGGGATCTCCATTAGTAAGTTACTCACTTCAGGTTTATCTCTCCTCTCAATATTATTATTCTTATATACTTTTGTTGCATCTTTTGAACCTCAAGATGTCACCTATGCTTTCTGATTCCTCTTGGGTCAATGCCATGCATGAAGACCTTGAAAACTTTGAAAGAAATCAAGTCTGAATTTTAGTTAAACCTCATAATCATAATGTAATTAGAACAAAACGTGTTTTCAAAAATAAGCAAAGTGAAGATAGGTTGGTTGTTCGCAATAAGGCTAGACTTGTAGCTCAAGGTTTCCCCACGTATAGGGCTTAGACTTTAAAGAGATCACCTATGCACATGTAGCCAGATTAGAATCCATTTGCATATTGCTAGCATTCACAGTGTCTAAAGGCTTTAAGTTTTTTCAAAAGGATGTTAAGAGTGCTTTTCTAAATGGCTTCATAGAAGAAGAGGCTTATATCAAGTAGGCTCTTGATTTTGAAAATCCCAAATTTCCAAACCATATGTGTATGCTCTCCAAAGCCTTGTATAGATTAAAGCAAGCCCTTAGAACTGGGTATTATAGGTTTAAGAGTTTTCTGCTTAAAAATAATTTTAAAATGGGAATAGTAGATACAACCTTATTCACTCTCAAGTATGGTAGTGATTTTTTACATGTTAAGATTTATGTAGATGACATTATATTCGGCAGTTCCTCTCATGCTTTTGTGTGCATATTTTCAAATTCTATAAGCAAAGAATTCATAATGAGTATGATGGGCGAGCTGGTTTTCTTCCTTGGTCTTGAAATCAAGCAATTAAAAGGACATTCATTCATCAAAGAAAATACACAAAGGCCCTTCTTCAAAGTTTTGACATGGGAAGCAGCAAGCCTATGTCTACTCTAATTGCCATTTCTATTATGCTAGATCTTGATGAGGATGGAGAGTCCGTAGACCAAAAGGATTACTACAGCACAATAGGCTCCCTCCTCTACCTCATGGTGTTGAGATCGGACATACGGTTTTGTTGTATGTTTGTGTGCTCGATTGAGTCTTAAACCTAAATTGAGTGTTAGATTGACCTGTACTAGCTCTTTATTAAAACATGAGTTTACGTCTCCTAGACTTTTGTGGCTCGAGTTGGGTATAGCGTACATACTAAGGAGTGGCTCATTGTTCTTGAATTAAAATAAAATCTGAAAAATAATATCTTTTTGTGCGAAAAAACTAATCTCACCAATTCTTTCTCATGAGATAGCTTACCATTGCACTAAGCATGAACTTAGGAAGAGTTTTGAATGACCAATACCACTCTTTTAATCTTCTTGTTTAGGATCATCGTAGTAAGGTTTGAGATATAACACATGGCTAAGCAATAAAAAATGTGAAAAATAGTTGAAACATATGAGCTAGCTGTGGGTGGCTCCTAGTCTAGGATTTACTTTACTAAGATAAGACCGATATGTGTTTCAAAACTTGCCAAATGTGCTAATTATGCTCAATTTGAAGTGCTTGAACAAAATGATTCAACATTGAACTTGTGGTACTCTAAATAGACACAATTATAGTTTCCTGGTTCCATTTAATTTATTGACATGGCTTGACTTATTTTTTGGATACCTTTGGCTATACTATGATCTTGAGCAACTTGATATGCTAAAAACCCATTTAATTTTAGATTATTGCTCATTTGGCTTTAGCTTTGCTATATATGGTTTGCCATTATCTAGAATAGCTACTTCAGTAAATATGGCTTGGTGTAATACTTGTAGAGTCACTTTGGATAATTTTCATGGCTCCTAATGCTAAAAATAAATAAAATACAATCACTTTATTTCATTCATACTCTATCTTCTTCTATGTGTCTTGATGATTCTATTGTCAAAAGGGGAGAAAGATTAGTAAAAATACATATCTAAAGGATGATTTGGCTTTTTTGTGCAAAATCTTGCTAAGTTGGAGCTTTTAATGTTTTGATGTGATTTTTTGATCTCTTCACACTATGACTAAGGTCAAATAGAACAATTGTTCTTTCATATAGACCTACGTGAGATTTCCCAATTCATTTGGTGAATTTGAAGTTTTTTGTGAAAAACTTACCATTTTTAGTAACTTCAATCCATTTCTACCACATATGGTCATTTTCAGTCTTTTCTTTCCTCTTATAACCATTTTGAGCTTTATTTGCAAACATTTCCTCTCTAAATTCTAAAATCACCATCTATTTGCATTTTTAAGAAATTGTGAATAGGTCCATCAAGGAGAAGATTGAAAGACCATATGAGAAGGCTCATGGTTTTTTCGTGATGAACTATTGTCATTTTGGACAAGTGAAAATTTGGAATTTGCAAATTTGTAGATTTTTTGGACAGGTTGTAGAAATGGATTATTTTGGGAAGTTTGAGTTATGGGATGATTTGGTAAGCAAGGTCAGTGGTTATATATTGCATGAGACATGTTATTGCAAATATGGGTTAAGTTGTGAAGAACTTATGCTCGAAAATAATTTTTCTATATTTGGATGTGTAAGATTGCTTGGAGATAACCATGGTCAACGGCAAGGATTGGTGCTATGCTCATGGAGGAGCCGAGGCCTAGAACGATTAACGATGCAAGGTAAGATAGATGAGCTCAAGCGTGACACAAGGAAGGCGAAAAATGTTAAAGAGAGGTTCAAGTGATGGGTTGCACCAAGTGGCTTAGTCGGTCTGAGTGAGGCATGGACCAGTGGAACTGGAGCGAGAGAGACTTGCTGACATGTGGCAAACCAGTGGTGTACCTACGTGTGGCAAGCGTGGCGATTGCTTGCAATGGAAGGAAGTGATCGGGTCAAAAAAGGGTATTTTAGTATTTTGACCAAAATAGCATAAACTACCTTGAAGCAAAACTGTGGTGCTTGGGAGAGCGGTTTAGGTCAGAGAGAAGCTGATAAGGTCAAGTTGGATCAAGGTTAAGAACTTAGCGGATTCGGGCTTATGCGCTTTAAAAAACATGCATAAGTGTAGTGTGTGAGTTAAAACATGTGTGTGGGGGGTTATTGGGTCTCCCCCATTGTGTTAAGTGGATAGTATCTACTAAGATTTAGATGTGACTGGTTAGCCCATCTATTTAAAGGGTTGGGATAGAGACTTGAGGTTAACTATCCAACCATCCTTTCTTGAGATCAAGTGTTCATGAGTTCGAGGGTTAGAGTTTGAGAGAAGTTGAGTATTGTGGTGTGCTCTCTTATCCTCCAATTAGAGTGGCTTTAAAACATTCATTCTCAAATAGTAATGCATCAATATTTGTTCATCTCCATAACTCTCTCTTGTGTTGATTGATTTGCTCTTGATTTGGTTGGTTTTTTCTCTTCTCTCTCCTCTTCTTAATTTTAATATGCTAAGGACGTGCAAGAGATGGATATAACCACTAAAAATCAATCTTCACCCATCTAGGCACTTAGTTGGCAAGTTCATGAAGAAAACCGGTTTTTGTTCTTTTTGGTCTCTCCGAGTGATTTCTTGATCTAGCTATTTCTACCTCGACTTTTTTGGTGTTCTTACTTGTTAGGACATGTAAAAACATATATAGGGCCACATTGGTCATCATTCACCCACGAACAAATCATATTCACCATTTGTGGTTTTTGATCCATTTTTTTGTGCAGTCTTCCTTCAAACGGAAAAAGGTCAGAACTTTGGCAATAATTTTATTGATTTTTGATTGGAATAGATTTATAATATTCTAGAGAAAATGCATACCAGATTTCAAGTGGTTTTGTGTTTTGGTTTGGGAGTTAGCTCAATTTTAGGTTTTGGCCCAGTTTGGTGTAGTAGAGCTTCACAAACCAAAAGATCCCAATTCACGCAAATTCTTTTAGGTTTTTTAGTTGGAATAGGTTCTTAAGGTCATGAGCTAGGATTGGTTCAAGTTTTAAGTCTTTTGGATCGAGGGATCAAAAGTTTCATAGGTTTTCGGATTTGAAATAGTGATTTTTTTCATAATTCACAGGCTGAAATTACTGTAGCACCGAGAATTTTTATTTTTGGCTTCTTTATCTTCATAGCTCTTCATAGCTATTGGAGTGAAGATTAAGAAAACAATTGAGAAAGAATTTGAATGCATCATTTATCTCATCTATTACCATACTGGTCCTACACATCTTTCACATATGGTCCGATCAACTATGTTAGAAGTGTTGTTCATTATCTCTACCATGACAGGGCATATATATGAGATAGGCGTGTGTTCTTTTCGGCTGCAGCTGATGGTTTTTGGTCCTAGGGTAAGTATTTGTGCGAATGAACCAAATGCTGATAAACTGCTTTAAAAATGTTGTCCTAATAAACCGCTTCGAAGCAGTGACTGAGAAGTCGTTTTGTTTGTTTGTTCAAGAGAAGCCATAAGTTAAAAAGATTGGGCCTGATTTTGTGTCAACGCTATCAAATCTTGTGAACATGCTACTGTTACTTGTTGATATTATGCCTTGTGTATATTTTGGATCTACTCTGATCACTGTGTTACGAATTAAATTAATCACTAAAGTGCAGAATTATCTAACAGAATTTCTCTTCCTCTACATATGGTAACTTTTTAGAATTTTTTAAGAACTACGCACGGTTTCCACCAAAGTTTATACGGAGAGGGCCGAAGATGCGCTATCTGGTTCCAGGCGCTGCGACTACGGCGACCTGGGAATAGTGTGTCAGTTTTGGTGGCAGTCCTGGTATTCGTGCCGTAGTGCTTTACATCCTATGTACATAGCGGGTCAAAACCGGCTTCCGCGACGTTTACTTCCGGATTGTAAAGAACTATTCGCTGCTAATAGCTGGGAAGTTACTTTTGTCTAAAAACTAATTTTTTTTCCTAGCCTCCTTTGTTCAATCCACCAAAATGTTGAGAAATGTGTGCCATCAATCACCTTGTCATACATGGAATTATTTGTGATGCATTTATTGTTGATGTATCAAGCAAGACACACGTGCCATCAATCACCTTGTCATACATGGAATTATTTGTGATGCATTTATTGTTGATGTATCAAGCAAGACACACGTTGATGACCTATAGCTTATATTTTAAATATGTAAATTTTAACTATTTATGAGAGATAGTACATAAAGAAAAATAGTTGTATGTAATTTTGGTTGGTACAGATGAATTCAGTATATTTTTTACTACAATCTTTCTATTGATCCTGTCATTTAAAAACTAGTTACTGTAGACAGTACGAGCATAAGTCATACCATATTCTTTTGGGTTTAAAGTTGGATTATGCTTGAACTATCTACAGTAAGTAGGTTTTAAACGGTGTATTTTTTTAAGATGGGGTCAATAGGAAAATTTTAGTAAAAAGTATACTGAGTTCAGCTGTACCAGCCAAAATCGCATGCGATTATTTCTCCTGCGTATTGCCTCTCATAAACAGGTAAAATTCAAATATTTAAACCATAAGCCATTAGTCCAAAAGAACCTACCCAAGCCACACGTTTCAAAGTCATACGCAGTCAGAGAAACAAAGTCTTTCGAGTCACTTTCATGCCTATGTTCTTATCTCCTCTTCACAAACTATTGGTGGTTATCTTGACTTTTGATTTCAATCAGCACGTACCATAGAATTGTCAAAAACGGTGGCCTTCAAGCACATACATGATATACAAATGGATTTTCTCCAGGATGATTCCTTCTAGACCTGCTGCTAGAGAAAATTTACCA
This sequence comes from Dendrocalamus sinicus, assembly GCA_036346575.1. Classification (NCBI taxonomy): domain Eukaryota; kingdom Viridiplantae; phylum Streptophyta; class Magnoliopsida; order Poales; family Poaceae; genus Dendrocalamus; species Dendrocalamus sinicus. The sequence goes on along the minus strand of CM070674.1, from coordinate 11,398,233 downwards.
TGGCGGAGGCCATCGTCTCGGCGGTCGTCGGCGATATGGTCAGTAGAGTGATCTCCCTTCTCACCGGACATTTCAGCAACCAACCAAGCACCAAAGCCAAGCTACGAAAGATATGCCATATGGTAATCAAGATTCACAGCGTGGTAGAGGAGGCCCAAGGGAGGCAGATCACAAACCATGGCACCCTCGAGTGGCTATCTGAGCTCATCGACGGCACGTACCAAGGCCGTTACCTACTTGACACGATCGGATGTGGAGAGCATGAGCTTGAAGATGAGCATGGTGACAAGGTGGTCGCCCAACCTTTCTCCTTATCCTTGTTTAATCCCGCAAAGCGCATGCGAGTTGCTGCGTGCAATCTCAAGACCCTGTTATCTCGCCATGATATTGGTGCTGATGAGATTGACAGGGTGCTAGAGAGCTTGCAAAGCTTATCTGGTGACCTCGGGGAGTTCATCATGCTCCTGCAAAGCTGCCAGCAGATCCACCGGCCTCTGCGTACTAATATTTTTGTCGACGGGCAGATGTTCGGTCGACATGTCGAAAAACAGAGGATCATCAACTTCTTGCTGCACGACGACAGTCGGTCAACTGGAAAATTGGGCGTGCTTCCGATTGTTGGCGACATCGGAGTCGGGAAGACCACCCTGGCAGTGGCGGACCCAGGATTTGAATCCAGGGTATGCCTAACTAAAAAATTATTATCCAATGTGGTATAATCAAAGTTCTTAGAGATTTAATATGAAGGATTGACTTACGGCTGGTTTGGCCAGCACATAGATGATACCCAATGAAGAACTAAAATAAGGAACCTGCAAAATCAATGCAAGGTAAAAGAAAGGAACTTTTGTAATTTGTATTAAGAGATACCAACAGTTATTGCGATTATTTTTTTCTTGGAATAGCAATGAGCAAAGGTAAATCTGTACCTAAATACTTACCCACCAACTCCATGCCACACCATAATTAGCAATGAGCAAATGCCAGCTAATGTTTTCCTTGATGGACTCCCACCGCTGTTGTGTTAAGCTGACAACCAAAGAAAACAACATGTGCTGACATGGTGCAGGATCTCTTTGAACCGTCTCGACTAGAAATATCTTCATGTAGAGGACAGAACAGATCAAGAAAACTGAGACCTGACAATAGCGGTTCTAGCACTTGTAAGACTGTATAACAATGAAAAGGGGGGAAAATCAGCGATGGTGATGCTATTGTAATTTGCAAGAAGTTAAACAACTGAAACCTGAAAAATCCACTGCTCGGGCAGAAACCGTGAAAAGACATTCCCCAAAGTGTGTGAGGCAGAGTAAATCCCAGTACCCTCCTTGACGGCTCAACCACATCCACCTAATCAGCCGAATTTTTTTAACTGTTAGCATCGCTATTTGTTCTTCACAAAACACCAAACATAAGTACCCTCATCATTCTCAAATTACAATAAAGCCATGCTCTAGCTCACTCCTTACTGTGCACATCATCGATATTTCAAATATCTTCAGCGGAGATTGAAGTATCTTCTGAAACCACAAATGCTCTAGCTCACTCCCAGACTCGAATCCTAAAGCCATGCGTCTACAGTAACCTAATTGCCATCTGCAGGCTTCAGCTTCTATGATTGATAGAGCTAAATTGCAGCAGTCAGATTCACAAAGAATATATCTTTGCAAGTAAGCTATCTTCACCACAAATTGGGCATGTTAATCAAAAGTCAAAACCTTACTAAGTCGCATATGCTGAAGCAACGAAATTCAATCTCTGAATCCAGAAATGCTCCAGCTCACTCATAGACTCATCAAAACCTAGAGCCCATCCCCCTACAGCAACCCAATTTCAACTGCAGGTTCCAGCATAAATGATTCATGGAAGCTAAATTGCTACTCAGAATCACAAAACTTATCACAAGTTGAATCCATCCACAAATTACCTTGTAAAAGTACCTCCTTTCGGGCTCCAGCCCCTTCATCATGAGACCATCGAAGACGAAGCCCGGATCCCTCCACGCGATGCCGTCGTTCGCCGGCCAATAGCACATGTGCTTCTGCTCGTACGTCCTCACCTCCGTTGCCACCTCCCTCCAGCCCTTCTCCTCCTCCTTTTGCAACCCGTACCTCACCACTGCGTAGCCGTTGAGGAAGAGGTAGCCGAGGAAGTCGAGGTCGCGGGAGGACGACGGCGAGTAGATGGCGACGTAGTCGAGGGCGTCCGGGGCGGGTAGGTCGGACCATCGGATCGTGATCTCGAGGTCGGATTGGGCGAGCTTCTCCGGGGTCGCAGTGAGGGTAGTCGCCGCTGCCTCGCCGGCGGCGAGGGCGGCGAGGAAGAGGCGGAGGCGGAGGGAGCCGGGCGGAGGCCGGAGGCGGAGGCGGAGGCGGATGGGCGCCTGGCGGCTGGCGGACAGGCGGAGGCGGTGAATCTGAATCGGGGTCGGGGACACCGGGATACAGGCGGACCGCGGTTTAGGGCACGGGATTTTTTTGGGCCAAATTACACTGTTGCAGGGTAGTCCTGGGCCTATATGGACTACCCGCTGGGCCCGCCCCTGCACCCTGGTGCAGCACGTTTGTGATGGTGCCAGGGTGCGCGACCATTTCCCAATAATCATGCTGTTTATTTTTTCATGTACTTATGGTATGGGGATGAGTGAAGCAACGGTTGCACTACGACCCAAACATGTCATTGGAGATGCTGAAAATCTTATTGAGCCGCTGCATGTACTCAAGGAGAATTTTCGCAACAAGAGGTTCTTGATGGTATTTGAGGATGTTGACATGCGCAAGAAGCAGATTCTCGACGAGCTCTTGCTGAGCTTGAGACACGGCAAGGAGGGGAGCAAGATCATAGTCACCACCAACAACAGGCATGTCGCAAGCAACGAAACAGTTGAGCCAATCAAACTGAAGCTTTTGCCCCACCCGGAGTACTGGTTCTTCTTCAAGGCGCATGCATTTGCCGGCACGGATGTCGAGGAGAACCCGAGGCTGGTAGCGGTAGGCAAAGCGATCGCAACGAAGCTAAATGGGTCATTCTTCGGCGCAAAGATCGTCGGGACGGTGCTCAAAGCCCATCCAAATCCCCAATTCTGGTGCAAGGTCCTGAGAAGCAATATAGGGGGTTTGTCGCTGCTGGGCGATGGCCTTGGGCACATCACAGATTTGGCTGAGAATTTGCTGCCAAGTCATGTAGACATGTGCCTGGTGACCATTTCTAAGAATCCATTTTCCTCTCAGACAGAATTGGCCAGGTTGCAGGATCTGTGTGTGCCAACTGCCAAGTCCTATTGCTGCCCCTCATGGCAGTGCGATCTGTTTGGCAGATGATGTCCGTTTTGGAAAAGTATTGTTGTGCAAGGCAGTGTATCCATTCTATTGTTTGTACTACACTGCCGATTGCACTGTAGGCTCAGCAAACAGTTGCTCAAAGCTTACTGTTGTTTAATTAATAGGGTTAGCCTTATGGGAAATTAAGGCTTGTATATTCCATTATATGTTTAGGTCCTTTTTTCTCTACAAAAATAATATCCAAAGTTCTACTTTCGTACAGACTTTTTTGTTTGGTCCATTTTTCTGACCTGCTATTTACTTGGTTCTTTCCTTCCCATATTGGTTGTTTTGAAATACTCTCAGAAGTTATCTAGTAAGATACTCCCTCCATTTCGCAATATTTATCTAAGCCTACCATGTATATAGACTAAGAAGATACCAAATCTAGGAAATAGTTAATAACATTACACCATACATATATCTATCAAATAACATAATACAACTATTGAACATCAGCATTAAAGTTTAAGTAGAGGGTTGTTGCACTTTACAACCACTCAGCAGTTATTACGACCACACTCAAAGTCGTTATGACCACTTCTTGTTTGCTTCGACCGCTCTGACCACACCTTCGTACTCCGACAACGTACTCGTAACTTCAGTTCATGAGAGTTACAACCACATTCACGCTACGCTGCGCGTTCTCGTAACCGTACCTTCGACCACTCGATCACCGTAGTCGTAACTCGATTACGACCACGTTGAAGGCTCGATCATCGTGGTCCAAAAGCTTACGACCATGTCTTCTGCTCTACGACCATGGTCGTAACCAGTGGCGGACCCAGGATTTGAATCCAGGGTATGCCTAACTAAAAAATTATTATCCAATGTGGTATAATCAAAGTTCTTAGAGATTTAATATGAAGGATTGACTTACGGCTGGTTTGGCCAGCACATAGATGATACCCAATGAAGAACTAAAATAAGGAACCTGCAAAATCAATGCAAGGTAAAAGAAAGGAACTTTTGTAATTTGTATTAAGAGATACCAACAGTTATTGCGATTATTTTTTTCTTGGAATAGCAATGAGCAAAGGTAAATCTGTACCTAAATACTTACCCACCAACTCCATGCCACACCATAATTAGCAATGAGCAAATGCCAGCTAATGTTTTCCTTGATGGACTCCCACCGCTGTTGTGTTAAGCTGACAACCAAAGAAAACAACATGTGCTGACATGGTGCAGGATCTCTTTGAACCGTCTCGACTAGAAATATCTTCATGTAGAGGACAGAACAGATCAAGAAAACTGAGACCTGACAATAGCGGTTCTAGCACTTGTAAGACTGTATAACAATGAAAAGGGGGGAAAATCAGCGATGGTGATGCTATTGTAATTTGCAAGAAGTTAAACAACTGAAACCTGAAAAATCCACTGCTCGGGCAGAAACCGTGAAAAGACATTCCCAAAGTGTGTGAGGCAGAGTAAATCCCAGTACCCTCCTTGACGGCTCAACCACATCCACCTAATCAGCCGAATTTTTTTAACTGTTAGCATCGCTATTTGTTCTTCACAAAACACCAAACATAAGTACCCTCATCATTCTCAAATTACAATAAAGCCATGCTCTAGCTCACTCCTTACTGTGCACATCATCGATATTTCAAATATCTTCAGCGGAGATTGAAGTATCTTCTGAAACCACAAATGCTCTAGCTCACTCCCAGACTCGAATCCTAAAGCCATGCGTCTACAGTAACCTAATTGCCATCTGCAGGCTTCAGCTTCTATGATTGATAGAGCTAAATTGCAGCAGTCAGATTCACAAAGAATATATCTTTGCAAGTAAGCTATCTTCACCACAAATTGGGCATGTTAATCAAAAGTCAAAACCTTACTAAGTCGCATATGCTGAAGCAACGAAATTCAATCTCTGAATCCAGAAATGCTCCAGCTCACTCATAGACTCATCAAAACCTAGAGCCCATCCCCCTACAGCAACCCAATTTCAACTGCAGGTTCCAGCATAAATGATTCATGGAAGCTAAATTGCTACTCAGAATCACAAAACTTATCACAAGTTGAATCCATCCACAAATTACCTTGTAAAAGTACCTCCTTTCGGGCTCCAGCCCCTTCATCATGAGACCATCGAAGACGAAGCCCGGATCCCTCCACGCGACGCCGTCGTTCGCCGGCCAATAGCACATGTGCTTCTGCTCGTACGTCCTCACCTCCGTTGCCACCTCCCTCCAGCCCTTCTCCTCCTCCTTTTGCAACCCGTACCTCACCACTGCGTAGCCGTTGAGGAAGAGGTAGCCGAGGAAGTCGAGGTCGCGGGAGGACGACGGCGAGTAGATGGCGACGTAGTCGAGGGCGTCCGGGGCGGGTAGGTCGGACCATCGGATCGTGATCTCGAGGTCGGATTGGGCGAGCTTCTCCGGGGTCGCAGTGAGGGTAGTCGCCGCTGCCTCGCCGGCGGCGAGGGCGGCGAGGAAGAGGCGGAGGCGGAGGGAGCCGGGCGGAGGCCGGAGGCGGAGGCGGATGGGCGCCTGGCGGCTGGCGGACAGGCGGAGGCGGTGAATCTGAATCGGGGTCGGGGTCGGGGACACCGGGATACAGGCGGACCGCGGTTTAGGGCACGGGATTTTTTTGGGCCAAATTACACTGTTGCAGGGTAGTCCTGGGCCTATATGGACTACCCGCTGGGCCCGCCCCTGGTCGTAACTCGTTTACGACCACGTTTTCTGCTCCTGAGGACACCTCCACTCGCCGTAGTCGTAACTTATTTCACATCTGTGAAAACAATGAACTCCCCAATCACTCCGCTTTCTTTATTTCTCTCTCTCTTTTCAATCACCTTGATCGCTTTTTGTCCTTCTCTTGTTATATGGCTCTGCCTTTTATACCCAATATAACAACTACCACACAGAGACAACTATGACACAGACTCGAAAACTAACTCGTACGCTGAAACAAACTTGTACACTACTACGACCATGACAAACTGACTCGAATATGTCTAAACAATATTACTAACTCTAACAATCACCTCCTTAATCTTGTTTCTCCATCTTGATCACGCCGATCTTGTCTCTTGCTTCCACTTTTTCCTTCAATCTGCATTCTCGTGCGCCGTACCTTCTTGAGCCTTGTATAATCCGACGCTTGCCGTGCCTTGCACCTAGGCTGATCCCATCCTTCCTTGTATGCCTGCCTGGGCTGGAGCATCTACTCCCACAACCACCTTGGCTTTGCTGTTACCTGAGCCTCCCGCTTCTCTCTCTTGGACCAAGTTTGTCCACTTTCCGGCATATGTCTCAGCTGAGGCTACACCACCCCTAACTTCTGTCTCCAATGCTTCCTGCGTTCCCTTTGCAAAACCACAAAAGACTGTACCAACTTGTACTCCAAGTCTTCCTCTTAGACCTTATGCACCTTTTTCACATGCCTCCTGCATGCATGATTTCATTGGAGTGACACTCGCATCGCCTCCATCAACTGCATGCGCTCTAGAGCCGCTGCTACCTTCATGCGTGCCTGCGTGTGCGTGGTCACCTGAGCTACCGCCGGCAGCATCAACTTCACGTGGGCTGTCCGCATGGGACACCACGTCCGCCTATGGTCTCCTGCCCGAGCCATCTCCTTCAGCATCGTCTGCATAAGGATAGGGTGCCGCGTTGCATGCACACCATGCTTGCCTCCTGCTGCCTTTGCACCTCATCCATCTGTGCCTCTCTTCACACAAACCTGTTTACAAGTTTTCAAAAATATCTTATACAACCGATTTGGAGATCCCTTCACTTTCATCAACAGATCTTTATTCTTGTCGTACACACGTAAGAACTCATCCTGCAGTACCACTCTGCGCCCTCTTTCTATCATCTACCTGAGACTAAATATGTTGTTGCACAGACTTATACTAAGTAAATCCCTATCAATAACTTCTTATCTCTGTTCTTGCATTGCAACATCATCTTCCCTTTGCCTCTTATCTCCACCATGGAGCCGTTACCAAACTTGACCTTCCCCCAACCTTCTCGTCGAGCTTATGAAACATGGAGCAATCTCCCATCATGTGGTTGCTTGCTTCATTGTCCAAGTACCACTAATTCGTGTGATTGTGGCTACCTTCCTTCGTACGTAGTTTTGGAGTTACGTTCTCCTCATTCAGTATCACCATGACCAATGCCTTTTCAACATATGAGGAGAGAAATAGTCCCAATTCTTCATCTTCTTTTTTGTCTTGGGTGAGGTTCACCTTCCCGTCCTTCTTCTTGCTTCGACAATCTGAAGCATAGTACTCGTACTCGTTATAGTTGAAACATCTTATATGGCTACGGCATCCTGATACATAATGCCCGTATTCGTCACATTCAAAGCACTTCACATGTGACTTATCACGGGATTTGTCACCACTGCCTTGCCCAGCCTTGTCTCCACGGCCACCTCTACCACCTCGGCCGCTCTGGCCGCCTCGACCGCGCCACCTCCTGCAGTTATTTGATGAGCTATGACCATCTCTCGGATCTCGCTTTACTAGTAACGCCTGCTCATTATGAATCTGACATCCCTGCTCTTTAGTTGACTGAAACCCCTTTAGTAACTCTTCATGTGCCTTGAGGGAGTCAGTGATCTCCTCTATCTTCTTCTTGTCCAGATCAGAGGAGTACATAAGTGTGGTGACAACAGGTATGTACTTCTCCAGAAGCACGCGTAGGTACCTCTTCATCACCACAGATTCCTCCATCTTGTCGCCAAGAGAGTTAATCTGATTGTAAACGAAATCAGCTTGCCGGTGAACTTGTCCACCAATTGGGTCTCTTCCATCTTGAGATTCTCGAACTCGCTCCGCAAATTCTGGAGCTACACCTCCTTCACACGATCAACGCCTTCGTACATCTTCTGCAGCATCTCCCACGCCTCCCGTGCCATCTCCTTGCCGATGAGCTAATGCATTATTACATCTGGCACCACCTGGTAGATGATGGCCAAAGCCACCTGATTTATCTTGTCGCCCACCTCCTTATCCTTCCCCTTTGGATTGATTGCACCCCAGACTCCCTGAACGCACATGTTCGTCTTCATCTTCGTTTCCCACACCGGCTAATTGTCGATCGTCGGGAGAGGGTACTTGAGGGAGATTAACCCACCCTGAGTCTTTACCTTATCACCCATGATCTTTAGAAATCACTAAAATCAACAGACTCTGATACCACTTGTTGTAGTTTACGACTACTCAGCGGTCGTTACAACCACACTCAAAGTCATTATGACCACTTCTTGTTTGCTTTGATCACTCCGACCACGCCTTCGTACTCCAAAAACGTACTTGTAATTTTAGCTGTGAGAGTTACGACTACGTTCACGCTATGCTGCACATTCTCGTAACCGCTCTTTCGACCACTCGATCACCGTAGTCGTAACTCGATTACGACCACGCTAAAGGCTCGATCGCTGTGGCCATAAAGCTTACGACCACGTCTTCTTCTTCGTGACCGTTGTCATAACTCGTATACAACCATGTCTTCTACTCCTGAGGACACCTCCGCTCGCCGTGGTCGTAACTTGTTTCACGTATGTGAAAACGATGAACTTGATATTTTTCTAGGAGTCAAAGCACTCCGCTTTCTTTATTTCTCTTTCTCTCATTTTGATCACCCCGATCGCTTCGTGTCCTTCTCTCGTTACATGGTTCTGCCCTTTATATCCAACACAACGACTACCACACGGAGACAACTATGACACGGACTCGAAAACTAACTTGTACGCTGAAACAAACTTGTACATGGCTACGACCATGACAAACAGGCTCGAATACGTCTAAACAATATTAGTAACTCTACCAAGGGTAGAAATATGAAAATAACTACACTCTTGGTTTGTTCAATGGACATAAGGGTGTTTTCCAATAAAATAGATAAATATTGCTAAACAGAGGGAATACCTCTCTCTCTCTCTCTCTCTTTTTGTGGAACACGGAGGACATGCTCCTCGACATCGTTCAGCTTGTCCTTTTAGTAGTAATGGCCACTCAAAGCTCAGTTATACGAAGTAGCAGGACATATAATGGTTCTACGAAAAAAAATTGGGAAAAGTACATCTCCGGATACCACATAATGTGGGTGAGGATCGATCAGACAGTCATCATCTTTGCATTAGAATATGTAAAGCTCACACGAAAGCTTAATGGATGATATTTTAGAACGCATGCACTCAAAATTCAGAGGGCTGGATGCGGGGAAACCGTGGTGTGTTCAGCCGTGGCAACCATAGCAGAAGTTTCAAGGGGAAAAATTCGTTCGACAATGGTTTCTTCAGGATCATGTCCCAATTCCATTCGCATATAACCAACAAACGTACTTTCGATGGCCCTTTGAGATACACAAGTTTCTAATAGCACAGAGGAAATTTCCACCAAAAGAAGTAGAATCAGGAACATGCCAACGTGTTCCCTGTCATCTGCAAAGTTTCGTACACACATTCTCTTGGTCAATTTTTGTCACCTATCCTGCAATTTTTTAGTTAGCCTCACCGGTCCATACAGCACTTTATGGAGTCGTTTGGTGTCCATGTAGTATGCAGATTGCAGGGTTAGCTTCCAAGCCATCCAACCATACTTCATAAAAAGAAGAAGCCATCTAATCCAACGATAAATATCCATCCATCCATCTCATCCTACTCGCTCAAAGATCCAGAAATATCTGACATCCATTTCTTACAGACTTACACAAACCCCAAGTTAGTTCTGGCTCTCATGCTGCTTTCCTTTATATGCACCAATAGTCTACTCTTCTCTTCCCACCTAAACTAATCATCCCCCATTTTGTCAGATCTCTCTTGTGAACTCACCTTCATGTTTGACCTTGCAAAGTAGCCGTCCAGGACTAGGATCAGGGGAGGCATGAAGTTGATCCACAGGGGCAAGGTTTCGAAGGCCAAGAAGGGCTCATCAGTTCCATTGCAATCCAGAGAGAAGGTTGCTGTGGCTGCTGATGTTGGAGCTGGCTCCAACAGCAGGCAAGTAGTGCCTGATGACGTCCCATTAGGAACTAATGGCTTTGGTAATGCTGTTTTTCTTGTCTTGTTTGTGTTTTTAAACTAGAAGATATATCTGGATCATGGAGTGTTGCTCTTTCTTGTTTTTGAGAATTTTTTTTTTGGATATTTTGTGTTATTTCAATGATGTAATGGTTTTGGTCTATATTGGTACTTGTTGTGTTGATTTAGTCATGATACTTCATTTCTTTATCATGAAGAAAAAGTACCATTTATTTTAAACAACTTTGATTAAATCAGAGGCCAGAAAATGTGGTTCCGTATTTTGATAGTCTTTTTTCCACCTGAACTTTTGCTTATTTTGTTTTCTTGGGGAGTTGAAGCACCACCTGTGTTATTGAGAACTCTTAAATATTTACTGAAAGTGTTAATTTGAATGTTCGGGGTTCATTATGTGGTGTTGAGTTCATTGGCATGATGAGTTAATCACTTTTTATCTTCATGGATGATTATGAAAACTTACGGAAGTGCAAAGTGATCATGTATTAACTGTTGGCGATCCGATATTTAGAAATGGTCAAATTTCTTTGAAACAAAATTCAGGTCACAACTACATTGATTCTAATAAATAACAATGCCATCGATTACATCCGTTCCAACAGGGCCTACATCCAAATTGCTCCTTTTAGAGGGTACGATGAAAAGTTATTGTCAAATTTAAATATGAACCAAACACATTATTGCAATTAGATATAACTCATAAGTTTCAATACTGAATTACCTCACCGCACTTCTGTTAGCTTACCTCACTGGACCATCATCGGCACACGTGCACCACAAGCTGCTACCCGATTGGTGTTGCTGATTTTTTTCTGGAAACAAACATCACATTTAATTTTAAGCTTTTAGGCTTAGCAGGACATAATGCAACAGTCAATTTTCAAGGAAAGGATGTTTGTACATTCGTACATTATTAGCCAGAAAATTGATATCAGGTTATCAGACTCACTACTTCTTTGGGCCATCTAAAAGTTCAGTTTCCATCAAATTTATTTTGAGAACGTGAAGTTCAACCACAACCGAACTTTTGTACAATTCAATGGCCAAGTCATAATCAGATTAAGAAAAATAAATAATGCATATTATTTGCATGTGCTTCATGCCCAAAAGGATCTGGTCCCCTATTAATCCATTGGAGCTGATCAAATGTTGACATTTCTCTGCATCTCTTGATGATGCTAGAGAGAGTAGGGAAGCATGCACGTTTCCTATTCTTTATGATGAAAGACAGGCTGACAGAAACATGGGCGTCCACAACTTTGTGCATTATTGTGTCCAGTAGTAGTTGAACCAAATTGTGATCATGATTTGGTTATCAATAATTTTCCAAGTTTTTGCTGATTGGCTTTTGCAGATAGCAGCAGAGATGAAACTTTCTTTGAAGCCTCCCCTTGGTTAGACTCGGACTGTGAGGATGATTTCTTCAGTGTCAATGGCGGTAATGATATAAATTCACACGATCTGTTCAAAAAAAGTAAATTTACATGGGGAGTTGATATGGATCAGATTGTCTAATCTATCGGACGCTTGTTTCACCAGTTCAATGTTTTTAAAACAATTCAGATGTTCGATTTTTAGCAATTCCTCGTCTTATTTCATTTCTGCATCATCAGATCATACCCCTGCAAGAATATTCAGTACAACTCCAAACAACCAGACCACACCATTTGGACCTCACAAGCTGCCAACACTGGAGGATATTCTGAAGGCTGAGCCCCTGAAGCCACCCCCACAGGTGAAGCTTGCTGACCTCCTTCAGGAGAAGCAAGAAGGCGGCAATGCCGCCGCCCCTGACGACCTCTCCAGGAACAACTCCTCTCGCGTCGGCGAGGAGGCCAGCCAGTGCTGCATCCCGCACTTCGTGCGGCCAATCAGCTACAAGGAGAGGAGGATGCACAAGTGAGATGAAAGCAGCAGTGGATGGTTTATTGGCATGGCAAGTCTTGGTTTACTGAAACCGAGTTTTTGTTTCATGTCGATGTGTAAATTCTCAGGTTTCACTTGTTCCGTGCCTTAGGAACAAGCACAGCAAATTAGCCATCCAAATGTATATACACGAGGGTACCGCATAAAAGGGGCAAAAATAATCTATGTTTCGTCAAAAAAAAAAAGTCATGTATTCGTGCATTCCAGACGGGCCTCTCAGCTGTAAGGTAGTTGGTGCAGATGAATGATACAATTCTACGACAAACTGTGTTCTCCGTATCCCAACTCAGCAGTGCTCTGAGAGTGTAACATGCTGATAGTGTCAAGAAAATATCGAAGATTTTCAGTAGAAGAATCAATTTCAGTTAAGACTTGGAACTTTGGCGCTTATATTGCAATGGAAATCTTATTGATTCTGCATTAGATTACACGTAGAGAGACCAGTTCACCGGCAATCCAGCCAGCAGATTCTGTGATGGAAATCGAGGCCCACAAGCCCGAGCCTTGTCTCGCCCAGCCTGATAACTAACAAGATAATATATTTTGAAAGATTTTCGTACACTAAATAATATAAATTGATATTTTTTGCGTGAATAAAAGAGTACTATTTTTCTACAGCTTTCTGGGTCTTCAGGCCCCTGGCTTAGAACAGAGGTCAAGTTCTCCATGCTCGTAATCTTCAAATTTATAGCAAACCCAGCAGCAAATTCGCTGCTTCGGCCCAACTCAGACAAAAAAAAAAGTATGCCACCTGGACTAACAGACTTTTGTTATCAAGCGTATTTTCTCTTTTAGGCCGTTCTCGGCCTGTCGGCCATCCTGGCCAAGCACTCATTTCACTGGAAGTCCTTCATAGACGGTCGTTTAACCGCATGATTAGACGACAGTTTATACGCACATAAGGTTATCTGTAAGTTAATCTCCTCTCACAAAAAAAATGTGTGTGTGTTTTGGTCAAAAAAGAGGTTTTCGAACTTTTTATTAGAGTAAATTACATTGTGAGTCACCAAACTTGTCCAACTAATTCATGTAGTCACTAAACTCGTTTAAGTGGATCAGTATAGATCATTATTACCTTAGTCCGGGTATGACCAATCATAGTCACGTTGATTTATGACACCGTAGCATCGCCGCACACCTAGGTATAAAATTCACTCACTGAATACTAGAGGTGGCTTGCCCTGTCCTCATAGCCTCCTGCTATCCGCGACAGAACCCTGCCCTTATCACCACCATTGACTTCACTCGGCCTCAATTCGTTGCTCCCAGAAATATCGTTGCTGAAGGATCCAAACATTGGCATGTGCCGTGACCCACGCAATCATCTCAGTGGCAGCAACTCATAGGGTTTTCGAACGGGCGAGAAAATTGTGAAATGCCAAAAGCCCAGAGGGTTGAGTGCAAACCACAGTGGCCATGCCCTTCGTCACATCACATGTGTCAGGCCCAGTTATTTAGCGAGTCAAAGACGTCTTCGGGAAATGTTCAGAGTTACAAGTTTGCACTTTGGCTACCGAGTGGTCGACTTCACTCGAAGGGCAAACAACAGCCTGGATACAAGGAAGGAAGAGGTGAAGGAAATCCAACGGCTGGAGGAGTTTTCAAACAGTACTGTGGGCCACTGTAGTCGTCAGCATTTTGTCATTTGGCTTTGTAATTCTAATCTTACAGCCGCTGAGCTGAAAATTTTAGTTATTGTAAGCTGTGAACTAATCGGGGTATATAACCTAGGACTGCGTGAATGGAAAATAAGAAGAAAATTGCTCATGATAGTACTCTATCTAGAGCTTATGTAGCTTAGAACCCTGGCTGCTATTTTTCCCTAACATTTTGTTTCTATTTGATTCCCAAATCCTTAATCCTTTGTCTCGCTTCATCTTGAGGCCTGACAAAGGTAGCAGAGCAGTGTCACTTCTTGGTTATAAGGTCGATTTGGGTGAAACAGGTGTTCTCCCTGTAAAATCCCTAAACCTGAATCGATCAAAAGCTACATTGGTAAGTTAGCCGTAAAATCCCCAGATCGAAAGGGTGGTGAAGGCGGCGGCATAAATCTATCAAGAGTGGAATCTGGCATTCATCTCGGCTGGTCTGGGTGATCCGACTCTTCATGGCGGTGACAACACATTCCCAATCTCAAGATCCATGGCGGGGAAAGAAGAAGTGGTAGAGCTTAGGAGCGAAATCTTCGCCATGAAGGAAGACATCAAGGGATTGAGGAATCACCAGCTAGAGTTCGCCGAAATGAAGGTGATGATGACTCAGATGTGGATCAAAATGATGGGGGCAGACATTGTAGGGACTTCTGGCCGACCATTCTCAAGCCAGGGCATGAATCTAGGGGAAGGCGCAGGAGGCCTCCCTATGTGCACCGATGAGATTCAGGCAAATCCCCCTGCACCTGTGTTTAGTAAGGCTATAGATATTCCTATTACTATGGGAACAAGGAAGCCTAAGGTCTAGTTTTTTATTGAACCCAACACTGTTAGACCAGAGTACTATCCCATGGTGTCTAATTTGGGTAGATCCACCGCACCACCTAACTTGTATGCGTCAGCTAGTTCGCTTAATGGAATGGGAAATCGAATGATGCATTCCGTTAGACCTCATATGGGCAGTCATAATGGCCGAGGATATACCCAGTTCAATCCTAGGGTGCAAGTATTCGATTCCCAAAGACACCAGGACATGAACCTCAATAGCCATAACATTCCTTATGCTCAAGCTATTATAAAGGGACCTAGATTAGAAATCCCATTATTTGAGTAAGCAGATGTTCTGAATTGGCTAAAAATGTGTGAGCAGTTTTATGGGTTGTCGAGAACACCTTAGGAGCAATGGGTAACAATAGCAGTTGCTCATTTTCAAGGAAGAGCTGCAACCTGGTTCAAGGGTGTCGGAATTTTTAGTAATGTAATGTCATGGCCTCAATTTTGTGGAATGGTGGGAGATTGATTCTTAGAAGCCAGTGCACACGATGCTGTGGAATCACTACAAAACATTAAGCAATACCAGTCAACCATTTCAAACTATATTGACCGATTTGAGGAATGCATGGCAGTCGTGAAGAGAGATCATCCTTACTTGCAAGAACAAATTCTGCTGAGTTGTTTTATTGGAGGACTCCGTGGAGACATCAAACAAAATGTTAGTGGGCAAAGGCCACAAGGATTAATGGAGGCTTATTGGTATGCTAGAATCTATGAGAAAGCAACAGCTGCCAAGAGATCAAACTATCAAGGGGGTTTTTACAAAAGCAAATTCAGCAGTAACCACCCCATTTAAGTCTCAGGGTCAAAAGGGAGTTAATCCGGACAAGGGAGAGAAACAAGATAAACTCATTGATAGATATAAGAATTGTTGGTATTGCATGGAGCCATAGTCACCCTAGCATAAATGCAAGGCAAAGAGAGCTATCCATGCTTTGCTCATGAGAGATGAGGAAGAGGAGGCATCCTTAGAAGAAGATGAGTTGGCAAATGAAGATGGGTATGTTACAGCCCCAGGCTGTCCTATACAAGCAGAAAAGATGGAAAGCAATGAACAATTGATGCATATATCTTCTCATGCTGTAAAAGGGACTACTGGACCTTCAACCTTCTCGTTATTAGCTTGTGTTAAGGGAAGAAGGGTTGTGGCACTAGTGGATAGTGGATGTACAAGTACTTTCATAAATTTTAAGTTTGCTCTAAAGGTGAATTGCCCAATGAGGAAAACCAACCAAAGGAGAGTAGCAGCGGCAGGAGGAGAGTTGGTGACTAACACCATGGTGACTCCAATTGACTACAAAATCCAAGGAACTCCATTT
Organism: Dendrocalamus sinicus; assembly: GCA_036346575.1. Lineage (NCBI taxonomy): Eukaryota > Viridiplantae > Streptophyta > Magnoliopsida > Poales > Poaceae > Dendrocalamus > Dendrocalamus sinicus. The sequence continues at coordinate 11,382,177 of CM070674.1, read as the reverse complement.
CACCATTCATTTAAATTATTGGATTTGCGGAGTTATGACTTGGTACTTGGGGCAGATTGGATCTATGATCATAGTTCCATTTGTTTAGATCTTAAATTGAGAACATAAAAAAAGGGCTAACACCATGCCCAGGGGTCACTACGGACTGGATGGAGAGGAATTGCAGAAAATGGCCAATAAGAACGTTATGTGGTATGTTATCCAAGTGAATTCTAGAGACATGGATGAATTAGAAACAATAAGAGATGGCAGAAAGGAAGTGGATGATCTCATACAGCAATACCAAGAGATTTTTCAAGAACCACAAGAATTACCTCCCCACAGAGAGTGGGACCATGCCATTCCCTTGAAGGCAGGCTCAGAACCACCCAACTTGAGGCATTATAGAGTTTCACATTACCTAAAGGAAGCAATGGAAGAGATTATTAAGAAAATGCTGAACTCGGAGGAGATTAGACCTAGTATGAGTCCTTATTCCTCTCCTGCAGTCATGATTAGGAAGAAGGATGGGAGTTGGAGATTATGTGTGGATTATAGGTAGCTAAATTCAAAGACCATTAAGAACAAATTCCCTATGCTCATTATTGAGGATCTGCTGGACGAACTACATGGGGCTTCCATTTTCACAAAATTGGATTTGGGGTCTAGATACCATCAAATCAAAATGAACCCAGCTGATGTCCCTGAAACCGCTTTAAAGACTCATATGGGATACTATGAATACACTGTGATGCCCTTTGGGCTTACTAATGCCCCAGCAACATTTTAGTCCCGCATGAATAATATCTTCTCTGAACATTTGAGGAAATTTGTGCTAGTTTTCTTTGATGACATCCTGGTATATAGTGGGACCTTGAAGGACCATAGAGCACATTTGGAGAAGGTGTTCTAGATATTAAAGTAGAATAATCTCACTGTCAAGATCAGTAAATGCACTTCTGCCACTGACAGGGTGGAATACTTAGGCATGTTATATCAGGGGAAGGAGTGACAACAAATCCCAATAAGATTGCTAACATACTCAACTGGCCTATTCCCACCAATCTCACAAAGCTAAGGGGATTTCTAGGGCTGACTGGCTATTATCGAAGACCTATAAAGAATTATGGTCAGATCTGCTATCCTGTTCATGATATTATGAAGAAAAATGCTTTCAGTTGGAGGCCAAGGCAAACTGAGGCCTTTAACCAGCTTAAGCAGATCATGACTACTTGCCCGGTCCTAGGATTACTGAATTTTCAATAGCCTTTCACAATTGAGGCAGATGCTAGTGGTGTTGGACTAGGAGCAGTGTTAATGCAGAAAGGTACACCCCTGGCATACTTTAGTAAGACTTTGGGACCCAAGGCAGCAACACAATCTATTTATGAGAAAGAAGTAATGGAAATTTTGGAAGCAATCGAGAGATGGAGGTATTATTTAATTGGGAACACTCTGATCATCAAAACAGACCAAAAGAGTTTGAAATTCATTGCCACCCAAAGGCTTACAGAGGGAATTCAACACAAACTGCTACTGAAATTATCAAATTGAATATAAAAAGGGCAAGAAAACAAGGTTGTAGATGCTTTTATCCAGGAAGTTTGAAACCCCTCTTGAAGAGTTAAATGCCATTACTACCTTAACCCCTGATTGGGTAGAAGATATGAAGCACAGTTATGAAAATGATCTTCTTTGTGCCTATTTACTGAGCCAAATATAGACTGGTAGTCAGGCAGGAAACAAATACACATTGGAAGCTGTAATTTTTAGGTATAAGAATAGGATTTATGTGGGGGGAGAGAACTGATCTTAGACAGCAGCTAATACAATCATTCCATGGTTTTGCTATTGGGGGCCATTTTGGACAGAGGGCTACCTATCAGAGAATCAAAAGGAGTTTTTATTGGCCCAAGCTTAAACAACAGGTGGAGAAGTTTATATCTGAATGCCCAGTTTGTCAGCTCAGCAAGTCTGAAAACATCCATTCACCTGGACTATTAGACCCTTTAGAGATTCCTGATATGGCTTGGACCCACATTTCTATGGATTTCATTGAGGGGCTGCCAAGATCAAAAGGGAAGTAGGTGATAATGGTAGTAGTGGACCGATTGACAAAGTATGCACATTTCATTGCCATGTCCCACTCATACACTGTACAACAAGTCATTCAATTGTTCATGGATAACATATTTAAGCTGCATGGAATGCCTATGGCCATAGTCTGAGATAGAGATAGAATATTTATAAGAAAACTATACCAAGAACTCTTCAAGACCCTGAAGGTATCACTTTGGTTTAGCACTTCATACCATCCACAATCCGATGGTCAAACTAAGAGAGTGAATCAATGCATCGAATCCTACCTCAGAAGCTTGACATTTCTGGAGCCTAGAGAATGGTTCACATGGCTTCTAATGGCAGAGTGGTGGTACAACACTTCTTATCACACATTCCAGAAGATGTCACCCTTCCAGGCCTTATATGGATATTCACCATCCCAATTAGGAGAACTGGTTATCCCAAGTAATATTTCTCCTGAAGCTCGAGTCACTCTGGAAGATAGATAGAAGATGTTGGGTGAATTAAAAGAGAACTTACACAATGCACAAACTAGAATGAAACAATTGCAGACAAGCTCAGATCAGAGAGGCAATTCCAGGTTGGAGATATTGTGTACTTGAAGATATAGCCATACATGCAAAATGCATTCAGATTGAGAGGTTCTCTGAAATTGCGAGAAAAATATTATGGGCCTTTCAAGATTGAGGAGAGAATTGTCAGTGGCTTACAGATTGCATCTGCATGAAGGAATGAGTATCCATCATGTATTCCATGTAAGTCAATTGAAGAAACATCTTGGGTCTCATGCCGTACAACAACCTTTTGTGCCTTTGGCTGGGCTGGATGGGAAAATTAAGACTACCCCAATTGCTATCCTTGATAGAAGAATTATTCCCAAACAAGGTGAAGCAGTCGCTCAATGGCTTGTTCACTGGCACAACCTAGCTCTGGAAGACGCTACCTAGGAAGATGCAAGCTTCATTACGGCCACATTTCCTGAATTCAAACTTGAGGACAAGGTTGTGGTCAAGGGGAGGGCATTGTCAGGCCTAGTTATTCAGCGAGTAGAAGACATCTTCAGGAAATGTTCAGAGTTACAAGTCTACACTTTGGCTACCAAGTGGTCGACTTTACTTGAAGGGCAAAGAACAGCCTGGATACAAGGAAGGAAGAGGTGAAGGAAATCCAATGGCTAGAGGAGTTTTTAGACAGTACTATGGGCCACTATAGCCATCAATATTTTTTCATTTGGTTTTGTAATTCTAATCTTATAGCAGACAGTATTGTGGGCCACTGTAGCCATCAGCATTTTTTCATTTGGTTTTGTAATTCTAATCTTATAGCCGCTGAGCTAAAGTTTTACTAATATAAGTTGTGAACTAATCGGGGCATATAACCCGGGACTACGTGAATGGAAAGTAAGAAGAAAATTGCTCACAATAGTATTCTCTCTAGAGTTTATGTAGCTTAGAACCCTAGATTCTATTTTTTCCCAACATTTCATTTCAATTTCATTCCAAAACCCTCAATCCTTTGTCTCGCTTCATCTTGAGGCCTGACAACATGCACCCACACCATGATAGCACAAGTCAACATGTCATGTTATGGGTCGTATTCGGGCATGTAACACCCCGGCCCCTCCCTGAGCCCAAAGTGCTACCGCCTACACTATAATATTACCAATTCCAACCTTTGCCACTGGTTTTGCGGAATAATTCCTTTATTTAAATATCCACCAAACGACCAAAGCCGGTACACTTGACACTCAGCGCAACAGAGATATAACTTTGCTAATTACCAAAAAGGTACTTAGACTACCCAAGACTAAATATGCCAACTGTACATAATCTGTGAATCACTGTGGCACGTGAACGACTGTGCTACTCCCGCCCATGCATGTCGTCTTCAACAGATTCCTAAAAAAAACAACGATAAAGCAAGGGTGAGTCCGAAGACTCAGCAAGCACACGATAAAACAATAACAACACTTTAGCAATTCAATCAATTTCACGAATCGTAAGTCAGAATTAATTCAGAATCAGAAATCAAATCAACCTTGTCTGTGTCATATCACTTTCTCTGTCACTTTCATGCAATGCATCTGTAATGCAATGCTATGCAACGCATCTGTAACCACCAAATCACATTCATGAGCTGTAACCCAGAATCTCTGGGTTTCCCCTGTCACCTGTTCATTTCCTGTAAATGCAATGCAATGCACCTCTATATGCAACCTATAACTGTAGCTGATACCGGTACAGCGGAGCGTCCACCCGTCGATGGACCACTCAATTGCCTACCTCTGTAGGGCTTACTCCAGAGCACTCCGGAATAGTCACTTGACTTTCTCACCGACCCTGCTCTTATTCAAGAGCACTCCGGACTAGTCATGACTTTCTCACCGGCCTGACTCTTATGCATTTGCATGATGTAATATGCTGTAAGTATGGATGTCTAATCATAAGCGGTACTCATCAAGGTATGATTAGCACAATTCATATACATCTCATAAATACTGTAAATCATAGCATGAAAACATGAATAACAACCATTCACCACAATTTATTGTTCTACCCTGCACTTGCCTGTGTCCCTGTGGACGATGCGTGGAGGAGCGTCCAACCAAAACCTCCACCTGGGAGCATCATCCGAACACTCAACTTAATATTGTTATTTACACAAGTATACAAATAACATCGACTCCATGCATATAGACAATCGACAGCGTTTCTACGCGTAAACCCGATACCGACAATTTCTCTTTATTTTTCCTCCTTTCTTTTCTTTTCTCCTCTCTCTTTTTTCCTTTTTTTCTCCACTATTCTTTCCTCTCTCTTTTTTTCCTTTCATTCCCATTCGGCCGACGCCTCCACTCTTTACTTCTCTCTCTCTTCCTCCGTTCTACTCATCCGGCCGATCCCCATTTCTCCTGCGTCTCTCTCCCTTCTACCTTTTCTCCTCCCTTCGCCCGATCTGGCTTTCACTCGGCGCCGCACCGCCGGCGCTCCCCTATGCGCCTCCTCGGCTTCCTCCGCCGTCTCACCCACTTCCCGCGCCACCATCTCGGCTCTTCCTCCCCTCTCGGCCCCCGCCGCGCCTTCTCCTACCTCACCGGCCCTCACCGCCGCGCCTCCCCTCGCCGCACGGTAAGATACGGCCAGATCCATGGCCTAAGGCCTAGTTCTGGCACCTCCTTCCCGATCCGGACCCGATCCACTCATTTTCGAGTTGCTACTTTTGGTTTGCTCTCATGGTTGCTTGAGGTGTTAGGTTGGGAGGTGGGTTGCCCCGGTTAGCCACGGCCGGCTAGCCATCGCCGGTACGCCGGGGGAGTGCCCGGTGGCGGCTAGAGGCATGGCTCGGCTGGTGGTAGCACGCAGCCGCCGCCCTCTTCGGTAAGCTTCCTCTCCTCTACTCCCTTCTTCTATCTCTGGTTGGCATGCTCTGTGTTGGTGCTTGGTGGACAGTGGTGCTACTCGGTTGTTACTAATGATTTGTCATATGCAGTGAGCTAGGTTTGGCATTGGAATGAATACTAAGTTCATGTGGGTAGTATTACCTTTGCTGGTGATTGGTTGGCCTGTCGTGAGGAGGCTTAGGATTGGCTTGTGACTGTCGCCTTCGGGTGGTATGGATGCCGCCTGATGTTGACCCGCTGGGCTGACGGTCTTCTGGCTTGCGGTCTTACCCCCTGCCGTCGCCGTCGCCTTGCTCCTGGTCGGCTCGCCTGGCCTTCGTCTTGCGGTCTGGGTTCTACTCGGTGGTTTCTCTGTGGTCAGATGGTTTGAGAGTTTGGGGATGGGGACGAGAGGCAGTGATGGTTTGCTCTGCCGAGATATTTCTGCTCTTTCTCTGGTGGCTGCGTGTGATATCCGGCTTGGGCTGTGCGGCCGGTCTGGCTGTGTGGTGCCTTCTCGATGTTATGTTGTCCTCTATGTAGCTTGGTGGCTGAATTATCCGGAGAGGTGTGCTGTCCCTTACTGTAGCATCACTGTAGCGGCTAGTTGATATTTTTGGGTTTTTGGGTGTTATGGTAATTTGGTTTACCTTGGCTGGTTATTATATTAAAACAGGTTTGTTTAAGCCGGATGATGACCCTACGGCTGTGAGAGGTGTCGATCGCCCCTGACGGTGCAGTATCTCGATGAGCGGATCGCCTGCCGAACTTATCCTCTAGGGTTCTGACGGCACTTTCTTTACTTTCTTTCGTTTTCGTTCTCACGAGTATTACAGGGCAATATGGTAATGACCTAGAATGACCTACTTAAAATATTTAACTAATGATCTAGATATGTAATTTGGGAGTTCGGTGACCTACATGAACTCGTCGAATAAATTTGGTGACCTGCCTTGCAATTTACTTTTTTATTATTGTAAATGACCTAATACTAGTTGTGGTTTTGATATTCTGGCACCACTTGTTACATTGGACATCAAAGCTTTAGTTAGTTTAACAAGTGGTATCTGACTTGCGTCATTTTACATATATTTACTTGTCATTTTACCCTCATATTTTTCATATTTTGGGACCATTTATCATCATTTACATGCTTTTCTACAATTAATTGCTTAATTTGGACCATTTTACATTTTTTATATATTTTTCACAGGCCAGTGTGAACGAGGCGCATAAACGACAAATTTGGCATTCCAGGACTGCTCTGGACAAATGTGCACATTGCCACGGACACGTAGGATCTTTTCACGAAGAAATCAGAGTTTCTGAGGGCCAAAACAAAAAAAATCACATTAGGGAAGGACTTGATTGCAAATTCTAGAAACTACAAGGACTAAATCCAAAATTACCGATTCCCGGTTCTTTCACAAAACCTTAGCCACCGCCTACGATTTCCCCGAGCTGGCCATTGCTTCTACCCTTAGCCTCCCCTTTGCTCTCTCCTCCCCTTTCTTTCCCTACCGGCGCCGGCGAGGGCTGCGCCATACTCGCCGGCGGCCACCCGCGCCACCTCACTCCATCGTCTTCCACTTCCACGCCATCCGCATCCACCGTCGCCTCTTCCTTCCTTCGATCCCCATTCTCACTGGCAGATCTCCTCCACCGCATCACCCTTCCACTTCCTTCACCGACCGTCGCTTGCATCCTCTTCTTCCTTTGCCTCCCATTTGCTCTTCCTCTTGCTATTCCTCCATCTCCTCCCATGCGCCGCCACACCTCACAGCCCCACCTTCCTCTTTCGCTCCTCAGACCAGATTGGCGCCGACCACCTCTCCTCCCTTCTCAACTCCCTCTGGTGAGCCCGACTTCTTCTACCCTTGCCCCCCTTTGCTTCTCCTCCCCTTTCTTCTGTTCTAGCGCTGGCGAGGCCAGGCCTGCTAGCCGGCGGCCGTCGACCACACCGCCATCTTTTGCTCTCCCTCCGCATCCGGCTGCACCTATCTCCACCAGCACCGACACCGACGACGATCTGCATCATCCTCGACGCCGGCGACTTCATCAACTCCAACACACCGGCGCTTTATCTACTTCACCACATCCTCCACGGCGCTGACGCTGCTCCTCTGCTGCTCCACTTCTACCACCTCGGCTTCTTCCTCATCGGTCGCTGCCTGCATCCACTTCACCAAGACCTCTCCGGCTTCCTCTTCATCTCAGTTGATTCCTTCTCCCAAATCGTCTATTCTCAGTTACTGTTACTGATATTATTAACCTATTAATTAGAGATTTTTTGAACTGTGAATGTTAATCTGGTACTGTGAATGTGGTTGATGTCTTACTGTGATGTATGCATGTGATCAGCGGATGTGTGATTATGCTTTGTTAATTTGTTGCAGAATTGCTATATGTTCATGTTGCTAGTAGTTTAATTCTAGAAGTTGTGCTTGTGTTCAGTGATGTGTTAGTCTAGTATCCGTGTTTGTGTTTGTGTTGCCCTGCCTGATTTAGCTAGCCGGTGACCGTTCCCTTCCCCTTGCTGTCTCGACCCTCTCCTTGCTTCTAGACTCCCTCTTTTCTCCTTTCTACAGTCTGTCAATAGTTAGATTGTGCGAGTGTTCGTCATAGTTCTTTGTTGTATTGTCGTGTGCCGCCGTCGTCTAGTTAGCTGTCGACCGTTTTCTCCCTCGTACTCTCTTGACTCCCTCTGTGCTTCTCAACTTCCTCCTTCTGTCTCACGGTTGGTAGTTAGTTAGGTCGTCGGTCGGTAGTCGTGTTCGTTCGTGTAGTCATCAGTGTCGTTTGTGTGTCATTGTGTAGTCAGTCGTCGTGTAGTTCGTTCGGTCATACGACGTCCATTCATACGGTTGTTTGTCCTATCGTCTTTCGATTGTTTAGTTCGTTCGTTGTTTCGTCCGTGCGAATTAGAGTTCGTCCGGTAGTTCATTCGTTCGGCTGATTTGGTAGTCATTTTAGGTTTAGTTTTCTCCCCTTGTTTCGATTGACCTAGCTTTAACTGAGCACTGATAGCCTCAGTCTAGTCCCTATGGATAACACGACACTCACCACTATTACAGTGGCAACCCGTGCACTTGCGGGTGTGCTATTTTTGCACGAGTTAGCACAAGCAGTATCGCAACATTGCAGACAACCAAGCTACCCAAATCGAGTCAACTGAGATATTATACTTCAGCATTCGGTAAAATATCATCGTATTTAACTCAGGAAGAGAAAATATCCTGCACCGTATACTATATTATTGAGGTTGTTTTCATGTGATTCTCACTGTCCTATATAATCGATTAATTCTTCTACTATGTCATTTCAGCTGCAAATAATAGACTAGTTTCACTGTCATATATGGATACAACTAACATGAATCTTTTATGTTGTTTTTTTTCTCTCAAAAACGTAGGATACCTGCGTTTCATTCATTAAGGGGGGAAAATTACAAAGAAGGCTTTGGAACCAATGACAGGAATTCAGACTAGAGTATTACAAATGAAGAACGACTAGGAGCTACTAAGAAGCACCAATAAACAAGTATTACCAACCACAAGAATTAAAGAATGAACATTCAACATAATAACAAACATAAATTTCAGCAACATTATAAACCATAAGTTGAATCTAGCATTTTTCAGACGTATTTCTGGATAACAAGCTCAGAATCTGACAAGGAAAAAATGTTGGGGGACCAACCCCTCCTAATGAAGCCCATAAATTCGGGGAAAAAAAGATCAATCAATTTTGGGTAAGATACACAATTTTGCCCAAGGTGTTAATCCCAGATCAGTAGAGTTTAGAAGCCGGCAAACCCATTAACTACCCTTGTCTTGTTTCGAAAGATATGCATGCTGATCTTACACTAAAATCTTGCAAGTCATGTTAGACAAAGTGCACGCAGCTTATTCTCCAAATGTACATTACCTTTTTAGCACCTGGTATTACAACTACTTGCAACGCTATGCTCATCACACATATCTAAAATTGGCCCGGCAGAACGGATATCCAATCTTGCGTTAACCATCCGCGTGAACTTATGATGAAACTGTGAACCACGAGAGGTCGTAGGAACGCAGCATTATCATGCGCCACCAATCGAGGGAGTGTCATTGCCCTAGTTTGCGTGTACATCTGAATTTCCTCATTTCCTGCAAACTAAAGCCTCATATCTGCAGTCCCGGACCCGTGATGCCTTTCTCATGATCCATGGGAATCGTGTCCGCCGTGAGCGCCTCCCATCATCCATCGATGTTCGCCGCCGCGTGGCCATTCCTGCTATTTGAATCAAGTGTTAACCAACATTTACCAAAGCAAGCGTAAAACTAAAATCTGCAATGCTTAGTGTGGAAGGGCGACCTCTTCATGAGCATTGTCGATCATGCACGCTGGTGTTACAATAGGTGGTATTGCATCCGATCAAAGCTTCGGAATACAAAAGTTGAATACAAGCCCGCAGAAATCAGATTAAGCACCGAGTAAATTGGGATGTTATACTGGATTCAATTCAGAAAAAAAAGGATGCCACCTAAAATATCATAAGAACGAGGAACCAGCTTTCCACGAGGATCCACCAAAGTGGCACCATAACTACCAAGCATTGGAGCAAATTGTGTTCTGGAGTCAATCAGAACCAAAAAAATAATTATCAGATTTGAACATCCACAATTAATTATTATAGTGATCACATTATTTTTCTTTGGACCAGAGGTGATAAATGAAGTAACTTAAAGCAATGCAAATAGACAACAAAATTACTATTACATTAACTTGGGAAGTGACGAGGAATCGATATTCAGTATTCATCCCTGTGGTTGTAGCAAAGGTGAGAATCCATGGAGATTCCCGAGAAACTACAATATCTAACTTAGAAGAGGAAAATTCACATATATCTCAATAATCTCATTTGATTCATCTCAGCTTGCAACCTATGCAGCTCGAGCCATAGGTTCTGACCCATCTGCCTCTTGAGGCCTGCTGACCACAAAAATTGTGGTTAAATAATTGATTATATGAACAATGAAGAACTTGGTAGTAAGAAAGAACAGGTTCACTTTCCATAAAACAATTGATGTCTGAAAAAGAAATTATTTTTCTTCCCATAATGGATGGATCATCGGTTCATGTAGTGCATATGCTGTTAAGGGCATTGAGGTCAATATGCGCAACAGCAAGAGATTAATCAACCAAAATCACCATCCTACCCACCAACCCCTACAACTCAAGCCAACAAAAACTACAAGTTGTTAGAGATGACATGCAAGAAATATATTGTACCTCTTAGTTCCTTCTCCAACTTCCATTCTTACAAAATTGCCAATTGTTACTTTAGAGCCAACCTCCTTTGACAAATCATTCAACACAGTCTGAAAAAAATGACATCGAGAAGAAAAGCTATTAGAGATCACAATTCACAGAAGTACATAATCAAAGAACGAAAAGGTAACCAGCTTACCTTAATGTTTGTATTGTCGTTGACAACATATCTTTGCTCCAAAAGCACTACTTCCTCAAAGTACTTCCTCAATCGGCCTTCCACCATTTTCTCCATGGCCATTTGGGATTTCCCTGAACTTTCAGCCTAACATGTTACAGAACAGCATGTCATTTCATTTCTCAAGTAACTTGACATGCACAAGTTCACCCTCACATTAAGGATAGATGTAGTCCATGTCTCTAGAAGATATAAAACTTAAAAAAAAAAGCTACTCAACTCATGGAAAATAGGCAGTGCAAATGCTATCACAAACTTCCGAAACTGAACCAAACAGTTATGCAGATATTACTCTACAGCCAAAAATCACCCTATAAGGATCAGGCTGCCTTCCACTCCATGATGATATGATCTCTCACATCTCTGAAACCTAGCCAGCCAGCCAAAATACTCTAGTGCCATGGGCAGTGTACAACAAACTCTCTCATCGATCAAGTAACTAGAAATTGTTGCACAATTGCAAACAATTGAACAAGCACGCCTGGACCAACCACTGCAGGTTCATATGGCAGCTGTTCTCAAGCATCATGATTGCAGTATGACACAACAATGTTGACTCAAAAACACCTCAGGGACCATCATGCAAGTAGGAACTGATTCAGATATCAGGCCCTATTATTTACCATTCCATTAACAGCTAATAGCACTGCAAGTTGCCGCCGCCGTTCAACTAAGGACTAATAACATTGCAGGCACCTGATAAAAGCTAGATCCTTACTATCATGGGGAATGGCGGGCTGATGAGACAACTAAACACCTGCACGTCAGAAACATCGACATCCCCGCATTTAGTGAACCAATCTCCTTTTCATCCTCCACCGCTGTCCTTGGATGTACAAGAAGTTGGGCTGCACCACTCGCTGCGCCTCGAGGAACCGCTCGGTGTTGGATTGAACAGCGTGTGCACTGCATCCAAAAGCTCCTCCTTCACTCACAAGCAAATCCACTCCCCACACCAAAGCGAGAACACCAACCGACCTCCGCCTCCCAACGAGCCGAGCTCGGGGAACGGTACGACGGCGCAGCAGCTGCGCCTCCAAACCCGACCTCCCGCGCGACGCTTATCGGCGTGCTTCTCGCAGAGCACCGCGAGAGCACGCAGCCCCGCGAGAAGCTCTGGATTTGTGACATGGCCGAGAAAACAGGCCCCCAATTTACCTCAAGCCTTCATGGAACCCCGCAACAGCAAGAACAAATCACACCAATAATCGCCCAAAACCCAACCAAATCCGTAGCAAGAAACCCAAATCGACGCAAGAAAACATACCAAGACGCAATTTTCAGGCCGACCGGCGGCGGCGCTGCCCAAATCGAGGACCACGGATGGCTGTGACGTCGCGGCGATCCGCCTTGCGCGATCCATCGCTTCCCGAGCATTGGCGGCATATCCAGCATCTTCGCAGAGCGCTTCAATGCTCTCGCGACGCCCCCGCCTGCGCCGCCATGCCTCTCCGTGCATAGCGAGGGGTGGGGAGGAGAAGGCGGCGCGGAGCGGAGGAGGCGGCGACGGCGGAGGAGCGGAGGAGATATCGCGGCGGAGGATTTTCCGGATGACGCTAGGGTTCCGGATGAGGAGGCGGCGACGGAGCGTTTAAGCTGGAAACGGAAGTAGTCCGGATTGCTCTCGGGCCAAGGTCTTGCAGTCTGGATTTCGCAACAGAGGTGTAGAACTCTTGCTTGATGCGGAGGACAAACTCCCTAGTGCAAAAATAGCCTTGATCATGTCGCAGCCTATTTCCTTCCTTCCTGATCATCCACACTACTAGAATTATCAGGGAATCTACTCCTTTTCGCTTCGAGCTGGGGGCAAGTTCACAGATCATTGCCCAATGCTCATGCAAGGTCTTCTCGGTGAACTGGTAGGGGTGTGCAAAGGGATAGCCAGGAGAAGATATGAAACCACATCTGTTTAGCCATAGCGCAGCCAAAAAGTAGTTGGTCAATTGTCTCGGGTTCCTGCTTACAGAAGAGGCAGTCTAGCAACGCTGGGATGTTGAATTTTCGAAGCCTAGAGAAAGTCCAAACTCGGTGCTTGAGAGCCAGCCAAGTGAAGAGCTTTACTTTAAGGAGGGCTGTACTCTACCACAGCTCGTTGGCACAAGGCAGGAATATGGTTCCTTGGCACATGACATTGTACGCCGATTTAGAGGAGTGTGCCATTGGATGTCCAATGCCAAATGATTGTATCCGTGGCTCCTTTTTGCAACTGAACCTGGTTTAGGGGTGAACACAGAGCAAAGAAATCAGATATGGCTCGCAAGCTGAAATGTCCTTGCAAGTCTGTCATCCACTTATTATTCTTTTTATGTAGTTGTTGTTATTCGGATGATAGTTGAATAACAACAGATGCAAACTCGGTTAGAAGTTCGTGATTTTTTTTTATTGATGAGACCTGTAAGCAAAGCTTCCTTCACCCTGTCATGCGCAAGTGTTACCCTGGTACGCTATCGATCTGTATGTAAGCTTAATCATACATAAATTTATTATAGTTTTCCTTTTTGTATAAATATATATGTGATATTTTTCTCGACATGCACGTTATGAATTTGAGAGAGGATTTTTTGTCCTGGTGGGTAGCTACCCCAGGTATCCACCATTGAATTTTGCTTCAAGATTTGTGCCCTTCTCCTTATCAACTTCGAAGACTTTCAACTCACAAATTTTGAAAACCATCAATACTATTGTTGACAACTATCCTCAAAAATGGGAACTTTCAACTCGAATCCGAAGACTTTCAACTCAAAATTTTTCACTTCCACCTCAAAACATTTCAACTTCCAACTCAAAATTTCCCACTTCCACCTAAAAAAATGTCAAATTTCAACTCATAATTTTGGGGTGGGTAGCTATCCAATTGGACAATCACATATTTCCATTATGGATTTATGATATGGGTGTGTCCGTAATGTCATTGGGTGCATGCCTGCAATGAAGAAAAGTTTTACCGGCGCATGAGTGTGTTGCTCCCCTTTGAAAGTGATCACCTTCATACAAAATTGCAGATATTTAGTTTTACCGGCGCATGAGTGTGTTGCTCCCCTTTGAAAGTGATCACCTTCATACAAAATTGCAGATATTTAGCTTTACCGGCGCATGAGTGTGTTGCTCCCCTTTGAAAGTGATCACCTTCATACAAAATTGCAGATATTTTCGAGCAAAAGATCAACACATATCAACTGCTTGACAACACTCTCCTTAATAAAAAAAATTAACATCCAAAATTAAACGTCCATCTTTCGTGCTAGCATAAACTAACTAGCAAGTAGTGTACATGCCGGTGATCACTGATCACTACATAATAAACTACACGGTACATGTCGCATCATGGCACATCTGTTTAGACTCCCCTTTGAATTAATAGAATGCAAGCCTCTTGCCCCACTTCCCAAAAAAAAAGACATTGTTTCCACATGAACATCAAGGCCCTTAAAATAAGGATACTTGGCTGGAAATTTCAATTGCATGTTGGAGCAAGCAATGTGCCCTTGTTCCCAGTGCTTGGATACACGTTGATACATTATGGCCTGTAAATCAGTGGAGCTCTGTTGAGAGAAGGAACAACTTAACTCATGCGGAACATGAGTTTCGCGGGGTCAAACTGCTAGATAGGTTTATGTGAGATTCTTGTGTCCCAAACATAGGTCTTATTATCCAGGCTAGTAATAGCATTAGCAAGAACCTTGAAGAAAATTGTAGCCAAATCACTTCAAACAGAGGCCAAATCTCTTATCTAATGCCTGCAGAAATTTGCAACAGAACTCTCATGCCCAGCAGCAAGTCTCTGCTTCAGCCCAACGCAGGCTGCCTCTGTTGGGCTGTTCTCGAACATTTTGGTCAACCACTCGTGTCATTCAAACACTAGAATTGGAATCACAGCCCAATTCTTTTTCTGCAAGAGAGAGAATTGGTTCTTCAATTCTGTGAACCCAATTCATTTTCGGGAACCAAACAGACCCTGAAAGTTCGAGAGACGGTTGGTCCCTAGGCCGCACATTTTGCTGCCAGTGTACACATAAGTTCCTCTAAAGAAATGTATACATGAGTTATTTGAGAGTTCATTTCCTCTCCAAAAACCGTGAGTTTATTTGTCATAAAAAATGGTATTTAAACCTGTCTTCTTGTAAATGACCTAATACCACTTGTTGTGTTGGAAGAGATGTATCAGAGCTTTTGTTCAACTTTGCAGACAGCCAAGTGGAATCGAGTCAACTGACAATAAAACAGCATTATATTCAACTCACGAAGACAAAAATATCCCGCGCAGTTCCCGTCCTATCTATTCTATGATGCAATTTCAACTGCAAATAATCGGCTAGTTTCACTGTCAAACTGAGGTCATTGCGATACGACTGACATGAATCTTTTATGTTATTATGTCACCGTGCTTTGACATTCAACATGCAAACTACTGATCTTGATCTCCATGTTTATGCTTCCGTGTGCATCTCTGCAAGCATTGGTCTGTTAGATTTAATCTTAACTTAGAGTCCTAGTCGTAAATTGAGTTCATTTTCGGGTGTAATTCGAGTTGAAGTAGTGTCCAATTCGAAGTCCTAGTCGTGTGCTATTAGGAGTTATAGGCATATAAATTGAGATGCTTGTAACCAGTTTATGCATTGCAATTTTTGTGAGAAATAAAGTGTAGAAATTGAGGGCCTAGATTGTAACAATTGGTATCAGAGCCAAAACCTTGAGTTCTTCCGCTGCTGCCCCCGGGGGATGATCTTTACTCCCGGGGGCGGCCACCGTTGCGTGCCGCCGCCAAGCACGAGAAGGAGCGGAAGGCGCACGCCAAGAGGAGGAGCAGGAGGCCGAGAAGGTGACGAAGATGAGGAGTGCTGCGTGCGGGAGAAGCCAAGTCACCTGGTTCGCGTGATCCAGACCAAGAAAAGGTTCCTCTCAGATGGCAAGGTCTCATTGGTGATGTGCATCACGTCAACAAGGTCTCATTGTTCGCGAGAAGGTTCCATTGGTGCTGTGCATCACGTCTCATAAAAGGAGGTGCCAAGCACCAGAGCCAGCATCCAAAAACGCAAAGCAGCAAAAGCAGGTCCAAACAAGAGCAAGAGCAAAATTCAAGGAAAAGAGAAAAAGGAAAATAGTAATTTTTCCTTCCGTTTCTCTCCGTCCAAGAGCCTTCAAAGTAGCCGGAGTTTTTTTTTGATCCGTGCCCAAGATCATGTCGCGTGATTTGGGAAGCGGTCTCGACGGCAACGAGGCATCATCCGGTGCGATGGCGAAGGAGAGTTCCGCTATCTCGCTGCATTATCTGATGCTCACGGAGAACAATTATGCAGCATGGGCAATCAAGATGAAGGTGTACATGAAGGCTCAAGGTGTGTGGGATGCGATCGAGAACGGCAACGTTGATATGCGCAAAGATCAGATGGCATTGGCGGCCATCTACCAGGGCATCCCAGAGGAGACGCTCTTCCTACTGGCCGAAAAGGAGACGACCAAAGCCGCGTGGGAGGCGTTGAAAGCGATGCATCTTGGCGCAGATCGTGTGAAGGAAGCAAAGGTACAAACTCTCAAAACCGAGTTCGAGGTGCTTCGTATGAAGGAAACGGAGTCGATCAATGACTTCGCCGTCCGGTTGACGGTCATCGTCAACAAGATACGGGCCCTTGGCGAGAAGGTGGAAGAGTTGTATGTGGTAAAGAAATTCCTTCGTGCTATTCCCTCACAGTTTCTCCCGATTACTTCAGTCATAGAGCAATTTGGAGACCTAAATGCAATGACCATGGAGGAGGTCATCGGTCGTCTTAAGGCATATGAGGAACACATCCATGACACTAGCAACAAAGGTGAAGGACAGCTCTTATTGACTCAAGCCGAGTGGGAGGCCCGATCATCGAAGCGTGAAGGCAAGAACACTTCCAGGGATGATGGCCAAGGCCGTAAAGGTCGAAGGTTTGATAAGGCAAAAGTGAGGTGTTATAACTGTAATGATTATGGACACTTTGCTTCAGAATGCCAAAAGCCGAAGACGAAGAAAGCGTTTGTTGCGGCGCTCAAATAAGATGAAGTGCTCAAGATGAGTTGAGTCGGGGACGTTTTAGATGTGTCGCCGTCCAAACTCAAACAAGATAGAAAGAAGATAGAAAGTCAAGATTAAGGGGGAGATTGTTAGATTTAATCTTGACTTAGAGTCCTAGTCGTAAATTGAGTTCGTTTTCGGGTGTAATTCGAGTTGAAGTAGTGTCCAATTCGAAGTCCTAGTCGTGTGCTATTAGGAGCTATAGGCATATAAATTGAGATGCTTGTAACCAGTTTATGCATTGCAATTTTTGTGAGAAATAAAGCGTAGAAATTGAGGGCCTAGATTGTAACAGGTCTGGAGTTTAGGAAGCACCCATACTCCACTGAACTGTCGTACTTATGTTCGATACGTATCCGATATGGCAATACGTTCCGATACGCGGCAATACGGTATCGGTGGAGTATCAGATAATTTCGGCAAAAAAAGAAAGAAATACTCCGGTACGGTGCTGATACGGTGCGATACAACAGCGATACGTTGGCCCAATTAAATCCTGACTCAATAGAGAAGACAACCCAACAGCTGAAGGCCCGACCGCGTGACCTACATCCTGAGCCGCCGGCCAGCATACAACATCCGAAGGTCCCGACCCTAGCACATTCGTGTCCCTTCTCGGCTTCTCCTCGGCCGCCGCTGCCACCAACACTGTTGCCAGCGCCTCACTACCGCCACCTCTCCCGCCGCCAACGCCTGGAGATCCGCCGCCTCTCCTGCTGCCAATGCCTGGAGATCCGCGATGCCCTCGCCGTCGCCACCTAGCTCGTTGACCTCCAGGTACTATGCCTTGGCGTTTTCTCTGAAAATTGTACGGTGAATGCCTTCGCACTTTCGTGCTGTTTACATTGACGAAGGTTAATGGCCAGCAGAACTCAAGAAACAAGATTAATTTGAATGCTCAAATATTATTGTTAATGGCATCAAATATGTTTGCTCAATTTGACGTTAGTGATCAACTGATCAGTGATCACTAGTGTTTGGTCCATACTTTTAATTTGAATGCTCGTTTAGTCATTTGTGCCATGAGTATATGACAATACTATCATATTAAATTTCAATGTGAGGTCTTTACATTTTGTGGTGAATTATTTTACAATTTTGTAATATATTTCTGATAGAGATGGCAAGTGGAAGTACTCCAATAGAGAGCACTGGTACCGATGGTAGTAGTGTCAATTTGTCTACTATTGGTGGTAGTGGTGAGAATGATAACCATATATTTTCTTTGTGGAATCATGTTAAAATAATTGAGAAAACCAATGGCAAATCTAGAGGAAATGCAAAATCAGAATGCTGATATTGTGGTCACATTATACCCGGGAGCTATTCTAGAGTGAAAGCACATTTGTTGAAGATTTCAGGGCAGGTGTTAAGATTTGTCATAAGGTGATAGTTCCTATTCTTGAGTGAAGTTGCTACAGTTGATGTAGCCACTAGATTGAGCGCCCCCAGGAGTGTTCCCATGCCAATGAGCTCTCATGTAGCCCTTTCCGAAGCCATGACATCAAAGAGAAGAAAGCAGCAGACAGGGATTGTAGAAAGTTTTCATGTCGAACTTTGCATCTTATTATTCTTAAATTCCACTTCTCATTTTATTTTAAGCATGTCAAATTGTCAATTGACTTATATTACATTGTTTCATTATGTTTATTTTTTTAGGCATTCCCTTCAACTTTGCAAGAAACCTAAATTATCAAGCCTCTTATAATTTTATTGCAAACAACAATATGGGTGGGTATGTACCTTCGGGATACAACATGTTGAGGACAATTCTCCTCCAACAAGAGAAGAGCAATGTTGAGAAGCTGTTGGAGACTATCAAGACCACATGACCCTTGAAAGGAGTGATTATTGCATCTAATGAGTGGACAGATGCTCAGAGGCAGCCACTTATCAACTTCTTAGCTGTAACAGAGAGTGGACCAATGTTCCTGAGAAGAATTAACACTGAAGGAGAGGTGAATAAAAAGGAATACATCGCCGAGAAGTTGATTGCCATGATTGAAGAAGTTGGAGCAAAGAATATTATCCAAGTGATCACAGACAATGCTGTAAATTGCAAAGCTGCTGGGATGATCATTGAACAGAGGTACAATCACATCTTTTGGACTCCACGTGTTGTTTATAGATTGAATTTGGCATGAAGAACATATGTTCTGCAAAGAACAATGATGGTGAAAATAATGAACTCATGGATGCCAACATGATCAAGAATTCATCATGAATCACGGCATAAGATTGTCCATGTTCAATGAGTTTAGTAAGCTCAAGTTTCTTGCTATTACTGATACATGATTTGCATTTGTAACCACTTGTGCTAATTATTGTTAGCAACAAATGGGCTGCATATAGGAGGATAATGTAGGCAAAGCACAATTGGTGAAAGATAAGGTTCTTAATGATGTGTGGTGGGATAAAATGAAATTCATCCTGGATTTCACCAAGCCCATTTATTCAATGCTACGGGCAGCCGACACCAACAAGCCATGTCTCCATTTGATATATGAGATGTGGGACACCATGATAGAGAAGGTGAGAGCTAGCATTTATCGATATGAAGGAAAGGAGCTGTATGAAGATTCTATCTTTTATGGCATTGTTCATGCCATTTTAGTAGATCAGTGGAGCAAAAGCAATACACCTCTCCATTGTTTGGCACACTCATTAAATCCGAGGTAAAAACATACTATTCTTTCCTTGTCATTTCATTCCCACTTTCTTGATTTCTTGACATTTTTGATTTACCATTCATGTCTTCATTCATAGTATTATAGTCCAAATTGGTTTTCTCAAGCTTCTAACCATGTACCCCCATGAGGATATTGAAATTTCATAAATGAGGAACAAATGCTTTAGAAAGTTTTTCTGTTGTGGAGGACTTGAGAAAAATTAAGCAACAATTTACTGATTTCTCCCTTTTTGAGAAAGGCTACGATGATTTTGATTCAATTGAAGATAGAGCCCATCTTGAACTAAAGTAATGGTGGGACATTTATGGAGTTAGGACCCCAGAGTTGAAAGTATTAGCTCTTAAGTTATTTGGGCAGCCATCTTCTTCTTGTTGTTGTTGAAGAAATTAGAGTACATATGGTTTTGTCCATAGCATAAGGAGAAATAGGCTCACACCTGAATATGCTGAGGATTTAGTGTTTGTGCATAACAACTTGCGTCTCCTTTCAAGAAACTCTGATGATTATTCCATGGGGCCAACCTGAATGTGGGATGTTGGGGGAGATGGCTTCGAGTACTTTGATGGTGTTGGCATTTTTAAAGCAGCTGATCTCTCATTAGATGAGCCAGAATTTGAGGGGTTCATATTTGGAGACGAGGGAGGGCAATGAGTATTCAAGTTGAAGCAGTCAAATATTAGTTTAATTCAGCCAAATTTGGCCTTATGCCTTGCCCTTGCAAGTTGTAACCTATTCCTATCTTCTATCAAGTATCAATCTATGTTATGTTATGTTGCAAAGAATATTATCTATTTGGCTAATTCTCTATGATCCATTATTTACTTGTTCAATGTTCACTAATGCTTTTTTTTGGTAAGATTTATCATATACAATGTTAGCGATAGAGGATTCAACTAATATGAGATCATAGCTTTGTTTGCCTAGGTCAAAGCATGTATTAAAAGAAGTCTTGCAACCGGGATCAAGAGCTATGCAAGTGGGTAGCCAATTGCCATTCTGCCAAGTGGTATGTCATTTAAACTTTTCGACACACACTTGCTGCATCGATGTATCCTTGTTTTTGAAAAATATCGTATCACCGTATCCGTATTACCGTACCCGTATCGTGTATCGGGGCATCCTAGTATGGAGTGAAATCTGAAGGACTTACTAATGTAGCAGACATCACCCACAAGGGTTTTTCACTTAAACACCCACACATGCTTTTTAAAGTGCCATCTTCACTCTTAGCCATCGTTGGAGATTCCTTGACCTAATCTACTTAGGCATCCATCACAGTTTTGCAAACCATCCACTTTTCCATTTTTTTGGCAAATGACCATAATGCCCCTCAACCGACGTGTCACGAACCATCGTCTCGAAGCATCGATATGCTTTGCCATCTTCTATGTGGCCCCAATGACTTATTATCAAGCCTATCACATGTTTGGATCCCATCAAACCATACTCGCTTGTAAACGAGCCCAAGTCGCTTGATGCACCACATATCTCGCTTGATCCTGACCAATTTTGCCTTCATAGTCCATGTCCATCTTGCAGCTTGGTTGAGTTCAACCATCTTACTCGACCTCCATGACCACATTGGATCTTGATTCTCCTAACCAAGTCCCGGTTAACTCTACCAAGAAATACCATCTCTAGAATTTTGATTTTTCTATCTACTTTCAATTCTAGTTTTAATTTGCAATGCCAACTAGTGCAAATTCATCCTCATAAAAGTGTTTGGTGTCCAATTTATAAGTCATTACATGGCTGGTCTGACCGCATACCCAATGACAGTCAGACCACCCATGCCATTATTGTTTGACTGTCGTTCAGGGGCTGATCAGACCGCCCATACACAGCAGTTAGATTGTTTTTGAAAATCAGCCAGAACACCCATGGCAGATACTTCTCCCCCCAATTTGTCCATTTGCATTTTCATCAATTCAAATACAATTCTATCGCTCTCAAAGATATCATATACTGATCACAAAACAGAGGGAAAGGTCAACATAGTCTTAGAAATTGTGGTAAGATGTTGTTAGCACCTACAAGTAAAACCCTTTCGTCGTTTTTTTTTTAACACGGGAGCATTGTCATTGGGTACATGGCTTCAAAGAAGAAATTTTCACTAGGAAAAGATCAGCACATACGCATATCAATATATCAACTACATGACAGATCCACCCCTTAAAGATAATTCAAACTTCAAAACCTCCAATTCTCGTGCTGGCATAAACTAACTAGCAAGGAGTGTGCATGCATGGTGACTGAACATTAAAGTATGCAGTGCATGTCACATCCTGGCACATATCAAAATGACAGAAAACGCGAGGATCTCCTTTGCTGTCAAATAGGACCAATTTTCTAAACGCATTTTTAAAGGGAAAAAATCTCTGCACTGAAACAAGTCCTACAAGCTTATTGGTACTTATCCACTTGATTGTTTCGAAGCACCTCAATCATGCAGGATTGAATCCTCATAACGTCATTAGTAGGAAATTAGTTTTATGCTTAAGGAAGCATAGCCAATGATCCGAAAGTACAAACCAAACCTATTTTTTTCATATGAATGTGACCTGAAGGACGACTGTATCTTGAGCAGTTTGCAGGCTGTCTCACGGTCTCACCTAATAGGCTTGCGAGCAGGACTGCAAGAGTACTTGATTGACACAGATACTCACCACAGTGTTGTCGTTGACAATGTTTCCACGTGGAGTTCAAGGCCCTTAAAATAAAGCTATCTAGCAGGACAATTCAATCGCATGCTGGGGCAAGCAATGTACCTTCCTTTTCAGTGGTTTGGATTCACATTGATACATTATATGGCCTATAAATCAGTGGATCCCACAGGTTTTACATACTCCTTTGAGCGAAATGGAGAAAAAAAAATGTAAAGATCTTCTCAGAAGAGACATAAGTTTCACGGAGTCAAACAGCTGCCCTTAGTCATGCCGGCCTCTTTAGGTGTTGGATGGTTTTGGAACCAGATCCCCTGTCACTGTTAACAGAGGGTATCGAGCTAGGGCGTTGTGATTTTGGGCATTTGTGAGCCGTTCGATTGAAGGAGAAAAAATAATCAATGTTTCATATGGATTGCTATAGCCTACAGTACATCTGGTGCAAAAGAAATTTTCTATATAGCTGTTAATACCATAGAGCACCAAGCGCTAGAATTAAACTCGCAATCTGCAAGCGTTGGGTTTGAACTTTGGTAGTCAGCAGAACAACCGAATAGCAACATTGATCGGCCGCACTCCCACCTAATAGAAAAGAACTTTTGAGCTTTGACTCATCATGGTGGTCCTAGCTGCGGTGCAATTGTTGACATGCACATGGAGCACACGGACCATAAAATAATACCAAATTTGCAGGCAGTTTCAAATGCAAAGCGCGGCAAGCGATTTCACACTTTCTCCCATTCTCATTGTGAGAACATCGCTTAAGATCAGCAACGAGCCAACGACAGGCATGCAGCAACAAGCATGGCCGCATGAACCATTTCTTCAGTTACAATTATGGAGTGGTTCATACTAGAACACGTTCGAACTCATCGCCGTCGGAAGTGCTATCACGGCCCTGACGCCCCTCCGTCGCAACCCCGTCACGCCGCCATGGCCGTCGTAACCGCGCAAAGTCGCCGTTGCTATTACGCGAAGGCGAACGAAGCCACCGAGCCGGCCATCTCGTCTTGCAGCCTCCAGCCGGCTTGAGCAGCCCTGGCCTCTTCATCCTCTCCATCTCGTCTTGCAAGAAGGGGAGCAATTGGTCAGAGAAGAAACTAGAGAAGGTGTGGGACAAGAAACTAGAAAGAAGCACAGTGGAAGATCCATGGATTTCTGAGCTGAACCATCAAGAAACCTGAGAGACCATGTGGTAACGATGAATAATTGGCACAAGATATTGTTCATCAAAGGGGATTGAACCGGTCTATGCATGGACTAATGTGGATGAGTTGAGACAAACTTGCTTCCAGAAAAGGATTTTTTTTTGTCTTTTGTGTGTAGCTTAAACGTGGAGACGCTTGTGATCGATGGAGAGGTGGACCGAGACTAGGATGGAGATCCGAGGATCAGATAATAGTCGAGGGTGTTGCGAGACAGTCAGATTCATGCTTGGGCACATGAAGGTTGAAAGAGGAGTTGAAAAAGAAGAGTTTGTTTCCAGGAGTTGTAAATTGAAAAGTCAATAGTATGGAAGTTGTATCCTGAGAAAGAGGAGAAGGTTTCGTAAGAGATTTGGAGTCGGATTAGGGCTCAAATTTGTGATCCGTCAGAGAGAACACTTAAGATGTCAGAGGATATAAATAGAGGCAGAGGGGCATAGCAAACGCACGGGTTTTCGGAGAAGCATTGAGGAGGCTTTAGTTTTAGCTAGACTTTTAGGGGTGCTTTTAAGGGCACTTTGCAAACCCATGAAAATTCAGCAATAAATATCACTTTGAATCAATCTTGTTCTTACTTTATAGATGATGCTGATGATTGCAATTGGGTCGAAGCTTACGGATATATGCAAGGTGTCGAAGCTTATGAGTACATGCAAAGGTGTCAAATCGCCACTGAAAACAAAGGAAATACGAGTACTCAAAGATAACGAGTACAGGAGGGCTCGATCTCGAAGTTTGAGTACATGCAAATCGATCAAAGTTCGAGTATGTGTAAATCGGTCAAAGTTGTAGTACGTACAAAGCGGTCGAAGTTTACGAGTGCTAACCGGTCAAAGATCAGAGTGCGAAGTGGTTGTAGTTTACGAGTGTAGAAGTGGTCAAAGTTTACGACTGCTGGTCATGGTCGAAGTTTGTGACTGCTGAGCAGTCGAGCACTGAGTAGTCAAAACCATCATCGAGCTTATGACTGCTGAGTGGTCGAAACCACCATCAAGTTTATGATTGCTGAGCGGTCGAGCACCGGGCTGTCAAAATTTACATCTGGTAAGTTAGATTACTTTTGTGTTCCGAATAACAACTACAATCATTCAGTCCCCTCTGATTGTTGTGTTTAATCCTACAAATGGTATCAGAGCAAGTTGTTATGGCATCAGATACGTATGTAAACCGTCCCCTATGTTAGATGCTATTGATTTAGTTTTTGGAAGAGTCATTTGTAAGCATACATTGAGACTTAAGGTAGTGATATTTGGCAAAAAGTTGCTACACCTTATGTGTTTCTGCTAATGTTACTGACGAAAATAAAGCAGATGTTGATTTGAATGCTAAGACTCGTAACTTGGTTTTTGAAGAGATTTCTCATAAAGAGTTTGATTGTGTTTTTTATATTTGTTCTGCTCAGTTAATATGGAAAACTCTTTGTGATTATCATGAAGAAACCACTAAAATCAAGAAAGTGCGCAAAAATCTTTATCATAAAGAATATTTTGATTTTGCTATGAAACCTGGTGAATCTATTGATGATCTTTTTGCTCGTTTTGAAAAGATTTTAAGTAACTTGCGTGGAGTTAGTGTTATTCCTACTGATGGAGATAATGCAACTAAAATTTTGAGATCTTTAGGTTCTGAGTAGTTGATGGTTATTACAACTATTAATCAAACTATCGATCTAGATAATTTAACTATGGATTATCTTTATTCTAGATTTAAAACCTATTAGATGGCAGTTTTGCCATCTAAGATTGATAAATCTTTATCTTTAGCACTTATAGCTCAACTCATGTAGGCTGCTTTATCGAGTTCTTCTTGTGGTTTTTTGTCTGCCTTGTCTTTGTTTTTAGAAGAATAGCTCAAGTGGCTGCCTAAAAGGGACCTGATGTTGATCTCTTCATGGGTGTAAAAGGACTCAACAACGTGAGGATGAGAAAGTGAGGTGATGTTCTAGGCCCAATCAGGTGGTTCGAGTGTGATGAGCTAGGTCACATCAGGATGCATTGCCCCAAGCTCAAGGGCAAGGAGACCAATGATGACAAGAACTATCATCGTCGACCATTCAAGAACTATGATATCAATCATGGCATGTTTCATCACAAGTATGCTGAAAAAGTCCTATCGGCTATCGAGCGTCTAAATTTGAGTGATGTGGAATATGAGAGTTGTGACGAAAATGATTATGGCAATGATGATCCTAAAGGTAAGAAGAAGAACAACGATGATTTCACGGGCATATGTTTTATGGCAAGAAATGACAACGACAACAACGATGACAGTGATCCTGATGAGGTAAGACCATTATATGATGAGCTTGAATATGGTTTGTTAAACTTACCTCTGAATTGAGAAGGACCAAACAGAAATTGAAAGAAAATAATCTTGTTGTTGAAAATCTTAATTCAGAAGTTGTTAGGCTAAGATTTTTTATTCCTGATGATGATTTATGTCCTACATGCACTAATTTGTTAGTTGAGCATAATGATGTTAGATCTATTCATGCAAGTTTCATGGATAAATTTAATTCTCTTAATGCTGAATGTGAAAAATTGTGTGCTTGCTTTGCTCTTGGTACAACTGTCCATACTTATGTTATTAATGGTTTGCTTATTACCAAGAAAAATTTGAAAAAGATGAAAGTTGCTCTGGTTGCTAGTTCTCTAGTTCAATCTTTTTATTCTAAGAATCTTAAATCTAGAAAATCCTCTCCATGTAGACTTAAAGATTCTCAGGACGCTATTTAACAAATTCTCTATCATGAAACTCTGCCTTGCTCTAATTGTCATAAGTAAACTATTGAAATTGATGCTCTAACTAGGCAATTAAATCATTTTGCTTCTAAGGGAAAACTTACTTTAGTTTCTGTTCATAAAGATGAATGTTGCAAATGTGCTCCTTTAGCTAAAGAGAATGTTTACCTTAAATCAACCTTGGAGAAATTTTAGGGTGGCAAGAAAAATTTGAACATGATTCTAGATCAATCAGAAGTGAGTGCAAAAATTTATGGTTTAGGATTTAATTTTCTTGAGCATGTCAAGAATAAACCTCCTCAGATTGTTAAGCTTCTTGAATCTAGAAAAATTGAAGTAAAACCTGAACCAAAACAAATTGTGCTAAAATCTACCAGTATTGCAAAGGACTCCTCTACTAAAGTTGGTGCTATCAAGGAAACAGATATGACTCCTCACCAGGTCAAGTATCAATGCACTTACTGTGGTAGGAATGGTCACTTGGTTCAATTTTGTTTCCGAAAAGTGAAGAAAGAAAAGAAAGATAGGTTGTAGATTCAAATGCAAAGGGATGACTTTGTTTCCTTCACAAAATGGATTTCTCATCCTATAATGGGGTATAAGTAAGCACCTTATCGTCGCACGAGTCTCTCTAATCAACTTTCTGTAGGTTCAGCACCTTCTGTGATAGGATCGGTCAAACATGCTTCTCAACGGCAGTCTGACCGGTAGCACGCAAACATTACTGTTTCGTTGGATCATTATCATTGCCTATTGTTGCTCCTGTTTGTCATGTATCTCAGTACTAGGTTCCTAGATCTTTATTTTCTAACACCAGTACTAAGATACCGATGATTGTTCATGCTCTATAGGCTCATCGCAAAATGAAGGAGAACATGTGGCCCATTGACTCCGGTTGATGTCGCTACATGACTGGAAACTCAAGATGGTTTTCCTCCCTCACTTGTGTCCCAAGTGATGAGATGATCAATTTTGGGGACAATTCACAAGGACGAGTTCTTGCAAGAGGAACTGTGCACGTCAACATCAAGTTTATCTTAGAAGACGTCGCTCTTGTCAGTAAGTTGGGCTATAATTTGCTTTCTATTTCATAGTTGATAGATGATGATCTTGAAGTGAGCATTAAAAAGCATTCATGTCGCATCTTAAATTCATTCGGCAATCTAGTTTGTAAAATTGCTCGAGTTGTCCATTTGTTTAAGTGGTATTTTTTGTATTCATCATCATCTGAGCTAGGTATCTTGTTTTATCTAAGGATTTACTTTACTGGCATCATAGGTTAGGCTATATTGGTTTTGATTATCTTGCTTGTGTCAGTAATATGAATCTTGTTAGAGCATTGCCCAACTTAAAATTGAAAAATCAATGGATTTAGTTTGTTCACCCTGCACCATGGTAAGATGAATTATGCATCATATCCTCCACTCACACTTATTATGACTAATGCACTTGGTAAATTGTGTTTTTTTTACAGGAAACAGTAGGAGAGGCTCCTACTGCACTATATTAAATAAAAATTAATGTACAAAAAGGAAGAGAGTGAGAGAAAAAGGGGAGGAGAAGAAATAGAAAACAGAAAGCAGAGATCAGGAGAATCAGAGAGAACCAATCAAAGTGGAAAGGATAGATCTGAAGGCCGGCTTGACTCTAATAAGTAGCAAGGAAGCCTCCAATCTGAGCCAAGCAAGCCAATCCGTGAGATTGTGATGCTGTTATTGGAAGATAAGCTCATTTTTTATTTTCCAAATAATCCAAGCTGCCTGGATGAACTTCTCCATGAAAAGCTGCCCTATGGAAGCAGATTTTGTATATAGAACTCTTGTTGGGGTGTCCATATTAGAGTCCCATAGAAATCCAATCGCAGTCCAACATTGCAAGGAAAAGGAGCACTCAAAGAAAAGATGGTTGATGGTCTCGACAATTTGTGCATCACAAAGAACACAATGTATGTTGCTATTAGTGTTGAAGTTCTTCCATCTTAGCACATCCTTGGTGTTGAGTCTTTCTTTTGGAAGGAGCCATGCGAAAACCTTGTGCTTCATAAGGCATCTATTCCTCCAGATGAGCGGGAAGACTGGTGAGGTGGTTAGTTGTTTGAGCTAGTAAGTATACCATTTTTGTGAAGAGTAGTAGGAGTTCCCCTAAATATAAGTCTAGTGATCACAGGTGTCTTGGTTGATCACTACTTCCTCCGTAAGATGTAGAAGCTAGTGATATTCTTGATAAGCTTGCTCTGAAAGGTGTAAATGGTATATACTATGGAGCTCGTCCACTTGCATGTAATCTTTAATGGAAATGTCTTGATTCGAAGCAAAAGAGTACATATTTGGGAATTTCAAGCAAGGAGATTTTCATTCCAGCAATCTTTCCAGAACAAAATGTTGTGACCATTTCCCAGCTGCCCCCTTGCTATGCCTCTGAATTGATTCATGCCTTTCATAATGTCTTTCCACCAAAAGGAACCGAAAGAGGTAGCCGCATGAGGAACCGAATTTGAATAGTATTTGCACCAAATCAGCCTGACCTAGGGAACCTCCATTCTTCCATAGAATTTATGTTAATGCTTCAAGAGCAGTCCTTCATCAAGGACTTGGAGGTTTTGGACTCCTAATCATCCTTTATTCAGAGGTTTAGGACTCCCAATCATCCTTTATTCTTGGGCTTGCAGACTTTCTCCTAAGCTACCAGAGAATTGCATCGACCTTGCAGGTCCCTGGAACCTCTCCAAAGGCAGTGTCATCGAGCTTTATTGATGTGGTCTATCACCTTCTTGGGCAATCAAAATAGACACATGTGGTAGATGGATTGGAGGGAGAGGACTGCAATGACAATAGTTAATCTTCCTCCATAAGACAATAAGCTCGTCGTGCTAGCAAGTCTTCTTTCTACCCTATCCACAATATGTAAAAAATCCTTCACCTTTGGTCTTGTCGTCCCAGTTGGAAGTCCAAGGTAGGTAAAAGTCATATATCCAATTTTGCATCCAAAAACTCCTGCTAGATTAGCCACTTTGTCAAGGGGAACATTGATTGGAATCAAGAACAACTTCTAAAGATTCACTTTGAGAAAGATAGAGTCAGAGAAACTCTGAAGCAGTCCTCTTAGGTAGAGGAGCTACCTGGAGTATGCTGGTAGTATAATTAAAGTATCATTTGCATGCTGCACTACTGCATAATCTTCATTTTTGAGTGGAGGTATGGGAAAATTGAGGAGGTCTCTTTTGGCTGCTTCATTGATAATGGATTGGAGAAGATCTATCCCAAGAACAAATAAGAGTGGTGACAATGGATCACCCTGTCTTACCCCTCTCTTGCACCCAAAAACACTTCCAGGTACCCCATTTGTGAGAACTGAAGAGTGGCCAGATGAGAAGCTATTTTCAATCCAGGAAATCTATTTGTCAGGAAAACCTTTTGCTCTCATTACTGTGTTGATTTCTTTGTGTTTGATCGTGTTAAAGGCCTTTTCAAAGTCCAATTTGAGGATTAGTATTTCTTTTTACTCTACTTGCATTGATGAGTGTATTCAAAGGCCTAGGCAAGGTAATCTTAATTGTTCTAGTCCTAATGAAACCATACTGATTAGCATGAACAAGGCTAACAATAACCTTCTGTAGTCTGTTAGCTAGAATCTTAGTGAGGAGCTTTAAGGTTGAGTTTAGCAGAGAGATTAGCCTGTAATCATTCAAGGATTCTGGGTTCAACTTCTTTGGGACAAGGGTGATAGAAGAGCCATTGAAGCTTTCAATATTAACCCTGTTGTTGAAGAAATCCTAGCATAGCAAGTAGAAATCTTGTCGAATGATATTCCAACACTTGCAGATGAAGAGGCCATTAAACACATTTGGTCTAGGAGCTTTGTATTTTGGTAGCCTACTGACAATACCATCAATCTCTGTTTGAGAATAGCTTGTCACTAGTTCTTTCAGCTGGTGTGGTGCTTGCATTAGGTCACTAAGATTAAAGAACATTGTAGGATGAGTCATTGTTCCTATTCTTTGTTTGAAGGAATTCCAGTTGGTCGTTGCCTTATCTTGATGAGAGTAGACTGTCATTTCATTATTTAGAATCAGGGAACGAACCAAGTTCCTTCTATACCATTTAGTTGCAAGAGCATGGAAGTATTTGGTATTTTAATCTCCTAGTTTTGCCCAACAAGAATTGCATCTATTTTTTCAGTACATGTGTTAATAATTCAAAAGTCTTTAGAAGTGACTTTTAATTATGTTTCGGAAGTTACTCTCCTCCAAGTACAAGCATATCTATTCTTCCAAATTATCCATGAAAAGAATAATCGTTCTATAGTTCTAAATTAAAATATTCAAGTGGGATATGGATTTGCTCTAGTTCTTGAGACCCCTATGCAGATTTTTGAATTTCACCGAGATTCTAGTCGCATTGTTTGTTTGCAGGATTGGTAGATTCCAAAAGAGAGCAACTACCTCATTAAACCATGGGTGCGCTATCTAGTAAGATTCAAACCGAAAGAGATTGGATCTGGGTATAACCGTGTCAATGTGCACTACACAAGGAGTATGATTAGAAGTATCTTTATGTAGGACATGAACTTTAGAGTACAGAGAGGAGGCAGTCCAATGTGTTGAGGTGAAAAACCAGTCCAGTTGCTCTAAAAGAGGATTTTCTTGCATATTGCTCTAGGTATATGATCTATCTTTGAGTGGCAACTCCATGAGGCCAACGCTACTAATGATAGAGTTGAAGGTGAGGATATCATTCAGATTCCCCCTGGTTTATTTCGGTTTTGAACCGATCAAATGAAATTGAAGTCTCCCATTAAAATCCAATTTTGTTGAGTAGGAACATTCAGTTGAAGGAGCTAGTTGACAAACTCTTCCGTACTCTGCCCTTCACACGGCCCGTATATGTTGACCAGAGTCCACTTGTCTGAGCTATGGACTAAAGAAAACTCTATTATTTGAGCAAAGTGATTATTGAATAGAGGAATACCAGAAAGCACTGAACTATTCCAAAGGGCTAGCAGACCCCAGATGCACCTATGGAAGGAGAGAAAGTGAATTTATCCATGTGTTTGGGAGCAAAATTGAGAATGTAAGAGTGCTCAAAGTTCTCTTTTGGCTTCCTGGAGGCAGATGACAGAGCAGACATTGTCTGAGATCTTATCCCATATGGCCCTCCACTTTTCAAGGGAGTTAAGACCCCTAATGCTCCAGCAAAGTATGTCCCAACTTTTGAAGTTTTGTGATGAATTCATTGATAGATAGCCTTAGAAATAGACCTGACAGATTGCGCAACAGTGTTGTCCCATACTTTGAGCCGTGAAAAGTCAAAATAGCACTGTAGCAGGTTCGACAAAGCAATAGCTAAGCAAGGTAGCGATGAAAAAGAACAACAACTTGCATGTACAAAACATTTAACACCCAATAATTTGGCCATTCAATCTTCTTCATTTTGACGCACAACAATGAAGCTTTCATCTACCAACTCCCTAGAATGGACTCGACCGTAGCGGTGCCTCCATTCCCTTATGAGAGGGATCGGGAATCTAGGCATCTCTGAAGAGTCCTCCCCTACAATATGTAAAGCCATGCCAGCCTACTTGTGGAGTTGGTGTAATGAAATTCTTTCCAGGCTGGCAGTTGCCAACGAGGATGACTGATCGAGTTGTAAAACCTGCAGCAAGATGGAGTTATGTTGGACTTGCGTCTTTTAGAGAGTGAGAGCTTGGAAGGTTGGGAGGCTGCTGCTTGTTCAATCTCGAACTTCTGCATAAGTTGTGAACCATGAGGGGAGTGGATTGCTTACAGCTTGACCTGGGCTTAGTATCTAGGGAGTTGAGACTGGGTGAAGCATCTTCTGGCTGGTCAGTTATTTACTCAATACAGACTGATGAAGATCCATGATGACTAGGCCTCATTGAGAAGACAGTAGTAAATAGGTCACCTTTAGTAGTTGGTGACTGAGGAAAGAGATTACCAAAGTGTGTCTCTCCAAGGGAACTCCAAGTCCACTAAGCTTCAAGGTTGAAAGCAAGGCCCCATGGCCTCTTCAGACTAGGTCCTTGAGACACCAATACAAGTTGATGGGTGACAAGGGGCCAACCTCAGAAGGAGGGAGGCAACCTGGAGAAGAGCGAGCTAAAGCAAATCTGAAAACTAGCTATGACCTGACAAACAAACTGCAAAAATGTTAGTCCGGGAACCTAATCGGTCAGAGGTCCTTTGACGATAGCAAAACAGGAACCAAATTGATGATCAAAAGGAATCAAGTCCAGTTGGGAGCTGCCATAGTGAGCTTGTGAGGAGTCCTCTTGTAGTTGTTGGGATTTTGAGCCTGACAGTTCTACAATAAAAATAGGATTTGAGGAGACAGACACAGACTTCTGGGGTAGCAAGCCTTGGTCAATCAGAAGGTGATCCCACTGTCCCCATTGATCATCTTGACAGGGGACCAGGAAGGGAAGTTCATTTTGGGGGTTATTGGCTTCCTCATGTGGCAAATTAAAAAATTTCAGGGAGGTCCTCACCCCCGGTCCATTGTCTGGGAAATCCAAATTAAGGAGAAAAACTTGTAAAGTCTAGGATTCTCCAGCACCCCCCAATCACCACTTCTCTTCAAAACTAGATTCTTGGGAGCTGCCTCAACTGAGGGGTAAAGCATCTTTACCAAGACTCTACTGTTGGTCCTGTCCCTCGAGTGCCACTCCAGGAGCTTGCCAAAGGAGGAAACTACATGGGTGATGGAGTGGTGGTTTAAAAGGTCTAGTGGAAAACCAAGGAACATGACCCAACCCACTCAAGTAAAATTGGTCCCTGTCCAGTTTAAAGCTTCGTTGTGTCTATGAAATCTAACTTCATGCTGATCATCCAAGTGGTGGGGTTTCCTAAAGATTAACATGTCCTACTGAATTGGAGAGCTAAGTAAAGACACCGACTCCGAGCGGGTGGGGGGAGCGTCTTACCACATGGATTTTGAGGGTGCCTTGAATGAAATCTCTAATGTTCATCATTGCTTGTGCTATCTCTTCTTCTTGGGGGGCGGGGCCATGGTTGCAATGGCATAGTCCTCATGGTGAGGTTGCAATGGCTCTTGAAGGACAAGGTCTGCTCGTGGTAGTCGGAATTGCCCTCCCTCTTCAATGAAAAGGTCCACTGAAAGGAATTGGGCTAGGTTGAGAATCTAGAAGTTGGCCATCATAAGAGGAGGGGAACAGGGGGAGTTCTTATGGAGGAGTTTCTAGACAGTTGAGGAGTTGGGGCGGGAAGAAGCCATAGGAGATGAACCAGTGGGAGCTTTAGGAGGCGTGCCCATTCCCAAGCTGAGCCAAGAGAATTCCCACCTCTCCCTTGGGCCAATGACACGTTGTTTAGACTATGGGTGGGAACCCACTTCTTATTAGCATGTAGCCGAGCGAATAGGCAAACCGAGGCTTTGTGACCATAATTAGAGCAGTCCCAACAGCAGATCTAGCTGAAACAAGATCTATTGAATGACCCAAACGCAGACACCGAGAGCAAGAAACTGCCTTGAAGTCACCATCACTGAAAGCAGGCACAGACTGCACTGGTTGCACCTATTGAATATTCAAAATGTTCGGCTTGGGTAGGTGAGGATAAGAGGAGCAAGAACCGATTACCAACACAGAGAATGGCTTGAAATCAGAAAAAGGAATCTACACCAAAATTGTGTCGATCTTAATGGAATGATGATCTTCAAAGAACTGAACCATCGGCTGTTCTGCAAATGAGTCTCTCTTCTGAACTTTGAGATAGTTATCTGATCGATTCTTTTTTCAGGACAACATAATCGTCCACTCATTGTGATGCTTCAATAACCACCGACAATATTCTTTTCGGAAATCCACTCCTCCATCCCTCTAGAGGTGGAAGTGAATAGTGAAGTGCTTAGTGGAGCAGCTCTTAATGCGATGAATTAGTAGTCCAACTTGCTTGGACACCACAAAAAATGAAAGCCAAAGTCATAGGCCCTTTGAACTTGAAATCCCAAATGCTCACACTCGAGATTATCGTGTACTCAACTTAGAAACTAATAAAATTGCTAAGACCTGTGCAGTCACTTTTGATGAGGCTAGTTCTAGTACTAGACTCAACAATGCAGCTACACAGGTAACTGACATGCCTAAATATATCTTTTATAATTCTGAGGACAACGAAAGGGAAACCCCAATTCTCGCTTCGTCCCAAGTACCTATGCTAGTGGAATCTACATCTACCATCACTGGACCTACCAATGCTAGTGGCTTTGCTCCTACCCCCAATGAGGTAGAGGCCACTACAACTACACCTACATCACCAATGATGACATCCCCTTGAACAAATGATTGGTGAGTTAAGTCTGCGAGTTCTTCACAACAGGTATAACGTCGACGCCTCATATGCTTATGCTGCTTTTGTTTCCTCTTTTGAACCCTAAGGTCTCACACTTTATCTGATGAGTCTTGAATTAATGATATGTATGAGGAATTAGAGAGTTTTGAGCATAATAAAGTTTGGACGCTAGTTTCACCTCCTCATAGACACAATGTTATCAGAACTAAAAGGGTTTTCAAGAACAAACAAAGTGAGGATGGTGTTATTATTAGAAATTAGGCTAGACTTGTTGTGCAAGGATTTACCTAGGTAGAAGGTCTTGATTCTTTTAGCAATTGCTGCATCTAAAGGTTTTAAACTCTATCAAATGGATGTTAAAATTGTTTTTCTTAATGGCTATATTGAGAAGGAAGTTTATGTTAGACAACCACCTGCCTTTGAAAATCCTTTTTTCTGATCAAGTCTACAAATTGTTCAAAGCTTTATATGATTTAAAACAAGCGCCTATAGCATGATATGATAGGTTTAAATCATATTTGCTTAAAAATGACTTTCAAATGGACAAGGTAGATAAAACATTGTTTACTCCCAAGCATGGCAATGATCTTTTACTTGTTCAAATTTATGTTGATGATATCATCTTTAGTGGTTCCTCTCATGCTCTTGTTGCCAAGTTTTCAAATACTACGAGCAGAAAATTTGAGATAAGCATGATGAGAGAACTCACATTCTTCTTAGGCTTTCAGATCAAGCAAACAAAGTTGGGTACTTTTGTTCATCAAATTAAGTACACTAAGGACCTACTTCATCATTTTGACAATGGGACGAGCAAACCAGTCTCCACACCAATGGGATCTATGCAGTGTTAAACCCCAACGAGAATGGAGAGCCTGTTAATCAAAAAGAATACAGAAGCATGATTGGTTTATTTCTGTATCTCACTACTTCGAGGCCATATAGGCCTGTTGTGTGCCTTTGTGCTCATTTTCAGGCTTCCCCACGTGCTTCACATCGACAGACGGTAAAGCGAATTTTCAAGTATCTTCAGTTAACTCTAGAATTTGGCTTATGGTATTCTTGTTCATCATGTCTTACCCTTAGAGCGTATTTAGATGCGGATTTTGGGGCTGTAGAATTGATAGGAAGAGTATCTCTGGCACATGTCATTTTTTAAGCACATCTCTTATTTTATGGGCTTATAGGAAATAGTTGTCTATTGCACTTTCCGTCGCTGAGGCTGTGTATGTAGCTACCGCTTTTTATTGCTCTCAATTTCTTTGGATGACAGCTACACTTAAGGATTATGGCTTAGAATTAAATAGTGTTCTAATTTTTTGTGATAACACTAGTAATATTAATATTGCTAAAAATCATGTGCAACATTCAAGAACCAAACACATTGATATTCACTATCATTTTCTTAGAGATCATGTGGAAAAAGGAGATGTTTGCTTGAAGCATTAAAATGTGAGTGGGTGCCATCATTAAAACATGCCAACATTTTAAGCATACTTCTTTTAATGGAATGCTACAAGAGATAAGCATACTTCTTAGAGATAAGCATGCCATCATTAAAACAAGTATGCTACAAGCATGCCACATGCTCAAGAGTGGGTGCACATGGTTGCAACTCACAAATTTAATGTGGAGCAAAAGGTTGTTACTAAAGATTGTTAGCTCATCTAGACTTAAAGTTTGCTTTTAGGCTTTGACTTTTTATTGTGATATCTCATTGTGCTCTCTATAATTAGTTTGGTTATTGTTAAAATGCATGTCATTAATATAAATTGCTTAATCACACTGAAGATTTGTTTGACATACTTATATGATATATAAGTTTATATGATCTAGGTAGCTCTTCTCAAAAAGATGGCTTAGTTAAATTATTAAATCAATACAAAATGACTTGGGTAATCTATAAAGTTCTTGATTTTCACTTTCATTGCTCTTTCTTAACATTATTTTTCCTCTACGATTTCTTGATGACCACATTGTCTCCGGGGGGAGAAATTTGGGTCATATTACTTGGGTCACACTTTTCATTCATATGAATTCATGTGATTTTTTTTCTCGATTTGGTTTCACATTTTGCAAAAAAAAAAATTCACACAAACCCACATGCATAATTTGGTTGGTTGCCAATGTATTCATCAAGGGGGGAGATTGAGAGACCATGTGGATGGTTACTTAATGATGAATAATTTGCATTGGATATAGTTCATCAAGGGGGATTTAAGCAGTCTATCAGGGGGCTAATGTGGTTCAAGTTGAGCCGAACTTATTTCTGGAAAACGATTTCTTTGTCTTTTGTGTGCAAGTTAAGCGTGGAGGTGATTGTGGTCGACAGAGAAGTAGACTGGGACTAGGATGGGGATCTAAGATTCAGATAATGGTTGAGGGTGTCGCGAAACAGTCGGACTCATGCTTGGGCACATGAAGGTTGAAGGAGTTGGAAGGGAAGAGTTTGTTTCTAGGAGTTGTAAATTGGGAAGTCCATAGTATGAAAATTGTATCCTGAGAAAGAGGAGAAGGTTTCATAAGAGACTTGGAGTCGGATTAGGACCCAAATTTGTGATCTATTCGGAGAGAATTCTTAAGGTGTTAGAGAATATAAATAGAGGCGGAGCGGCATAGCAAACGCACAGGATTTTGGAGAAGCATTGATAAGTCTTTAGTTTGGGTTATACTTTTAGGGGTGCTTTTGAGGGCACTTTGTAAACCCACAAAATCTAGCAATAAACATCCTTTGAATCAATCTTGTTCTTAATTTGCAGAAGTTGCTGGTGATTGTAGTTGGGTCGAAGCTTGAGAGTAAGTGCAAATGTGTCGAATCACCGCCGAAAAATAGTGGAAATATGAGTACTCGAAGGTAACAAGTACAGGAGGGCTCGATCTCAAAGTTCGAGTATGTGCAAATCAGTCGAAGTTCGAGTACGTGCAAAGCGGTCAAAGTTTACGAGTGCTAATTGGTCAAAGATAAGAGTGCGATGCAGTCGTAATTTATGAGCACAAAAGTAGTCAAAGTTTACAACTGCCAGTCGTGGTCGAAGTTTACAATTGCTAAGTGGTCAAAACCATTGATACGAGGTCGCCCAATCTTCTCGTCGTAGGATGGATACTCACGGGAGTCTTAATGAATCGTAATGATCCTCCAATGCCAGTGCAAGGGAAGAACACTCTTTAATCCGCCAAAACACACTTGTGTTGATTTCGTCGACCACCAAGCGAAGATCTATCGTGCACCCAATTCCCAGCAGAAAGACTGAATGATCTTGATTGAAGGACACACTCCTAATTCCCTCTGGAATCTCGGCAGCAAAGCTAAACTCAAATAAATTTAAGTAGATTGATTTTTCTCAAGTCTGGTGTGCCTTACAATGGGGGTCTACCCCTCAATATATAGTCTCAGCCTAAGAACAATTCAGCACTAAATTTTTCATGTGGTACTATTCATGCACGTACTGTAGCATGGCACTGTTCATGGGACGGGCACTGTAGCATGATACTATTCACTATTCATGGACCGGGTACTGTAGCACGGTGCTATTCATGGTACTGTAGCGCATACTATTCATGGTGCTGTATCATGGCCTGGGCTCCCTTCCTGGTTCCTCCACACGGGCTTTGTGCTTGATCATATGGGCCTTGATCCCTTGCTTGGCCGTATGGACCTTGACCCTCTCCTCCTTTGCCGAATAGGTCATAGGCCAATGCCTTGTCCTCCTCATTTGATGGTCTTCCTTGGATGACAACCGCATTTACTTGATCTCCGTCCATCGCTGAATCTTCAAACCTGGGCACAAGCAAAATACTATTTTTAGGTAGTATAGAATTCTCATTAAAATCAATGACATATTCGTTAAGGAGCAGGTTCACCTGAGATTATAGTTTTTTTGCTCGTGCTCTTGTTATTGGTCCTGTTATTGAAGCCTCATTACTAGCTTTGGCATTACTAGCGATGTCCTCATCAACCATCATCGAGTTTGTGATTGCTGAGCGGTCGAATGCCGAGCGGTCGAAACCATCATCGAGTTTATGACTGCAAAGTGGTTAAGCGCCGAGTGGTCAAAATCTACATCTGGTAAATTAGATTGCTTTTGAGTTCTGAATAACAACTATAATCATTCACTTCTTTTGATTGCCATGTTCGATGCTGCAAAACCATTCAATTATTCACTGGCAGCTGGGTCCTTCAAGTTGGTGGGACCACCAGTAGGTGATGCACTATTGTACTGTACGTGTAGTCTGTAGTGGTTTAAAATGAAGAAAAAAGTGTTTTGTTAGCTAATAAAAGTTACTATTCACCTGTACAATTCCTCCGAAATTCATATGTTCTTCTAATTCATGTATTCCAAAAGTCTCTCATTATTTTTCTGTGTTTTTCAATCTTCTATTTTGCCATTCTAATCTTGTACCTTTCTCTTGTGTTTTCCTCCAATCTTTTGTTTTTCATCCCCGCGTTCTAAAACACCCTGAAGTTTTTTACATACCAACCAGCCCCGTAAGGGACTATACAAGTGTCTCAAGCTGCAACTCATGATTTACCGAATTTTATTTTCGATCAATCAGTCTTGAAAAAACAGGGGAAAGATCTAAACTATAATTGTCAATATCATACTATAGGCTATACCGATTTGATTCTTAAAATGATTCCGGTACCGATCCATACTGATATACCGTTTCGAATTTAATATAATAATACCAGCATATATATGTTTAATTATATGTACACCAAATATCACCTGTAATATTATTACAAATACATAGTAATATTATTAAATATAACATAAGGTTCAATAGACTGTATTATCAATTTCGCCAGTATAGCCAGTATTAACCTATATCAAAACTCACAATGAAATCAAACAAAAGCACAGAAAGAAGAAAAAGAAATACTCAAGCAAGGAGGAGTTGAAACATCTCCAAAAAAAAACTTTGCTCTATTGCATCATTGGTGCGTGTCCCCCTTTTGACTACATCAGGCGTCGGCAGAGTGGAGAAGTGCATGTGTGATTTTACATGGGCAGCAATTATTCAGACACTCAAAGAGAAGCAAATAATCCTGAATCTACTTACAGAGAAAATAAATAATCTCAGAATCTCATAGAAGCTGTATTAGCAAATGACTGATCTCTTGCTTCAAGACAGCAAACATGTAGTGATTCCCAAAAATGGTGCTTCATTGTGCCTTCTTTTTGTTTGCCAGGTGAGGAAATGCACCCAGGATGTTGTGTGCCCTCAGGTCCTGCCTTGTCAGGATCCCCACAATTGGAGATATCTGAAGAGAAAAAGGAACAAAAATAACACAAATTCGTCACCAAATGCTTCACAGTGTAAACAACAAATGAACAAGAAGCCAATTTTTCAAGAACATTTTGATTGTGTTCTCTGCTCTGTAACAAGTGACCAAATGAGAATCCTAGTTTTGCATATATATAAGCTATCAAATACTAGGAATCTTCAGAGATTGTTATCTTGGCATGTACTAGTAATGAACTTGCACTGCTTCTTCTAAGAGGTTTTCTTCTTATAATGTACTTAGAAATTAGTATTATTTGCACTCACCTCAGGGCCTAGGTACTTGGGGATGATGAGCATGTGCCGGAGCGCGACGGTGCGGAAGAGCACGACAGCCTTGGCCACCGACATGGTCTCCACGACAGTGTACGGCGTCGTGTTGGTGAACGGGTGGAGGTCGACGTACATGTCCATCTCCTCCGGCGTGAGCTGGACGTCGTCGAGCTTCCCGCCCTTCTCGGCGAGTTCCGCCGAAGAGAACCGCTCCCTGACCTCCCACTCCTCCGTCCTCCTCTTCTCTGGCAGGAACCACCGCCTCTTGAGCACGGCGACGAGGTGCGTCCGGAGCACGAGCCCGTGCAGTTCCGATACGCCGGGGCGCGGCCGGTCGAGCACCGGGAACCCGTTGTGGCTGGTGGACCGGAGCGTGTCGACAATGGTGGACACTTTCTCGACCACCTGTAGAGTGACGGCGCGCGGCTTGGCGGCGGCGAGCTCGCCGACGGTGAGGTCCTTCATCCAGGGCTCTGGCTTTGGCTCCAGGAACGGCAAGCCCTTGAGGTCGAGGATGATCTCGTAGATGCTGGGGTTGAAGGCGTCGCCGACGGTCTTGGCGATGAGGAGCACGAACATGGTGATGGGGAGCAGGAGGAGGTTGTTGGTGAGCTCGAGGAAGATGACGCAGAGCGAGACGGTCATCCTCATGGACCCCGACATGAGCGCCGCCGCGCCGAGCACGGCGTAGAGGCCATGGTCGATGCGCGCGAAGCGGGCGAGCACGAGCGCGAAGATGCGGCCGTACGCGGAGCCCATGAGGATGATTGGGAGGAAGAGCCCCGACGGCACGGCGATTCCGAAGGTGAAGAGCCCAAGCACGCAGTAGATGGCGAAGAAGATGAGCAGCGAGTCTAGCCGGAA
The DNA here is from genome assembly GCA_036346575.1 of Dendrocalamus sinicus. Classification (NCBI taxonomy): domain Eukaryota; kingdom Viridiplantae; phylum Streptophyta; class Magnoliopsida; order Poales; family Poaceae; genus Dendrocalamus; species Dendrocalamus sinicus. The sequence continues at coordinate 11,341,161 of CM070674.1, read as the reverse complement.
CTCGCCGGGGGTGCCCGTGGAGAAGATGTTACGGGTGGCGTCGACGTTGGTGGCGTGCAGCAGGCTGGCGAGGTCGTTGTAGTGGCCCGCGGGGCAGTTGAACTGCTTGAAGTTGCCGCTCTTCCCCGTCGTCGGGCACGCCTCGCCGAACGCCGGGTCGCACGGTGTGCACGGCACGGCGAACGGCAGCACGTAGAGCCCCGCCGACGTGAACACGCACACGGCCAGCGCCAGCGCCAGCTTCGCCAGCCGGCCCTTCTCGTTGATGAGGTTGTACAGCCGGAGCACCTTGTGGAGGAGGTGGTTATACAGGCTGCCAAGGAGGCCGCCGATGACACCGACGAGCGTGACGGGGAGGAGGTCACCGACGTGGTAGCGGACGGTGACGTCGCTGACGTCGAAGATGATGAGCCCACCCTCGCCGAACAGCCCGCACCGGCCGTTGCGGCACACCTCGATGAACCCGCGCAACACCACAACCACGGTGGCCGTGCTGAAGAAGGTGCGCCACAGCAGCGCGCTCCGCCACCACGTCGCCACCTCCTCCAGCGAAAACAGCACGCCTCCCACGGGGGCGCGGAACGCCGCGCACACGCCCGACGACGCGCCGCAGGTGATCAGGTCGCGCCGGTCCCGATCGTTGTTGAAGTACCGCAGCCACCGCCACCGGAGACGGTACCGGCCGGAGCCGCCCTGGCTGAGCAGGTTCGCCAGGCACGCGCCGATGTGCACCAGAGGCCCCTCCTTGCCGAGGTCGAGCCCCGACGACACCGCGCCAATGCTGCCTATGATCTGCACACACGCGCACACACACGCAGACACATAAAAAGAGAAAAAGTTGTGTCGTGTCACACGCTGACACATAGTCCAGTGTGCGTATCACGTTTAGGTGAAAGGAACTTACCTTGACAATGAGCTGCGGCGCGCCAAACATGTTGGGCGTGTCGATGCCGTTGAGGTAGGCCTTGATCTCGGGGATGCCCGGGCCGGCGGCGGTAGGGGAGAAGACGACGCAGAGCATGGCGGCGACGAACGTCAGCGCGAAGTTGATGCCGGCGAAGTAGAAGAACCCGGTCCAGTACCTGCAGTGTAGGCAAACGAACAGAATTTCCTAATCAAGAACTCGACTCCATTGGGCGTTTTTGGCGGTGCAACTTAGAGATGGCCGCAGAACTTTGTTCTTAACTTTTCTCCCGGACAAGCTGGACCATGTGGAGCATCTTGAGGCCGGAGATGTTCTCGATGGCGAGGTTGATGAGCGACGCGATGATGCCGGTGAGGAGGCCGACGAGGAACGCCATGGCCCACTTGAGGAAGATGTACTGCAGCACCTCCGCGTTGGACCGGCTCCTCCAGTCGTGCTTGAAAAGATCGTTCTCGATGATCCTGACAAATTCACACACCAATGCTCACAACAAGTAGTAATTAATGATCCAAACATGCAGGAACAGAGCTGTAACTAAGCACGATTAAGGTGGCATCAGAATTTAGAAAGATCGAGCCGGTGAAGGAATGCTCACTCGTAGTCGAGGCTCTCGATGTGCGAGACCTTGGCGCCGACCATGGCGAGGTGGCTGGCGGTCAGGGTGTTACTCCGCTTCAGCAGCGGCTGCTCCAGGGAGCGGATGCCGTTGCCGGTGCTCTCTGGGTCTTCCGGGTCGTCGACGCCATCGTCGTGTTTGCCGTCCGGTCCGGGACCAGCCATCGTTGTCGGCTCTCCGGCGAGCCTTGGGCTCTGCTCTTCCTCCATGGCCGTCCTTGGGACAGAGGTGCTCTGTGGTGTCTCTGGTTCTTGAAGCTTAGAAGCAAGAAGATGTGAAGGGGAAGCCAGGGATGGGATAGGTGTATATATTGGACAATTGGAGCGAACGTTTCAATGCTCTTATCTGGCTTGCAAGGGTGGACCATCACTAGTGGTGTCCCATGGCAGGTTGAGGAGACCTGTCATTTCAGGTGTTCTCATACAGGGCAAAAGATCTTGGCATTTCTTGCCCTTTTTCAATTTTCTAGTGCCTAGCCCTCACATGGATTTTATATAATTATTATTGTGTTTTTTAATGAAAAAAGGTCAGTACTTTGCCAATGTAAATTGCACCAATATAATTTCCCTTTTTTTCCTTGTTTTCAATTTCATGCATTTTTTTATAATACATGCCATTTGATACATGTTAAGGCCATTTGATAATATGAACAACTTATTCTTGCCTTGAGAGAATTGCCTACATATATAGCACTGTAGTACATTTTTTTTTCAAATTTGGTCTCCAGACGTCCATTTTTACAAAAATAGTCCTATCACGAGCTCCGTAAACACGGCAAGCAACACGTATCACCTGGCTCGGTTGGAGTTACTGAGCTGCCTCAGCTTGACAACTCTTCTGCCTTGGTTGCAGTGCATGGTGCCCGGTGGCCGTTCGCCGTTTGCCCATTGAACCTTTTCTTTTGTAATAAGTAATGCTACTGATGGGAAAAAATCTAGTTTTGTTAGAATTTTTCTAGAGAGGCGCAATGGGGGGTTGGACGGGCAGATGAACCAACAGCATGAACTCCATCTTTTAAATACTACAAATACACTATTGCAAACTAATTATAGCAATGGATCATATGTAGTCTGACATAGCACGTCGGAATGAAAAGTGCAAATTACAACAAACCTAGGGTGAAAATGTGGAACCGTACGGTACCCATATGGCGTGGCAGTCATCCAGACGGTGTGGACGTGGCTGGTCATCGTAGTAATGGCAAGCACAATTGCTACTCGGTTTGGCACAGCAGCAATACGAGTGATAGTCGCTGCCGAGGTGCACCACCTCCTCGTTGTTTCTCTCCCTGATTCTCTGTCTTCAGAGCTCATCGTTTCTTGTCCTCTCGGTCTGCAACTCCTCCCGCAACTTGTCTAGGTGGATATGCAGTTTGTGGATGTAAACCTATGTGGGTATTGGATACGATGTATCCACGCACTAGGTGAACTTGCAATCCACTAGTTAGTACAAGTGTTCTATGTGTGCAAGTATATGTAGATAATGAACCACTTACCATGAATAAAGAGCGGCGAAAGAATAGACGTCTTAGGTGTATATGGATGTCACAAACCTGCACCACCCTGTCAAGGTTGTGCTTGCATTGTAGCTAACGCTCGGGGGTGTGTAGGTAGTCGCGGAGGGGATTTCTAGGGATGTACGACTTCCTGGTTTTGAACAATAAATTGAGATTTGGGGGTTAGGGTCCAAGGAGTGTAGATGCTTGTCCCTTCCTTTCTATCCCAGCCAACCCAATTCCTAGTGACTGCAATCTCCCTCCACCCCCTTCCATCAATCACAAATATCTTAGAATGAATCAACAACCAGAAAATTAACCAGGTGTAGGACTCCAAATTTGCAAGGAAAACACAAACGTTTGCACAGTCGATCTGTTTAAGACTTACCTTTTAAAAAGAAGTACTTTTAGATCGTAGTGAAGCCCTTCCAAATAAGGTCTGCCTTTCTGCATTTAGCAAGATTTGAGCATAATATTGCTCTTCAATCACCAAGCATATGTGTAAATCAAAAGGGGAAATAAAAACATAGCAAGGTAGAGGTGGCACTCACAAGTGGCGGGCAACCAGCTGGCGGTGCCGTGGTTGGATTAGGGGCCGCTAACAAGTGCCGCTACCGCCGGCCCTATCAACAGATCTAGAGAAAGGGATCTCCATGGACAGGAGAATGATTTTGTGGGGGCGATGTTTTGGGAAACCTTACAATTTGTATGGAGTCAAGTTGGTTGTATTTGTTAGGAAACCTGGACTCTATCCAGTCACGATCTAATTGGGCACCCCAGTAGACTATAAATAGGGACCTAGACCCCTCATTATGTACCCGATGCAATCTAAAGCAATAAAGAAAGACCGAAGTTCTCTCTACCTCTCGTGTTCAATCTATTATTCTCATTATTCGTGATTGATTCGTTCTTGTTCTAAGCGGAGAATCGCTCGGATGGTCTCCAGCGTCGGTTCCTCAACACGTTATCGCACGACTTCGCTCGGTGAACGAGGTAATCATCGAAGCCGCATTGAATTTTCTAGATCGATTTGAATCTGTATTTTCTTTTCGCGTTCTAGATTGAAATTCTACGGTGCAAATCCGCCTAATCTACCGCGGCGGACTTGAAGTCGCCACAATGCCGATCGGTAGATTATGAAACGGGTAGATGTTGATTGCATTGTAGAATGATGCAAATCCGTCCTAAATCTACATGAGCGAGATCTGAAATCGCCGGCACAATGTCGATCGGTAGATTGAGAAAAGGCGAATGTTGATTGCATCATACAAACAGAAATTTATGCATTATTTTCGTTCAATAATTGCACGAGAATTTTGCATGTTCTCTGTTCGGTTTGGCATCGATCTGTTTGACAATTGCATGAAAAAATAGAGGAGGGACAAGAGGATTGCGCGGCTCTGAAGCCGCTGCCGCCGGCTCGCCGCCGGTCTCCTACGCGACGCGCGCCGCGCGCTGCGCCATCGCGTCGTCGGCTCGCGCCCGCAGCGCCGGCGCGGCGCCTCGGCTCCTCGCCACATGGCGCGGTTCCGCCCGCGCGGGCCAGCGACCGGGCTCGCCGTCGCCTCGCTTCCCGCGCCCGACGCGCGCCGGGCCCGCCGTCGCCTCGGCTTCCCGCCCAACGCAACCGGGCTTGCCGTCGCCTCGGTTTCCGCGCTGAACGCGCGCGGCGCACGCCGCGGTGTGCGCCGCTCTGAGCCGGCCGACCCACACCGAAGTCGGCGCGCACTCACATTGCCGGTGGCCTCCGCCGCCTCGAAAGCAGCGCGGCGTGCCTTGACCTCACCGGCCTCCATCGCTTTGCCGCCGGCCGCCCCGCGCGCACCGCGCCGCCGTCGAAGCCGCCCGAACCAGCGCCGCCAGAGCCGCCTCCGCGCGCGCCGGCGCCGCCTCGGCTGCTCGCATGCGCTGTGTGCCCGCCGCCGAACCGGCTCGCCGCAACCGTGCTCGCCCGACCGCGCGGACCGCCGCGCCGCCACCGCCTGCTCGGCCGCGCCTGGCCGGAACGCCGCCGGCCGCCGCGGCGTCGCGCCCAAGCCGCACTTGCTCGCTTCCCCCGGGCGTGCGCCGTCGACCCAGCACCGCGCCTCCCGGTCCATCGGCGCCCGCCGCCACGCCCCCATAGCCGCCCGCCGCTGCGCCTTGAATCCCATAAGCCGCCGCCGCCAAGATGCAATGAGGGGTAGGGAAACCCTACCCCAGGTGCCTTAACCGGCCATACGTGCCTACTTGGGCCGAATGGGCTGGCGGTGAGGTTAGTGAGCGGGCCCTTTTTAGGCCGAATAAGCCAACTGGGCCATAAGGCCGGGAATCGAATGCATTTAAGTCCCCAAGTCTGAAAAATTACCAAATGGCCCTAGAACTTGCATTTAAGTCCGTATTTTGCATTAAAGGCTTCATAGTTCTGAAAATTATGTATAAGCCCTCAAATTTCAGTGGGTCCAAAATTTTGCAGAAAACCCTCAGAAAATCAGAAAATTGCGCGAATTTTCCTCTGAGCTGAAATTTGCGTAGAAACCCTAGAAAGTCACGAATTTCTTTGAAATTTCATATTTTAGCATAAAAGGGCCTCGGAATCTGAATTTTGCATTATTTTTAGCATTTGAAGTTTATTTCTGCCATTATTATTCTCTGTATTTTCTGTATTTATTTACTGTTTTGGTTAATTGTAATTGTTTTAATTGCTTTTAATCACTGAAATTAGCAGTAAAATTGTAGAAAATGCACAGAAAATTATGAAACATTGCGAGAACCTTTTTGTACCATTTGTTTACCTGCAGTGAATTATTCCGTGCATGTCTACCAGTAGTAGACTTATACACATTTAGATAACTAGCATCGCGAACTAGAAGTTCGAGGAGATGACCCAGCATGGCCAAAACTATCTGACGTAGGCATCCGATGTTGAGATTGTGCTTGGAGCCAGGAAGCTCCGCGCTGCTATTGGGATTGGCGGACTGAATGACGCTCAACCCAAACCTGAGGAGAATGATCAGGCACTTCATTTTCTCAGGCACTACCTCTGCCTCACTCTCAAGAATGAGTATATGACGGAGAAGAGCGCGCTGGCACTCTGGACCGCACTCGAGCGGTTTGAGAGGCTAAAGTACACCATTCTTCCTCAAGCGAGGCGAGTGGATCGATGAGGTTTTACCGACTTTAAGACGGTCAGAGAATACAATTCTGCCTTGCACAGGATTTGTACCTCAATACAGAAAATTGAGAAAAACCTTCCACCCCAATATAGCACAATCCGCATGCAACTATCGTCAAGATGGCTATGAGGAATACGCCAGATTGATGATATGATGCAAGTTGCGGAGGCTCGGACAAAGTTCTCGTAAGAACTCGTCACTCGGCTACACAGGAGCTCCAGGCCGTGAAGCCAACGCCGGAGCTACAAGGTGCGAAAAGCTCTTAATGAGAGAAGGGAAGGAAGGGTAAGGCGCGCCCGAAAAGGCGAATCGGATGCTCCACGAGAGAATAAGGCCGCAAGCCAAAGCGGGATGGTCAAGGGCGATGTAAACCCACTCTGCATCGGTGAGGGGAGAATTGCAGTAGTGCACTGCACGATGGAAGTTGAAACCATCACGACAGCAGATAATCCCTCTCGACCTAGAAGTAGTTAACGCCATGATTTCTTGTGAAGAGAATGTCAACCCCAAGAAAATAGCGAGAAGAAGTCTAGTGCATCGAATGCATTTCGACTTTAATTGTCATTTATTTTGTGTGGAAGAATATGTTAGAATTTGCATGGATGGTACTTAAGAATTGTTTTTTCTCGTGATGGTTGGATGATATTTGATGAATTCATTCATTTATTCAGTTTATGATGGCATGATATGTTACGATATTGGTGTATTTTATCTATGTGTTGATTGCCTTCTCATGCATATTAATAAAATACCATATATTAGAACGCTTGTAGCGCCTATGAAGGAAGTGTGCTTAGCTAGCAGCGACAACGCATACCATCTTAAGAGAGATTATGTATTTTGATCGATTTGTAAGAGCACTGCGACCTTACGACAATCGTCGAAGCGATGGATGTATAATTGGTTCAGAAGAGCCATAATGGGCACAACTTTGGTTATTGAAGAAGCCTTATTGTACCTGAATCGACTAGAACTCTCTTAAGTTTTAAGAATATCCGCGCAAATGGTTTCCACGTTGAGATCAAGAAGAGTACAGTAAGAAATACTGCTCATTATGAAGCGAAGAGAATGGCATAAGAATATTAGAAAAACTTCCTTCATCAGGCTATATTATACCAACATTAAAGCGCTGCAGTGTAATCGCTCATACAGCAGTGTTTAGAAGCTCTTCTGTCTCGGCATGACATTAGGCCACCCAAGTCTTAGGATGATGAGAAACATAATAAATAACTCGTATGAGCATAATATTAATGAAGAATTTCCCAATCATGAAGATTTTGTGTGCCCTGCATGTGCAGGAAAATAATAACTAGTCCCTCCACTCAAAGTGAAGGATGAAGTCCTGCATTCTGAACGCACCAGGAGATATTTGCGGTCCCATTCAGCCCATCTCGGGGCCATTCAAGTATTTCATGGTGCTCATTGGCGCTTCTTGAAGTGGTTATATGTGGGTTTGTTGTCTCGAAAAACCACGCCTTTGCAAAATTGATCTCAGAGATCATTCACATCGAAATGTGTTTCGATCATCACATCAAGTCCATCGGAATGGACAACGCGGCTAATTTACTTCAAAGGCATTTGATGATTATTGCATGGCGATAGAAATTGCAGTTGAGCACTCGGTACCGCATGTCCATACCCAGAATGGTTTGGCAGAGGTTTTAATTAAGAGAATTAAATTTATTGCCCAACCCCTCTTGCATAATTGTAATTTGCTAGCTACATGTTGGGGACCCGCAGTCCTATATGCAGCAAATCTCATCAATCTTAGACCTTCAGCCTAAAACATCCATTCACCTATGCAACAGCGCAAGGGCCACCACCGAAAATTTCCCAACATTAGGGGGAGGAAATCAACCCCTTGATGAAGAATGTCGGGAAATTACGTGCCAAGCCTGGGGAATCCATGCAGATAACCCGCGCACTAGAGAAGTCCAGAAGACATTAGTAAAGTAAATAGAGAAGTCTAGAAGACAATAGAAGTCCAGAAGACAAGAGAAGTCCAGAAGACAATTGATTTGCGAGCATTGGCAAATCAGCTGCCTGATCACTTTAGTGATTTGAAGAGTGTGACTAAGTCGCATGTGCACCGCACGCACCGCACTGGAGAGGTTGAAATACCAAAGAAACAGAAGGTATCCCTAATCTCGTCCAGAGGCCTCAGAAAAATAAAAAAGAGGACGAGAACTCCGGTTCCTCGAATCCTTAGTAACCGGGGACGCCTGGTGAAGTAGGATAAGAGAGATTTACCACAGCCGATCACCAAGTCCCCGAATGAGAAGGGAGCCGGTTGAGACTGCACAAGTATGACACCTTCGAAAAGGGCATACGGATCTGAATATCCCCATTGGCATGGATGTGTGCGCACACATCGAGCCGAAAAACTAAAGGAACTTGCCACCGCAATTGAAAGAAGCGTCATGCAGGTGAAGCTCGGAAGAAGCAATCGCTCGGAAGAAGCAACTCATGAAGACTATGAATTATGTGCACACGGGAGAGTCCCTGAATAGGACAATAGCTAATATAGACATCTACTTCGCAAAGAAAATTGCCACAATCATCGATCTTGATCCCGAGCCTGCATCGCTCACTGAATGTAAGAAAAGATCAGATTGGAATGATTGGAAGAAGGCAATAGCAACTGAATTGCTATCTCTGAATAAAAGAGAGGTGTTTGGGCCCGTATGCCGCACACCTCCCCACATACACCCCGTTGGGCACAAGTGGGTATTTGTTCGAAAGAGAAATGAAAGAAATGAAGTAGTGAGATACAAAGCAAGGCTCGTAGCCCAAGGTTTCACTCAACGTCCTAGAGTTGCGGAAGCTCAGGACGAAGTTCTCCGCAAGAACTAAGTCACTCAGCCATCTGAGAGCTCCACTGGCCGTGAAGCCAACGCCGGGAGCAACAAGGTGCGAAAGCCCTTGATAGAGAAAAGGGGAAGGAAGGGTAAGACCGCAGTCCAGAAAGGCGAATCAGACGCTCCACATGAGAATAAGGCTAGCAAGCCAAAACGAATGGCAAAGGGCACATGAAGCCCACTCTGCATCGGTTGAGGGGGAGCGTTCTGAACAGCTACCTGCGCTGATGGTGTTTAAGACCATTACGACAGCAGCACCCCTCTCGACCTAGAAGCAGACACCGTCATGATTTCTCTTAAAGAGAATGTCACCCCGAGAAATAGCAGAAGAAGTCCAGTGCACTGAATGCATTTCGGCTTTAATTGTCATTTATTTTGTGTGGAAGAATATGTTAGAATTTGCATGGATGGTACTTAAGAATTGTTATTTTCTCGTGATGGTTGGATGATATTTGAAGAATTCATTCATTTATTAAGTTTATGATGGCATGATATGTTCTGATATTGGAGTATTTTATTTATGTGTTGATTGCCTTCTCATACATGTTAATAAATACCCTATATTAGAACATGTGTAGCACCCTATGAAGGAAGTGTGCTTAGCTAGCAGCGGCACAACGAATATCATCTTAAGAGAGACTAAGTATTTCGATCGATCCGTGAGAGCACCGATGTGACCTTACGACAATCGCGGAGCGATGCATGTATAATCGGTTCCGGAAGAGCCACAATTATACTTCCCATGGGCACAACTTTGGTCATTGAAGAAGCCTTATTGTACCCAGAATCGACTAGAACTCTCCTAAGTTTTAAGGATATTCGCGCCAATGGTTTCCACGTTGAGACTGACGAAGAGTACGGTAAGGAATACCTGCTCATCACAAAGCGCGAAGAGAATGGCAAAAGAATATTAGAAAAGCTTCCTTCACTTGAAACTGGGCTATCTTATACCAACATTAAAACGCTGCAGCAGTACAACATTCAAAATAGTATTCGAAGCTCAACTCTTCTCGTCTCGGCATGACATGATTAGGCCACCCAAGTCTTAGGATGATGAGAAATATAATAACTCTCATGGGCATAATATTAATGTGAAGAATTTCCCGAATCATGAAGATTTTGTGTGCCCTGCATGTGCCACCGGGAAACTAATAACTAGACCCTCCACTCTGAAAGTGAAGGACGAAGTCTCTGCATTCTGGAGCATCCGGGAGACATTTGCGGTCCCATTCAGCCCGTCTCGGGGCGTTTAATTATTTCATGGTGCTCATTGGCGCTTCTTGAAGTGGTCATATGTGGGTTTGTTGTCCACAAGAAACCACGCTTTGTGCAAAATTGATCTCGCAGATCATTCGCATCGAAATGTGTTTCCGAGATCATCATATCAAGTCCATCCGAATGGACAACGCCGAGAATTTACTTGAAGGCATTTGATGATTATTGCATGGCGATGGGAATTGCAGTTGAGCACTCGGTACCGCATGTCCATATCCAGAATGGTTTGGCAGAGGCTTCAATTAAAAGAATTAAATTTATTGCCTGACCCCTCTTGCATAATTGTAATTTCCCAGCTACATATTGGGGACACGCAGTCCTCCATGCAGCGAATCTCATCAACCTTAGACCTTTGGCCTACAACATCCATTCACCTATGCAATTAGCGCAAGTGTCACCACCGAAAATTTCCCAACATTAGGGGGAGGAAATCAACCCCTTGATGCAGAATGTCGGAAAATTACATGGCAAGCTACGGGAATCCATGCAGATGACCCACGCATTAGTGAAGCAAATAGAGAAGTCCAGAAGACAAGAGAAGTCCAGAAGACAAAATAGATTTGCAAGCATTAGCAAATCAGCTGCCTGATCACTTTAGTGATTTGAAGAGCGTGACTAAGTCGCATGTGCCTGCATGCACTGCACCGGAGAGGGTTGAAATACCAAAGAAATCAGAAGGTATCACTAATCTCGTCCAGAGGCCTCAGAAAAATAATAAAGGACGAGAACTCCGGTTCCTCGAATCCTTAGTAACCGGGGCGCCTGGTGAAAAAGGATAAGAGGGATTTATCACACCGATCATTGAAGTCCCCAGAATGAGAAGGGAGGCGGTTGAGATCGCACAAATATGACACCTTCCAAAAGGACATACCGGATCTGAATATCCCCATCGGCATGGATGTGTGCGCACACATCGGGCCGAAAACTAAAGGGACTTGCCACCGCAATTGAAAGAAGCGATGCGCAAGGTGAAGCTCGAAGAAGCAACTCATGAAGAAATAGCTATAAATTATGTGCTGCAGGAGAGTCCTGAATAGGACAACAACTAATATCGATATCTACTTCGCAAAGAAAATTGCCACCATCATCGATCTTGATCCCGAGCTCGCATCGCTCATTGAATGTAAGAAAAGATCAGATTGGGAAGATTGGAAGAAGGCAATAGCAACCGAATTGCTATCTCTGAATAAAAGAGAGGTGTTTGGGCCAGATGTCAGCACACCTCCCCACATACGCCCGTTGGGCACAAGTGGGTATTTGTTCGAAAGAGAAATGAAAGAAATGAAGTAGTGAGATACAAAGCAAGGTCGGTAGCCCAGGTTTCACTCAACGTCCCGGAGTTGATTATGAAGAAACCTACTCCCAGTCATGAGTGGAATTACCTTTAGATACTTGATCTCAATGGCGGTGAACTTGAATTTGAAAATGAAATTGATGGATGTTGTATTGCATACCTTCTGATAACTTGGATTCGGAGATTTATATGAGAGTCCTCAAGGAATCCCTCTCCCAGAACCAAGACAGAGCAAATAGAAATCATGCAGTGTGAAACTCGAGAGTTTCTTGTATGGTGAAACAATGCTGGAAGAATGTGGTATAATCGCTGAGCGACTTTCTCTGCAAGAAAGGCTACACGAACAATGAAGACTGTCCTTGTGTATTTATACGCGATCCTGAATGGGTTACTCATAATATCTGTGTATGTAGATGATCTGAATATCATCGGGACAGTAAAGACATAAAAGAAGCAAGCTCCTACTTGGAGTCGAATTTGAAATGAAAGATTTGGGCAAGACCAAGTTTTGCTTAGGCTGCAGCTTGAGCACGTCCTGAAGGAGTCTTGGTACATCGGTCGACCTACACCTGTAAGGTGCTTGAAAGGTTAGGCTTCGAGAAGGCATTCCCCTCAAAAGTACCAATGATCGGTAGGTCTTTACAGCAAGAAAAAGATCCTTTCCGATCTAGGGAAGAGGGGGAGGAAGTCCTGGGACCGGAATTCCAGTACTTAAGTGCAGTGGGAGCACCCATGTACTTAGCAAACTGCACTAGACCGGACATAGCATTTGCCGTGAATCTGTTAGCAAGGTACAGTGCAGAGCCCACCAAAAGGCATTGGCAGGGCATAAAGGACATATTCCGATACTTCCAAGGAAGTAAGGACCTCGGGTTGTCTTACAGAAAGAATCAAGATCTGAACTTGATTGACTATGCAGATGCTGGGTACCTGTCTGACCCGCATACCGCTAAGTCGCAAAACAGTTATATATTTCCATGTGGTGGAACCGCAATTTCCTAGAAATCGTCTAAGCAAAGTCTTGTAGCTACTTGACGAGCCACTCGAAATTATAGCATCAGATGAAGTCGCACGAGTGCGCTTGGTTCCGTGAGCGGATCACCACATCCAGCGGTCATGTGGAATGAGCGTTGTGTAAACCCCACAATTATCCATGAAGATAATGCGACTTGCGTTGCACAAGTGCAGACGGGCTATGTAAGCATATCAACCCCAAATTCCTCTATGCTCATGAATTGCAAAGATGGACAAAATTGAAATCTTGCACACTAAGTCATGAAGATTTATTCACTAAGTCACTCCCGCATCTAGCTTTGAAAGGTGCGTGTGAGGATTGGAATGATAAGACTTAGAAGTGCAGAGTGGGGAGAATTCTCTCAAGCCCGCTATTAAATCTTGATCATGAAGATTAAGTACCCAAAAATAAAGTCTTGCGGACCAAATGAATTTGGGTGAATTGTATTCTTTTTCCCTTGACGAGTTTTCCATGAAGTTTCTCGACCAAGGTTTTTAATGAGGCAATTAGTGCATCGCAACATCACATGTATCATGTACTCTTTCTCCAAATTTTTCCCACTCGGGTTTTTATGGAGTTTTGACGAGGCATGAGCATGTTGGGTGAGTGCCCAAGGGAGTGTTAGGAAACCGGACTCTATCCGAGTCTGATCTAATGGGCACCCCACCGTAGACTATAAATAGGGACCTAGACCCCTCATTATGTACCCGATGCAATCTAAAGCAATAAAGAAAGACCAGAGTTCTCTCTACCTCTCGTGTTCAATCTATTATTCGTGATTACGTGATTGATTCGTTCTTGTTCTAAGCGGAGGAATCGCTCGGACTGGTCTCCAGCGTCGGTTCCTCAACAGTATTTACAATATATGACATTAAATTACATTATCGCCCTTATGACTAAATAGATGGCTGATATTTATTGGATAGATTTATTACTTTCCAAATAAAAAGTAGATCTCTCCAATTTTTCACTTTGTATATTAAGTAATCTCCCTTTTCTTAACTCACAAAAAACATGTGTAAATAAGAGAGAGGGGGTATCAAGGCAAAGATGGGGTTCCTCTAAAAAAATGCAAAAATGGGGTTAGGAGGGGCACACTCCAAGTGGCCGAAAACAGCCGCCAATGATGAGGATGGACTAGGAGTTCAGTTTGCAGTTGTTGTGCTTTTTTTTAAACTGATGTGAATATGAAAATTCTATTAATCTATTTTGTAAATCGTATTAAAGTTAGATATTTTCTATTGTTCAATGGTTATCTTCTCGTATTTCATCTCATATATTATTCTATAATGCAATTAAATATCTGTTTGCATATAAACAAGCCGTTGGCCAAACACCCAAATATCTAACAGCGGCTCAACCAAACGTGATTATCATCATCCACTGCAATGCCAAACAGAGCCCATGCTTGCTAGGAAGGTGTTGTGGCTACAAACCAAACAGAGAGAGATGGTGTGGTAGTGGAGAGTTGGGAGTAAGTGACCGTAGTGCCCTCCTTCACCCTCCCCCTCATCCTGATATATATATTCATATGGAGTATGCTTTTACAATTATGCCCTTACATCCGTACATCCCCATTAGGGGCATTTGAGTCATTACACATGTTACTCGGGTTCTTATAACCTCCTAACAGGCCTGCTGGGTTTAGGTGGGGGCCACCCCTACAACAGGAGCCTCTCATGGTGAAGGGCTTCACAGGGCCGAAGCCATGTCGCCGAGTCCTTTGGCCCCCTCCGTCCCCTGCGGCCTGTGAATTTCTCCAAACTTGCGATTGGGGAGCCCGAGGTGTGGGATGGAAGGTGATGTCGAAGTACAGCGGAGCTGGCGCCTTATCGGAAGCAGATGCGCGCGCGCTCCGTCCCCTATGCTTCGAACGGGTGGCAGCGGAGCTGGCGCCCTTGTCGACGTAGAGGCGCACGCGCTCCGTCCCCTACCGCTCGAGCAGTGGCGGCGGCCGGCGCCTAGTCAAAGTAGACGCGCGCGCGCCGTCCCCTACCCTTGAGCGGGTGGCGGCGAGGCCGGCGCGCTAAGTCGGCCGAGCGCGCGCGCTCCGTCCCCTACCCTTCGAGCAGTGGCGGCGGAGGCCGCGCCTGGTCGGCGAGACGCGCGCGCTCCGTCCCCTACCCTTGAGCGGGTGGCGGCGAGGCCGGCGCCTAAGTCGGCCGGCGCGCGTGCTCGCCCCCCTACCCTTCAGCGAGTGGCGCGAGGCCGGCGCCTAAGTCGGCCGAGGCGTCGCGCGCTCCGTCCCTACCCTTCGAGCGGGTGGCGCGCGGGCGGCGCCCTTGTCGGCGTGAAGGCGCGCGCTCCGTCCCCTACCCTTCGAGCGGGTGGCGGCGGAAGGGCGCCTGGTCGCCAGGTCGAAGCGCGCTCCGTCCCCTACCCTTCGAGCGGGTGGCGGAGGCCGGCGCCTAAGTCGCCGAGCGCGCGCGCTCTGTCCCCTACCCTTCGAGCGGGTGGTAGCGGTGGCGCCCAAGTCGAAGCCGAGGCGCGCGCGCTCCGTCCCCTACCCTTTGAGCGGGTGGCGGCGAGGTGGCGCCCCAAGTCGGCCGGCGCGCGCGCTCCGTCCCTACCCTTGAACAGTGGCGGCGAGGCGGGCGCCTAAGTCGGCTAAGACGCCGCTCTCGTCCCTACCCTTGAGCGGGTGGCGGCGGAGGCCGGCGCTAAGTCAGCCCGAGGCGCACGCGCTCCATCCCCTACCTTCGAACGGGTGGCAGCGGAGGCTGGTGCCTAAGTCGAAGCCGAGGCGCGCGCGCGTTCTGCCCTCGCGCTGAGATTGGAGCTTGGCGCCAGCGTTCTGGTAGTGCGCTTTTAATGGTGGCTGGAATCACGCCGACACCTGACCTGGCAGAGGTCAGGCTGTCGCGTCGTGCAGTCTGCCATCCTGTAGGTGGGACACGCGGCGACTCGCAACTGGTGTGTCGTGGGATGTGAGCGGTTGCGTGACCGCGGCCGTTCGCCTCTTCCCAGGGAAGTTGGACGCGTGTCGAGGGCGTGGAGGCGTTGTGCGCTGTTTGGTCACCTACCGAGCACGGTCCTCTAGGCCCCGGCGGTTCTTTTTTCCAAATCGTGGGCAGCCGAATCGCTACAAGTTTAATCTGTCTGCGCTTCGAGCCGCATGAGAGGCGAGCGGCCTTTATAAGGTGCCAGTGTTGAGGTGGAGGCCCCTTTTTTTTGTCTGGTCTGCCGCTTTGCTTCCACCCGTGCTAATTGTAACGCCAGTTGCTCCTTTCCTTGCTTCTTTTTCCCTGATCGCGAAGAGCGATGGCCAGCCATGACGACGCCTCCCAGCATCCTCGCAACGGTTCCTTGCCTAGCCAGGGCGAGGTGTCCCATCCTTCCGGGGAGTACGAGCTGGTACCGCGGGGGGGCTCGCGCGCCAACAAGTGGTGGGACGCCATGGAGCACTCGGGGGGCTGTTGTTCCCGTGTGTTGGGGAGGAGCCGCGTGACCGAAGGGACGCTGCAGCAACTCGTGTAGGAGAGGAAGATCGAGGATCGCGATGGGGCTCGCCTACCCCGTCGGGACGAGACGGAGCCGAAGCCCCGGGCAATGGAGGCGATTGTTTTTGTTGCGTTCTTCGACGCTGGCCTTCAAATGCCCTCCACGTTGTTCGTGGGCGAAGTCCTGCGGGCCTACAAGTTAGAGTTAGCCCAACTGACGCCCCACGCAATACTCCGCCTGGCTGTCTTCACGTGGGCGATGCGGACAGAGGGGCGGCGTCCCAGCGCGAGCCTATTCGCCACACTGCACGACGCACGCTGCCGACCCAGAAAAGTTGAAGGGGCGGTGTCCAACTTCGGCGGTGTGGACTTCGTGCTACGGGCGTCGTGCGCGACGTTGTTCCCCGCGCCAGTCTTGCCGGGGAAATGGGAGTCCGGCTGGACTCGGCAGTGGTTCTACTACACCGTGACCGACAAGAGCGGAATGCAATCCCGAGGTGGGCCGATCTCGTTTAACAGTACGCCGAGTCTGAAGGCAGAGATTGACGACACGCAAAGGCTACGGAGTCTTGTCGGTGTCGCCCGCCGAATGAGCCTGCGCGACCTAGCCGAGGAGTTCACAATGTATGCGGTGGTGCCACTCTCCTCCGGGGGGAAGTATGTTGGACAGGACGGCCCCCACGAGGACGGGTTCAGCCCATCCGTATCTCGCTTGCTTCTGCCTTCCGCTCCTTGTAAGTCGCCCAGCGCGTTTTATGCGCGCCGTTGCATCTGTTTGGTCTCCGCCTGACTGACGTGATCTTCTGCGCAGTGGCTCGGCTAGAAGACGCGGAGCGCGCGGTTGCGGCGCTCCTTGGCCCGTACACGCTTAAGGAGCACCAGGATCGCGAGGCCGCAGTCAAAGCGGCTAAGCAAGGCGGGTAAACCGCATATGCGAGGCTCGGGCATTACGTGCTGGCGTGTGGTGCGAGGAGCTTCCGCGGGACTCGGCGCTTCGGGGCGGTGATAGCCTTGCGGGGTGTTATCTTAGCAACGCCGCCCGCTCCGGTGCCGTATGCGACCAGCGAGTTCTCGGCGGCTAGCACACCAGGCAGGCGTGCGACCGGCGGTGGGCCCGGCCACACTGCTTCGGAGGGGTGCGACGTCTCGAATCCCCCGGCACCATCTGCCGACGCCAACGAACCCGTACTCACGGCCACCGCTGAGCCGGAACTCGCCAACCCGGGGGGAGCACCGTTCCCGGCGAGAAAACCACGGTTGATGGTGCGCTATCAACCGCAGCAGCCGGCGAGGGCGCGCTCCCTACAGAGGAAGCCGTGGGGGCGACGGGAACCGCAGCTGGTGTTGCCGCGGAAGAATTGCTTGTGCCGCCGCAGGCGAAATGCCCTCGGACTCAGTCCCCGCCGCCAGCGAGGGGTCGATACGATGTTGCGGGGTCTTGTCACGGGATTACAGCGTCTGGCGTGGCCGAGAGGACCTCCTTGCCGACCACCGAGGCGCCCGCATCCCACTTGGCAGTCGAACCGGCACCACTGCCTACCGCGACGAGAGGCGTAGGAGGTAGGCGTGAGTCCCTTTCTTCACATGACTTCACGAAACTCTCTCCGATCTGCTCGCTCATTCTGTCAACATCAGGCGAGACGAAGTCTAATGGACGTGGCGAAGGATCGAGCAACGGAGGTATGCGCGAAGTCCAAAGCCTTGTGCAGGATGCCCGGCAGGTGTCCGTTGCTGTTGACGTGGCCGAGGCCCCGGTAAATCCTGGCGCGTTGAGGCCAGGGCTCGCTCTCTCGGACTTCCTCCCGCGCCTGGAGATACTTCGCGTCCTCACCGCAGCCGTAGAGCGCACCGACAACGGCCTTGATCGCGAGGTGTTGTCGTCATGTGGGGGGAACTCCTAGCGCTCGCGCTGCAGGCCTCCGAGATGAGGGTAAATATGTGTGCTTCAGTTTGTAGGGTACTGCTGGGCGCCTCCTGACTTGTTGTTTTTGCCAGACGCTTGCCCTCAGCCGGTACTTTGACGAGGCCCGTGTTCGGGAGCGGAGGGCTCTGGAAGCCAGCCTTCGCGAAGCAAACAACGCTCTCGCAGCGAAGGATGAAGAGCTTCGCGCGCTGGAGGGCGCCATGGCGGCCGTGCAACTCGAGGCCACAGAAGCCAAGTGCGCCGCGGCTGAGGAGCGCGCCGCCTTCCTGCAGCAGATCGCCGTCCTGGAGGGGGAGAAAGCCTAGCTGGCGGAGTCTGCTGCAGGGAATAGCCGCGTCTTGGAAAATGCGTCCACGTCGGCATGGCGGGCCATGGATCTCTGAACCAGGCCCTCCGAGATCTGTGCGTCAGAGTGCCGGACACTATGCACGGGCCGGAGGACCTGACAGAGACGCTCGGGTTGATCGAGGAGGGGGCAGGCGTTGCTCTTCGTGGCGCCAAAACCTTTGGCGAGCACTGCGGCTATCTTGGTGCGTGCTTCGCCCTCGCCATGCTTCACACTCGCGGGTGTAGACATACCCATGAGCTGGCGAATCCTCAACTGGATCTTCCTGGCCGACCAGAGGTTATGTCGGACGCCATTCGCTCCATCGGGACTAGCCTGCAGAACTTCCATCAACGGACTCTGGGGCCACTTCGGGGAAGATGCAGCGAGGGTCGCCGTGCAGCAGACGCTGCATGGGGAGGGGGACCTCCTCCGCTGGCTCGAAGGAGTGCTCCAACACCATGACGACGACGGCACGGGTTCGTCCGCACCGCGCCAAGACTGAGCGGTTGGTCGGGGAGGGCGGGGGGATGATGTACTGGTTCTCATGCTTGTAACCATGTAACCCCCTTGCTTTTGCAATGAAACCAAGTAGCACTTTATTCTTGGTGTTACCTGCTGCCGAGCGCGAGGGGAAGACCTCCGCATCTTGTTTATACTCCGGAGAGTGCGTGGGATTGACATCCACATCCTATTTATACTCCGAAGAGTACGCACGGGAGCAACACCTGTGCGTGCACGGGATTCGCGTCTTGTTTATACTTTGTAGAGTGCGCAGGGAAAACATCCGCGTCTTAGTGCGCGCAAGGGCGTCCCCCCGCTGCGTCTTATTTAGAGTCCGTAGACTGGCGCGTGCGGAGGCGAACCTCGACGCTACGACTTCCTTTATAGTCTGGAGACTCGCGCATGCGGAGGCGGACCTCGACGCTACGTCTTATTTAGAGTCCGTGGACTGGCGCGTGCGGAGGCGAACCTCGACGCTACGACTTCCTTTATAGTCCGGAGACTCGCGCGTGCGAAGGCGGACCTCGACGCTACGTCTTATTTAGAGTCCGTGGACTGGCGCGTGCGGAGGCGAACCTCGACGCTACGACTTCATTTAGAGTCCGTAGACTGGTGCGCGCGAGGGCGTCCCCCCGTTGCGTCTTAGTTTAGAGTCCGCAGATCGGGCGCGCGCGCGGTGAACCTCGACGCTTCGACTTGCTTTATAGTCCGTGAGACTCGCGTCGAGGCGGACCTCGACGCTCGCCTTATTTAGAGTCGTGGATCGGTGCGTGCGGGGCGAACCTCGGCGCTTCGACTTGCTTTATAGTCCGTAGACTCGCGTGCGGAGGCGGACCTCGGCCTTCGTCTTATTTAGAGTCCGTGGATCGGCGCGCGAGGCGAACCTTGATGCTACGACTTGCTTTATAGTCCGTGAGACTCGCATGCGAGGCGACCTCGGCGCTACGTCTTATTTAGAGTCCGTGGATCGCGCGTGCGGAGGCGAACCTCGGCCTTCGACTTCCTTTATAGTCCGGAGACTCGCGCATGCGAGGCGGACCTCGGCGCTACGTCTTATTTAGAGTCCGTGGATCGCGCGCCGAACCTCGGCCTTACTTCATTTAGAGTCCGTGGGCGTGCGCGTGCGTCCCCGTTGCGTCTTAGTTTAGAGTCCGCAGACTGGCGCGTGCGGAGGTGAACCTCGACGCTACGACTTGCTTTATAGTCCGTAGACTCGCGTGCGGAGGCGGACCTCGACGCTACGTCTTATTTAGAGTCTGTGGACTGGTGCGTGCGGAGGCGAACCTCGACGCTACGACTTGCTTTATAGTCCGTAGACTCTCGCGTGCGGAGGCGGACCTCGACGCTACGTCTTATTTAGAGTCCGTGGACTGGCGCGTGCGGAGGCGAACCTTGATGCTACGACTTGCTTTATAGTCCGTAGACTCTCGCATGCGGAGGCGGACCTCGACGCTACGTCTTATTTAGAGTCCGTGGATCGGCGCGCGCGAGGCGAACCTCGGCGCTTCGACTTGCTTTATAGTCCGAGACTCGCGCGTGCGAGGCGGACCTCGGCGCTACGTCTTATTTAGAGTCGTGGATGGCGCGTCTTGGCGAACCTCGGCGCTGCTTTATAGTCCGTAGACTCTCGCGTGCGGAGGCGGACCTCGACGCTACGTCTTATTTAGAGTCCGTGGACTTTGTTCTGCGCAGCGCGGACAGACAATGCTCTGAGAACAGCAATCTTTATTGAACTCCTGTTTGCGCGGGCGAGCATTGTATAACAAGGGGCTAGTGGCTCTACGCTTGTCGTCCTGCTTCTAGGCGTAGTATCGACGCAACCTGTCCGCATTCCATGTGTGTCGGAGGGCTTGTCCTTCGAGCGTGGCGAGGCGGTACGCCCCCTTCGGCAATGCTTCCATCACGATGTACGGGCCTTCCCATTTGGACTCCAGCTTGCCAGCGGTCTCCGCCTGGAGCGCCACTCTAAGAACGAGATCCCCAGGCTTGAATCCCCGCGGGCATATAGAGCGGTCCCGAGTACGCATTGTGCGCGCGCGCATACTTCGACATGGTGGGCTGCACCGCCGTACCGTCGAGGAGGTCCAGAACACACGGCGCTCCTCTTGGTGCTTGGGCGAGGACCCTCCGCGAGCGCCCTTGATTTCCTCGGGCGTCACGGCCGTCGCGAAAAGGAGCTTGAACGGCGTGAATCCGTTGGGCGCGTTACCGTTGTCGCGGCGACCAAAGAACGCCGTGAAGCTCGCAGCCACTTGCCCTTCGGCGACCGACCAGCGCTTTTGATGGCAGCGGAGATGGCGCCATTCGCCTGCTCGACCGCCCGTTGGGTCGGGATGCCCTACCGAGGCGAATCGAAGGGTGATGCCCATCTTTGTCACAATATTCTTTGAAGAGGTGGCGTCGAGCTCGCAGCCGTTGTCAACCGTGAGCTCCGGGGCACGCCGGCGACATATGATGTTTTGCGAGGAAGCGCCGCATGGCGCGCAGAGGTTACTTTAGCGAGCGACCGCCTCCGGCCATCTCGAGAAATACTCGGCGCGACTACCACGAACCGCAGTCCCGGAGGCTCGGGCAAGTGGTCCTACTATGTCGGCGCCCAGCGTGCGATGGCCACACCGGGAATGGGGTTGAGGCTCGTCGGGGCTGCGGATGATGCGCGCCATCCACCGGCACCCTTGGCACCGACGGGCGAGGTCACGGGCATCGGTGATGGCGGTTGGCGAGAAGCCTTGCACGAACGCCTTGCCGACTAATGACCTCGGTGCGAGTGGGACCGCGCGCGCGCGCGTGGATCTCCGCAAGGAGCTCCTTTCCCCCTCGAGAGAGCGGAGCGGGGCGGTGCGCAAACCCCTCTCTTGTAGAGTATCCCGAACACTGGAAGGATCTTGCGCGGTCGCAAACGCCGGCTTCGGCGGGGTTCTCCGGCTCGGCGATGCCTTGCAAGAAATTGAAGATGGGCTCTCGCCAGTCACCCAGCCGGTCGATGTGGTGGACAAGTGCCGCGTCCCGGTTGTCCTGCGCGATGGCCGCCTGCAATAATATTTCGTAAACGCGCCCCATCGGGGCGATTCTTGGTGGCCGCCTTAGCGAGGGCGTCGGCCTGCTCGTTCTCCGCGTGGGGGATGGCCTTGACGGTGACGCCCAAAAAGTGCCTTTCCCTCGCTCTCACAGCCGCGAGGTACTTGGCCAACTCAGGGTCCTTGGCTTGATATGACTTGTCCACATGACCCGCCACCAAGCGCGAGTCGGTGCGGACTAGTACCCGTCTCGCGCCGACTGCCTTGAGCTTCGTCAGGCCAAAGAGCAGCGCCTCGTACTCAGCCGTGTTGTTGGTATCAGGGAAGGCAAGGCGCGCCGAGTATAGCAAACGCTGTCCTTCGGGCGTGACGATCACCACGCCTACGCCCGCGCCCGCGACGCCGTAAGCTCCGTCAATGGTGAGCGTCCAGACGGGGTCATCGTGCGTCTAGACGGGTTGGGCCGGCGGGGTCCATTCGGCGAGAAAATCCGCAAGGACTTGGGATTTGATTGCCGTTCGTGAAGCATATGTCAAGGAGAAGGGGGCGAGCTCGGCAGCCCATTTGCCGATGCGCCCTGTGGACTCCTTGTTGTGTAACATCTCTGCCAGGGGGAATGAGGAAGGCACTGTGATCGGGTGGGCCAGAAAATAATGCCGAAGTTTCCTGGAGGCCATGACCAGCGCGTAGGCGAGCTTCTCAAGCTCCGTGTATCTTGTCTTGGCGCCTTGGAGGGCTTCAGAGACAAAGTATACGGGCCGCTGCATGGCGCCTTCCTCTAAGACGAGGACGGCGCTGACGCGGGTGGACGCGCCGATAGAGCGGAGGGGAGCCTCGTCTTTGGGCGACCCAGTGGGAGGCTTGCAGTGCTCCTTGAGCTCGTTGAAGGCCCTCGCGCAATCGCCGTCCCAACGAAATCCATCGCACCGCGAGTGTCTTGAAAAATGGCAGGCCCCGCTCCGCCGCCACGGATAGGAAGTGGCTTAGTCTTTGCCATGCGGCCGCCACCCTCTGGACCTCCTCGTCGTCTTGGGCGGCTCCATACCCGAGATGGCGTCTACTTTGTCGGGTTCGCTGGATGCCTGTCCGGACACGAGAAACCTAGGAGTTTGCTGCTGCACTCAAGACACATTTGTCGGGGTTGAGCTCGATGCCCGCCTTCCAGAGGTTGTCGAAGGTCTCCTGGAGGTCCCGGCCATGTAGAGCAAGCTGCCGGGTTTTGACCACCACGTCATCGATGTAAGCTTCGATGTTCCTCCCGAGCTGGGCGGCCAGGGCAATAGCGACGAGGCGGGTGAAGGTAGCGCCTGCGTTCTTCAAGCCAAAGGGCATTCTGACGAAGCAGAACGTCCCAAGTGGTGTGATGAAACTGGTCTTCTCCTCGTTGTCTTTGGCCATGTATACCTGGTGGTAGCCGGAATAGGCGTCTAGGAAACTCATTAGCTCGCACCCGGCGGTGGCATCGACCAACTGATCGATGCGCGGCAAGGGGTAATTGTCCTTTGGGCACGCCTTGTTGAGTGCCGTGAAGTCGATGCACATACGCCAGGCCCCGCTGGCCTTTTTGACTAGTACCGGGTTAGCGAGCCACTCTGGATGGTGGACCTCGCGAATGACCCCGGCCCGAAGAAGCTTCGCCACCTCTATTTTGGCCGCCTGCTGCCGATCCATCGACATACGCCGAAGCCTTTGCTTGACCGACTTGGCGTCGGGGCGGACCGCCAAGCGATGCTCGACATCGCTCGATCGCGCCTTGATGTCCTCCGGGGACCATGCGAAAATGTCAACGTTGTTCTGAAGCACTCGGAGCAGATCTCGTTCGACCCCCGGGGGGAGCCCCTCGCCGATGGACACGAACTGTCCCTCCGCCTGGAGCGACACCTTCTTGACTCCGCCCTCGGGCCGAGGCTTGGGCGTCCACCCGGGGGCGGAGGGCCCATCGCCGAGCGTGTCGGAGAGGGCATGCACCGGACGATGCGGAACTCAGCTGCCGACCTCAGCACGTCTGGCCAGGTCCTGATCGCCGAAGATGGTGATAACACCCTCCGGGCCCGGGAGCTTCATACACAAAAACGCGTGGTGTGGGATCGCCTCGAAAGAGTTGATGGCGGGTCGGCCCAGTATGGCATTGTAGGGATGTGGGATATCCACGACGTCGAAGATGACATGCTCGGTCCGGATGTTACCCTTGTTGCGCTCCTGCCGGAAAGTGACCGGAAGGGACACGTGCCCCAAGGCCTGCAGCGGTTGACCTCCGAAGCCTTGAAGTGGAGCTCCTGGCTGCTCTAGCCGGCTGCGGGGGATCCCCATGCGATCGAGGGCCTCTGCGAACAAAATATTCGCGGAGCTTCCCCCATCGACAAGGACGCGCCTGACGTCACAGCGTGCTATGTGGGCCTGGATGACTAGAGGGTCTTGGTGAGGGTACTCCACACCCCTGGCGTCATTCAAGTCGAAGGTGATGTTACAGGGCGGCAACCACAATTGCGGCTGCTCCCCGGGGGCCCTTGAGGAGGAACCTCCGGTGATGACGCTGACGGTGCGATGCTGCGTGCCCTCCGCTGCGGTGGCTCGCAGGGGGCTACCCCTTGGGTGCCCCACGTGGGCTCCGGCGAGGGGCCGAGGAGGCAGAGCCCGAGACCCGGCCATCACCCTCCGCAGCTTCATAACTGCGGTGCATGCCCTTGTGTAATGATCACTGTAGCCATGTACCTCGCACCACTTGCCATAATGTAGGAGTTCTTGTTCTGCGTGGGGTTGGCCGCCGCAACCAAGTCCGCCTTCCGATTCCCGGTCTCCCCTCCATGAGGCGGGGTCGGGTCCTTGGCGGGCGCTCTTGGTGTCGAGGACATGATGGGCCGCCTGTGACCTGCGCTGGTGGCGCCGAGGTTTATGCCTGCTCCTTGAAGAGCCTTCCTGTACCCCGGTATCGCTGCCTCGGGGAAGGCCTCCTCGGGGCTCTCGGCTGCGGCCTTGCTTCGGGGAGTGACCACCCGCCCCCACTTCGCGGGGGGCTCCTCATGGGCGAGGTCGAGGGCGGTAATGCCGCGTCTTCGCGCATCCTCCTCCGCCCGCGCATACTTGTCCATTTTGTCGAAGAGATTCGCCACCGTCTTGATTGGCTTTCGCGCATTGTACTCGGCCATCGGGCCCGGACGAAGGCCCCGTATGGCTGCATTAACGATGGTGGTTTCATTAATGTCTTTCACTTGGCATCGAATCTTGGCGAAGCGCTTGAAGTAGTCCGGAGCTTCTCAGGGTTTTTGCTTCACAAATCAAGAGTTGGTCGCGTCGACTCGCTCGACATAGTTTCCTTGGAAGTTGTTGTGAAGGCGGTCGCGAGCTGCTCCCACGCGTAGATGGAGCCCGGCTCTATGGTAAAGAACCAAGAGAGCGCCACCCTGCAGCGCGAGGGAGTCCTTCGCCGTGATGTCGTCTCGCGCGGCCTCGATTGCGGTTTCGTACACGCGCCGCGAACTTCGCGGGTCCGTGTCGCCTTTATGCGGGTCGATGGCGTTAGGAAACTTGAAGTCTTGGCTCGCCGCTGCTGCAGCCCGCCAAAGCGGGGACTCGGATCTGGCGTCGCGGCGCGCACGCGGCTAGGCGTGGGGCTTCGGCTATCCGCCCTCTCGGGGTGGGCTCGGCGCGACTATTGGCGCGGCTTTGCTGGCTCGAGCCTCTTGCATACCTCGGGCGGCTCGCGAAGGTCCCCGGTTCCCGGCCGGAGCGCGTTGAGGGCTGCTAGTAGGCGCTTTCCACCGCAGGTCTTTGCCGGGCCACCGGAACACCCAGCGGACGGGTCGGTGCGGGGACCATCGCCTCACGATCTCGGATCCGCGGATGCTTCATTGCGGCTACCCCGGCCGTCGATCAGCGCTGCGGCGAGGGTAGCGAAGTGTCGTTGCGATGCGGCCGCGGGGTTGGATGTCGTTGTAGCGGCACTGGCGGGGTTGGTCGTTGTAGTGCCAGCGACGGGGTTGGATGTCGTTGTGGCGGCACTGGCGGGGTTGGTCGTTGTAGCGCGAGCGTCGACGCCCGCGACCACTACGCCTACGCCGCCGCCAGTTCCTTCGACTGCCGATGCCGAAGCCCTGGTATTCACGCGCCGCTCCGACCCAGCTGTCTTCCTTCCGTTCGCCGCCGCTGATGAAGCTTTTTTCGGTGCCATCGTTCTTCTTCGGTCTTCAGGCTTGTCCTTGTCCTCCCCACGGACGGCGCCAACTGTTGTGGCTACAGACCAAACAGAGAGAGATGGTGTGGTAGTGGAGAGTTGGGAGTAAGTGACCGTAGTGGCCTCCTTCACCCTCCCCCTCATCCTGATATATATTCATATGGAGTATGCTTTTACAATTATGCCCTTACATCCGTACATCCCCATTAGGGGCATTTAAGTCATTACACATGTTACTCTGGTTCTTATAACCTCCTAACAGGCCTGCTGGGCTTAGGTGGAGGCCACCCCTACAACAGAAGGTTTAGAGGGGAATAGACATGCAATGTTGTTTCAGGAAAGGGTTTTGTGTGCGGAGTCATGTTGGGTGTATTCGTAAGTGATGACAATAAGTTATGCTATTTCCCTTGAGAGAAAAACAGATATTTGGCATTTACTAGCATAGATTTATTACCTTTAAAATCCATATTGAATCCATGTGATATTGCCCTTTTACATTAAATGATTTCCAATTCCTTCACACAAAATAAGTACATTTGAATTTTTACTAGGAAATTTATCTTTCAAAGACAAAATTAATTCCTTGTAAATAATATCATCTATAAGAATACACTATTTTCCTTAGAAAAAATATTTTTTTCTGTCTCATGAGAACTTTTTGATTGCGTCAAAACCCTTCCAAATAGGGCCTATGTACCATGTGGAGGTAATGTAAGACCATGTGGAGGTTTCCCATGTGTTCCTCGGATAAGATGAGGTGTAATTATCTACTAGATTTCGATGTTTGCATAGTTTGCCTTGTGAAAGATTGTAAATCTTATATTCTGATATCTGTTATGCATACAATGCATTCATTACATCTTTTAAGATAGTTCCTATTTCAAAAGATTGGCAGGTTACTAAGTAAGATCCTAAGTGGAAAAATGTGATGAAGGAGCTTCATGAACTTCAGGACAACAAAACACGGGACCTATCGTACTAGTATAGGCAACACACCCCTATATCACCTATCGCACCATGCACGTAAAGGAGATACTATTGTTTGCCTCTCCAAACTAAACTCATAGAAACTCACACTCCGTATTTAAGGTTTAATAGTGAAGCAAAACCTTACATTCCATGGTTATATCGTGGTTCCTTAGATGAACACATCCAAAGTGGACAGCTTGTACCTGTCACTGGACCACTGATCCGACTCCTTCGGCAATCCACCTGATATGATCTACATGACTTGATTCAACATATGATATCCTAGGGCCCTTCAATATCCTCGTGTTGAGGCCACTAGATACAAAACACTGGACACAAAGTTATAAGCACAAAAGTAGGCATTAAATGTATAATCCCCTACATTTTACATATTACAAGATGACCTGAAACCCCTAGCCTTTGGGGTACTACTACTCACTCATCATCAAATCAATAAACATAATGAAATAAATAGAAGGAAACATGATGAAAACATTCTGGAATTAATAAACTAAAACTTATACTAGTCGGTCTTACACCCGGATCAAATGAAGATGAAAAGTAGAAGCTCAAGATGCAAACTAATGGAGGAAATGGATGAATAATAGTGAAAAATGTTGGATGACGTGGTTCTAGTGTGGAAAGGTGTGCTTGACATTATCCTCTTCCTCCCAAGTTTTTGGCTGGATCATCCTTCCCACCTTCAAGCAAAATTGTCCTAGTGTCGTGGTGATCTTCAGCGCTTCACCTTTTAGATTTGGCACCAAAGAAAGAAATTTTCTCCTTAGCCTCAACTTGATGCTTTGCCTCAGCCTGAAACCCTCCAGTGCAACAACCTCTCATCCATCCAATAAGTGATCACCTCAGCATCCATTGATATGAGAAGAATTGATTTGCCCTCCCAAGAAAAGGTGTAGCTCTTGGCGCACAAATCTTGTGCAGCCTTTTGATCTTTACATCATGGTGCTTCAAACAGCAAATGGCAAGCAGCCAAAGGTATGGGAATAGCATCGCAGAGAACTTCACAAATATATGATCCCAAAATGATTAGTACAATTAGAGGGCAGTTACTCCTCAGAGCATTATTTTTTTTGGAACCCTCAGAGCATAACTATTTGTAAGGGTCTGCAAAATCGCGAATTGCCATTGGAATCACAGGTGGTGGGAACTGCTCTTTGACCCTTTGCAGGAAAGAAGCAGTTGGTCTTTTTTTCGTTTCCTACTTACAATCATAGAACTGTTCACACATTTAGTACTTTTAGCTTTTTTTAAAAAAAAATTGTACTTGGACGCCCAATTTTATAAAAATAACCCCGTCCTCAAGCTTGGTAGGTGCGACAAGCGATATGTGTCACCTGCCACGCCACTAGAGCTCGACAAGGGGCTCGGTACTGTGGCAGGATGCGTGTGCGCAACATGAGTTGGCTCGGTTCAGGCCCCATAGAGCTGCCGAGTGGCAGGAACTACTGAGCTACCCCGGCTCGGTAGCTCTGCTGCCTCAGCTGCATTAGATGGCCCCTGGTGGCCATTTGACCATTTAACCCTTTTTGGTAATAATTAGTGCTACGAACGAAAAAACATTTGTTTTGTTAGAAATTTTATAGAGGCACAACAAAGAGCTTGGACGGGCAGATGAACCAATACCACCAATTCTATCTTTTAAATAGTGCAGATACATTATTGTAAAAAAATTATAGCATGAACTATGTCTAGCCTGACATAACACTTTACAATGAAGGTGCAAATTACAATGGCCCTAGGGAGAAAACGTGGAACCGTACAGCACCCACATGGCATAGTAGTCACCCGGACAGTGTGGACGTGGCTAGTTGTCATAATAGTGGCAGGCACAATTATAGCTCGGGTGGCACATCAGCAATATGGGTGGTAGTCGCTGCTAAGGTCCACCACCTTCTCATTATTCCTTTCCTTGATCCTCTGTCTACGGAGCTCGTCGTTGTTGGTCCTCTCAGTCTAGATCTCCTCCTGCAACTCTTCTAGGTGGATGTGCAGTCTGTGGATGTAATCCTGAGTGAGTATTAGATACGATGGATCCACCCACTTGGTGAGCTTGCAATCCGTTCTCTTCAAGCAAGATAAGGTGAGCACAAGCATTCCATGCATGCAAGTATAGGTAGGTAACGAATCACTTACCATGAATAGAGGACAATGAAAGAATCGACATTCTGGGTGCATGTTGTCATCACAACCTACACCACCACGTTAAGGTTGTGCTTGCATTGTGGTCAAGGCTCAAGGATGTGTGGGTAGTTGCGGAAAGGATTTCTAGGTGTGTACAACTCTCTAGTTTCAAGCGGTAGATCAGGACTTGGGGTCAGGGTCCACTGTAGATGCTCGTGTCTTCGAGATAAGGGTCACGGCCTCTAAACCCAGCCCATGCCCGCCATCCCTCCCATGTCTGGAGCTTATAGCCCTATCCACCATACTTTGGTTCCCATACCACTATTCCCTACAATACAAAAAAGGATGTGTGAGTGTTGTACGAAATGTGAATTGAAAGCACATGTCAGTGTTCATACAAAATTCACATTGAAGGTTATGAAAAAGAACATGACAATATTATGACTGAACTTAATTTAAAACACACACATTTGCATTGCAGAACATTACTTCATCAAGAGTTACATTGCAAGAAATACCAATCGTACAATGAATGAACGAGTATATAGGTGTAGGTACCACAAATCGCTAGGTCTACCGGGTGACTAACAAAATGGGTCTGTTCGAGCAGTTCCTCATGGAGTGGTCCACAATATTACATAACGTGCACTTTTGTGGTCTTGCCCGTGGTCCACGTTGACTATCATCCATGTCATTGCAGATGTGGAGGGAGTAACGTATTCCACACCCTAGCTGCTTCAGTGCATCGTTCAGCACTCACTTTACTTCCCCTAGCCAACAGTCCTTGTAATGCATATCCACTCTGTATGAGTTGAACTCAGTGCTCTAAGTCTCATACAAATGATGGATGTCGTACTACTCTAAAATGTACTACACGGAGGACTACCGTCACACAGTGCATGCGATGTAGACATGGAAGCGAGGCTTCTAAAGGAGCATCAGCTTGTTGCACATGTAGGTCGCAACTTCGCTCATGGTGCATGCATACTTGTGATCGCCTCTGGCGTGATCTATGATGTACTTCTCCCTCAAATGGACCTCAAACTTCTTCCTCACCCTGTCCATGGTCCAAGCAATATACGAATTAGCCTTCACCATTTTCTGCTCCATGTACATCTTCATGACTTTTAAGAGTTACCTCCCTTCATCCAGGTGCTTCTTCACAATCATGGCTCTATTAATGAAGTGTCCGATGGTGCAATTCCAACTCTCATCCACAATTGCAGTGATTGGGAGGTAGCGCATACCTTTCAGCATACCATTGTGCATCTCAGACATGTTGGTCATTATAATCCTATACCTCGCACCATCGGTGTCAGGAAGTAGAGACCATTTCTCCACATCCAGGGCATGCAAGTTGATCCATTAGGTAAACCCACCTGTTGCTACCAAAGCAGCCTGAGCTACAGTCGGTTTCACTGCCTATGACTCCTTCACATGTCTGGAGGTCTCCTCATTAAGCTCTCGATATACTGCATTGAACATGCACCTTTGATTCTGCATGTAGAGCTTTTTGAACTTCTTCATCAACTCATTGTTATGAAAACTGGTGTGCAAGTTCACCACCAAATACCTCATGCACTAATGGGTCCTCACGTCGTTCTACTGGAAGGGTGGTTGAGTCTCTTGCTTCATGGTGCGTAGGGCTTACAGTAGCCCAACGTTGTGGTTCGTGATAAGGAAGAGGTTGGGCCTGTCTTAGACTACTGCTTGCTTCACATTAGCTAGAAACTATAGCTATCTAGCAATGTTCTCATTCTCACAATTGCATAGACCACTGGGAGTAGCTGGTCATTTGCTTCGGTGGCCACCGCTATCAACATTTTACCCTTGTACCTACTAGAGAGGAATGTGCATCTATCATGAGTACTGGATGATTGTACTTGAACCCTTCGATCACCTACTAAAATGCCTAGAACACCCAATCAAGGATGAAACAATTGGGCCCCTTCTAGGGTGCACCCTCTCCATCTTGTTTATATATGTCATGAGATTGGTTTCTACAATTTGATGTAGCATTCTTAGCATGAAGTCATATGCCTCTTCCAACATGCCATATATTCCATGTATGACATTCCTTGTCGCTCACCACACCTTATCGTAGCTCACCGAAAAACCACCAGGTTTGCGGCATCGACCATCATCAGCTTTGGTGAAACTATGATGTCTGCAATTACAAGGTGGCTGATTAGGCTGGCGATGAGTGACGAGGTCACATTGTGGTGCCTGTGCAGTGGCTATGTAAGCCCACAAGTTTGGTCCTTCCCTACTGTTATCCAGAAGTCCATTGCATTGCCTCTGAATCTCTATGCATGGACCTTCCTAGGACAACAATCATCCACACAGTTCACCACGTGTGTATCAAGGTTCGATTTATGCACCCGATATGTGCAGCTTATGCGGACGATATACCTTGCAATGGCTTGCTATACGGCACCCTTGTTAGGGAAGCGTTGCCCTTTGGTGAGAGTTTTTTCATCGAGTGACCATTTTGACCCATCTTCAGACAACAAACTAGGGAGGCCAATGCAACAACATCCAATCTTGAGAAGATGTACTCAACATTCGTGCACACAATGCCACTAGATGCACAGCCCCCACTAGTGCCTGCACTAGTCTCGTCTCCACTATTGGCTATGTCTGCATCCTCCTCCCAGAATGGCTTCCATCCAAGAGGCCATCCAAGTATTCAAGGTAGTCAATACGCGCTACCCACCATCTCCATGCACCTTGTATTGGCTCAAAGTTATGAGCCAACCTCGACTGTTGTCCATCATCCCGACTTGCACCAATAGGTTCCACTTCGCTACTGCCATCCGCACCAATACTACACTCCACACCGCCACCACCAACCAAGCGCAAATCTTCCGCGCTACCACTCTCACAGCCCTGGCCCCTTCTCGACGCTTTCGCTCTCTCCAAAAACTATGCATACACCATTGGTCTTGCATATATTGCCGTAGTAAGATTGCTTGTAATCTTCATGTACTGTGGCTAGATGATGTTGTTACCACCTTCTTCAACTCCCAGAAATACTTCCTCAAATCTCCATCCACCACAGCTATCACCGCCTTGATGAAAAGATTCTTCTTGCCAACCTCCCTGTCAAATGCACTTCGCACGCACCTTCTGAGCTCAAAGGAGACCCATCTCCTGTAGCCCCAAGCCTGGATTACAATCCTTTCATAGTTTTGAAGGTCCGTCCTACACAACTCCCTCCCCATAGAGCACAAATAAATTTTCTATATCCGATAGCAGATACCTATCACCAATGCAAATAAAATGCATGCACTTATTTCAAACAATGCTAAATATAACTAAACATAATACAAAACAATCATCCACATGTACATAGTTGAGCTACCGATTATGCCTACGGCCATGTGCTAATAATACAGGTACATAGATATTTTCTATATTATTTTCAATGGCACCAGAGCAATACATACATATCTAATTTGCAAAGGTAGCGATAACTGTACAAATAACAGTCTGTATTTCTTCGAATATTTAGAAAGAATCATTATTATCACCAATAATAACATCACTACGATGGGTAATTACAAAAATATCATCCGCACAAAATAAATACATTAGTCATCTAAATATGGTTACCAAGCGAATTCTATACAACCAAACCACTATTACGCTAATGAAATGTTAATGACATATTAAGCGTATTACTCGCAAGCGAATGAAAAATACCTCTTCATGAAGGTCTTTACCAGATCCATAGTAATTCCAACTGCAAAATCCCCTAAATCATAACAAAATCACCTCAAAAAACTAATTCAAACTCTCTTCTACTCTCTCTCTCTCTCTCTGCTATCTCGATTTTCTCTTGCTCGATAGGGAAGATACTCAACTACGCAGCTTCGGATCAAATAGCGAAGAGGGATGTGAGCCATTTTATGCACGTAGGAAGGCATTGCAGACCAATAGGCCCGCATGGGCACACGCGAGTTGGGGCAGCCTAGCGCCAAGTCCATCCAAAAGCCATTGCCGAGCATGTCACATCATATCATATTGCGTTTGACTGGTCGGCCACCTCGGCACCTACCGAGCCAGGGTTTCTACTGAGCTGGGGGAGCTCAATAGCTCTTGCCGAGCTAGGGAAGCTTTGGCAGGAGCTATCGAGCCAAGGGTGCTTGGTAGCCCTCTTGCCTACTGTGCTCGCCCCTAGCCTGCCACGCTCATGCCAGCTGTTGTCCTGCTTGCTGCGCTTGCCCCAGCCTATCATGATTGCGCGCCCTGTTGCAGCAGAGCCTGGGTGGTGTGGCAAGTGACAAGTGCCATGTACCACACCTACCAATGTTGAGGACGGGGCTATTTTTGCAAAAAAAAAAGGAGCATTCAGATACTTAATTTGAAAAGGAATTGCGCTATAGTGGTATATGTATGAACATTTCTGCACCATACCAGATGTATGGCTCACCCTAAGCCCATCAATCCTAGCCATACAAATTCCTATTTTCCTCCATAGTCATTTTAATTTTCTATATATTTCAAATACCACCTCATGTATTCATGATCTCCATGTAGCATTGAACCTATCATAGTGTAGAAAACATGAGTCAAAAACTTTCACAAACGTCATCATTTCAATAGGGGTCCACTAATTTGTCATATGTACTTCCATTTAAACCTAGACAAGCCTACATGGGCGCAAATGAGTGCAAATAAAGTAAGTAGTTGTACTAAAAAGAAGTTTCTTGAGAGGGTACAAAGTGGACGAATGCACACAACTCACACTGTCATACGAATACATATGCGTATGTGTTCCCTAACACATGCTTGGAATTTTGTGACGACACCAAGATCTTACAGAGCAAGAGCACATGTTTTTCTAATGAACCCATATGCATATGTACTTATTCTAATTATTGAGAAATACTAAGGAACGCTATACCGTTCCTCTCCAAACAAACGGGATAGGCATCAACCTTTAGATTTGATCACTACAGCATGTCTATGAAGCACTAGAAACAACTTGACTCTCCACGTACACCCACAGGAGGCATGTGGACTTCATTTCCAATTCTACCGGTCAAAGTTATGGCATGTTACCCACCACCCCACCACCCACACTCTCTCTCCCCCTCTCCAATCCCTATTAGGAGGGGGCAATGGTGGATCAAGCCGTTGGTAGGCCTAATCCGCACCACGAGCTCACGTTGTTCATGCCCCTTTGGTTTTCTCACCCGATTTGGTTGCTCAACAATGGTGATGGCATGCCTAGGCATATCTCACATGTGAAGATGAGAGAGGCGGCAGGGAGCAGATATGACGAGATGGCCGCAGGCTATGTTGGCGGTGCACATGAAGGCGACCAGCCATGGCGGCAACATAGGTGCAGGCCCTCATGAAAGCGCGGCGCTCGCATAGCCGCCGGCTTCATCGTCATGGTTAGGCTCCCGATGGCTCCAAATGGCTTCCTGTGGAAGCTGCTAAGATGTTAGCAGTCCCTCTGAATTTTTATGAATGTTCGCTGATTTTTTTGTGAAACTTCATTGAAACTTGTTTGTTTTGTTGGGAAACTTATTTCCGTTGTTGTGAAACTTCGGTAAAATTCTCTTAAAACTCACTCGAATTCTCTTCAAATTTGCTAATTCATGATGTTGTGAACTTTAAGTTTCATAAGGCTTTATAAAGTTTCAGCAGGATTCAAGACTAAGTTTCATAAAATTTCATAAGGTTTCGTTACTAAGTTTTATGATGTTTCATTACTAAGTTTTATGGTGTTCCATTAAGTAGTTTCATGACTAAGTTCACTAAGTTTATGTCTATGATTCAAGGTGTTTCATAAGGTTTTATAAAGTTTCATAAAATTTCAGAATATTTCATGCCTAAGTTAACTAAATTTTTTAAAATATGTTTGAAACTCCCCGAAACATTGTGGAACTCATAAAACTCAAATAAAATTCATGTGAAACTTACCTACTCTATTAATATTTTTTTCTAACAATATATCATGCGCACCAATCCTAATTATTAGGTGAAACACGCCGAGTTCAATTCCAAAAAGAAACTCGAATACCCTACGACAGCGCCTAACACTCCAGCCAAGCATGAACGTGTCTCTGACCAGATCTGGTTCCCATCCAAATTCCTGTCAGCACCATACTTCCATCTGATCGGCGACTCAATCGCAATAAAATAATACGTACGTGCGACTCGGGGAAATGGGGAAGTGAGGAAGCAATGGCAGTGCCGGCGACAGGTGGATGATCTACCTAGGTGTAGCGTAGCGGTCCCATGCAGATAGAGAGGGGGATTCAGACATAAAATGGGACAATAATGCAGCGAGGCTCACGATCCCAGGCTTCCAAGTCACATGGAGTGGGACTGATTGGGCAACCAGAAAAACGGCCTTCGCGTGCTCCCAAGGGCCGGTTTATCAAACATAAAGTGGCTCGTTGGTTGTTTCTCGCTTGTGCCATTAGCGATTCGGTGGTTTCACATGATTGCCATTGCTGGTTGAACAGGACGTAGACCGGCCATAGTAACGTGCATCATGCAATGATGCAAAGTCCATGGTTTAGGATTATCCCTTTTTTTTCCCTTGGAAAATGATATTGAATTAGTTTGTATCAGGGAATTTTATATTTTTGTATCGGACTTAATATGAGTTGTTTCTTATCATAGGTTAAGATTCCATACATAACTATTACAACCGTCGAAGAATCTGTGCGCCGCGCTCCTAAGAGGGTAAAAAGTTACGCTGCTTGGCAAGCTTTTTTGCGGTTCTAATGCACTGCTGTCACAAAAAATTTGCAATATCATAAATCAAACCAGTAGTGTTGTGAAATTTGGTAGTGCTAAAATGTTGTTCAAATTCAGAATAATTCTAGTGAGACGGCTGGAACACGAATTTGAAATCATGAAAACACGAATGGCATAGGTGACAATGCAGAGCTCCACACAGCTCATTTGAGCCAATATGGGACAATGAAACACGGAGGGAATTCTTGTCGGCAAATTCGGGTCTCCACGTAGCGCAAATGGACGTTAACAAATCTAGCGAGGACATGGGGCCATGGAGCTTTTGTTGGTGACACCTAAAATAATAAGCATTCCAGATCTTGTTCTCTCATGTACCTTGTCGCCTGCGGAAGCAAGAGTACGCAATAAACTGTTGAAAATATAAGCACATGTAGGTTCAATTTATTCCATAAATTAATCATGACATCATGCACGCACAATAACAGAACCATCACAGCATAAAAGATCTAGACATGTAAATCAGAAAACTGTACATGAACAGATCTAATACGGAGAACATTATCGTTGCGTCATCGATGGTTCTGCTTCGATCGGTTTGCCGATGTAGACGCCGCGAGCGCGGTGAGATGACACGAAGTCGATGACGATTCGCGGCGAGCGACGAGGAAGACGAGCGAGCTACGGCGCGATCGCGCGAGCGCTTCCAAAAACCTTATTCGCCTCTCCGGTGCGAGACTTGGCGGCGGTTCGGAGACTGCTCTCCCGACGGCGATGCACGGTGGGCGGGGCGGAGTAGATCACGTGGGGCGGCACGGCACAATGGATGGAGGAGGCAAAACCTAGATTGATTTTCGCATATTCGTATGAAGGCGGCGGCTCGTATTTATAGAAGACCGGGCGCGTGATCAAGACACCGCACGTTCTCCATAACTCGTAATCGAACCGGATTAGCAACGTAACCGATCCGGATTCACGCCACTCAAAACAAAAAAATAAAGCGCAAAAGGAAGCGCGTTGCGCAAGCACTGGAGCGGATTTTGGCGGACCATTCACGCAGTGCCGTGCGCGCCGCCCGCCCACTTGCAGCCGGCCGGCAGGCGGCGGCGGCAGCAGCGTGTTATCCTCTAGTTCTCTCCCACACATGCCTCAAGT
Source organism: Dendrocalamus sinicus (assembly GCA_036346575.1). Lineage (NCBI taxonomy): Eukaryota > Viridiplantae > Streptophyta > Magnoliopsida > Poales > Poaceae > Dendrocalamus > Dendrocalamus sinicus. Next base: position 11,304,161 of record CM070674.1, on the reverse strand, counting down.
GGCTAGGAGTGCACCATCCCTTTTAAGGTGGTCTTCCTCTCCTAGAACTAGCAATATGGTACTAAAGGTCACATGCATGTTCCTTTGCATGAGTGGGCCTTTGAGATTTAATAGGAATTATTCTTATTATATGGGCTTGGCCCACATATAATCCAACAATCCCCACCGATCTCAAAGTCCCACAGATTTGCTCAATTCCAATGTCTTGTTTATATATCGATATTTCGATGGAGACCGATTAAGGTTGAACATCCACCTAGAACTCAAGCTACACTTACTCACAACTTGAACAATGGACTATGCCTTGAATTGCAAGTTTGGTGCAAGCAAGCTTCACTTAAAGACTTAAGCGATACTAGGCCGCGATGAGCTACCCCTCGATTGGAGCGTATAAGTCATACTCCTTGGTCTCTTCATGAGCTTAGTAGGAGATTACCCAAGATCTCCATAGACTGCGACTAACGATCGGGCTCATATAGGTGTGTTCTTTCAAGAACGCTCTGCGAGATAGCGTCTTCGCTTCTAAAAGCCAATGGAACACATTAAGACCTTAGTCAACCTACCTTGCGCTTTAAGAGTATTGCATCTTCACATAGAGAGGTTGAAATTACTCTCGTCCGCTTAACTAATGACTTGTTTTCCCTGATCCTAATTCACGGGATCTCCGATCACATAGGTTGGGTTACTACCATAGATAACTCACATGGGTCTCATACCCATCTCCTTCGATGCACTATCTATCACATTCGTGATAGTCCCTTTGTAAAGGATCTGCGAGTTTTTATCTGTTTGGATGTAATCCAAGGTTATAACTCGGAGTTTCTCAATTTCTGACGGACTTCAATCGTCTCTTAACATGCCTAGACGATTTCATATTATCCTTAGAACTGTTCACTTTAGCGATAACGGTTTGATTATCACGATTCATAAGGATAGCGGCATCGGCTTTTCCACCGTAGGTAGATCCATCAATAGATCTCGTAGCCATTCTACCTCAACAATAGCGGTGTCTAGTGCCGCAAGCTCGCTTCCATGGTTGACCTCGTCAAAATGGTCATTTGCAAGACCTCCATGAAACAAAGACCACCACCAATAGTGAAAACATATCCACTAGTGGCTTTGATCTCATCGGCATCGAGATCCGGTTGGAATCACTGTAACCCTCCAAAGCCGACGGGTACCCAAGATAGTGAAGTCCAAAGTTCGAGGTACCTTTCGGATAGCGCAACACTCGCTCAAGCGCCTTCCGGTGATCATCTCACGGGTTAGATGTAAACCGACTCAATTTGCTCACAGCAAAGGAGATGTCCGGCCTTGTTGCACTAGCTAGGTACATTAGTGAGCCAATTATCAGGAGTATTCCACCTGATTCCTAGCAATTTTCTTATTCTTACGAGTAACACGCTAGGATCATAAGGTGTTGGAGAAGGCTTGTCGGAAAAGCCAAAACGGCTCAAGACCTTTTCCACATAATGAGATTGCAAAAGTGTAATCCCATCCTCACCTCTAACCAATTTAATATTTAGAATAACATCACCACTCCCGGATCTTTCATATCAAAGTTTTGAGACAAGTATGATTTGACCTCATTTATCACACTAATGTTTGTCCCAAAAATCAAGATGTCATCCACATACAAACATAGAATAACTCCTCACCCCCACCATAACGATAGTATACACATTTATCTGCCTCATTGACAACAAAGCTGCGGATGTCGGTGTTCTATCGAACTTCTCATGCCACGCTAGGGCTTGTTTCGACCATACAAAGATTTCAACAGTTTTAACACCTTGCCTTTTGACCTTCTACTACAAATCCATCAGTTTGTTCCATGTAAATTTCCTCATCCGACTCTCAGTTAAGAAAAGTTGTCTTAACGTCCATTTGATGAGCGAAGACCATGTGAGGCAGCCAAAGCAAGTAGTACTCGAATTGTGGTCGATCTAGCAACAGTGAGTAAGTGTCAAAGAAATCTTTGCCTTCTTTCTCGAGTATAGCCCTTGGCAACAAGCCGAGCCTTATATTTTTCAATAGTACCATCAGGCCTAAGCTTCTTTTGAACACCCACTTGCACCCTACGTGTTTGCACCCATAAGGTTTATCTGTCGGCTCCGTGTTCCATTAGCGATAATGGAATCCATTTCACTACGGACAACCTCCTTCCGATGAGTCCGCATCGGGGATGCATACGCTTCGAAATAGACTTGGGAGTGTCGTCCACAAGGTACACAGTGAAATCATCACCAAAGGATTTGAATATCCTTTGTCTCTTGCTCCTTCTAGGAGCTCCACCATCATCCTCCTCATTGACAAGTTCATGTGTATGTTCAAAAGGTTCGGTGATGTGATTGAACTGGGAATTATTTGAAGGTTGACTAGTAGTGTTATGTGTATCCTTCATAGGAAAAATATTCTCAAAGAATGTTGCATCTCGAGACTCCATAATTGTACCAACATGCATGTCGGTACCTCGGTTTTAACTATCAAAAATCTATAGGCAATGCTATGATTAGCATATCCCGAAAAACGCAAATCCACGCTTTAGGTCCAAGCTTGCGTTTCTTAGTTATTGGCACATTAACTTTCGCTAAGCACCCCATGTACGCAAGTAAGAAAGTGATGGTTTTCTCCCAATCCATACCTCGTATGGTGTTTTGTCCTTATTTCTGTTAGGAACTCTATTTAATACGTGATTAGATGTTAGCAAAGCCTCCCCACCATGCCTTAGATAATCCCGCGATATCTAACATGGCATTCACCAAGTCGATCCAACGTGCGGTTTTCCTTTCGGCAATCCCATTTGACTCGGGGAATAAGGAGGCGTCCTCTCATGTATAATGCCATGTTCCTCACAAAATAAGTCTAATTCGTTTGAGAAATACTCTCCACCACGATCGACCTAAGTCTTTTATCTTTCTATTTAATCGGTTTTCAACTTCGCCTTATAGATTTTAAAATAGTCTAAAGCCTCATCTTTCGTTTTCAATAAATACACATAACGAACCTAGTTGCATCATCAATCAATGTCATGAAATATCGTTTTCCACCCTTCGTCAACACGCCATTCATCTCGAAAGATCTGAATGTAGGAGTTCTAGTGGTGCTAAGTTTCTCTCCTCGGCGACCTTGTGAGGCTTACGAGGTTGCTTTGATTGCACACGCTATGGCATTTAGAACCTTTGGTGATGGAAACGTTTGGAATTAAATTCATCTTTGAAAGCCGAGACATCAAACCAAAATTAATATGACATAGGCGTGAGTGCCAAACATTAGCCTCATCATCCACACTTGCCACAAATATGGTTTACAGTCTTATTGCAGAAATCGATAGGAAAAGCGGAACAAGCCTCCGCACTCATAGCCTTTACCAATAAAATGTCCATGTTTAGACACGACTACTTTATTAGACTCAAATACCAACTTAATCCCGTCTCTACATAAACGGAGCCACTAACGAGATTCTTGTCTATAGAAGGACATGCTGCACATTCTTGGTGCACGATCTTTCCCAGTAAACTTCAGATCTACCGTGCCAACACCATGAACAGAGAGCATGTGACCCATTCTCCATTAGGACGGAGGAATCTCGGGCGACTGATAAGAAGAAAACAACGAAATATCAGCACACACATGTACATTAGCTCTGTATCAATCCACCAATTGGTAGATTGACTAACTGAAAGAAACGATGAGGTAAATTACCATACCCAGTCCCATCTCGGTCTTGCCAATGGTCACGTTGATGGACTTAGAAGTCCATCTGCGCAGTGCCTTCTTTCCTTTGCGTTGTGGGCACTTCTTGGCCATGTGACCGGGCTCACCGCACACAAAGCAAGTTCTATCATCCCGATTGTTGTTGTTCTTCTTCTTCTTGAAGTTGGTTGTCTGTTGGGCTTTAACAAATTTCCCTTTGTTCTTGCTTGAGGGTTTCGTACCACATTGGCACTAGGCGCCCTCCATCACCCTTAGACACAGCGTCCTTTTCCGAGCTTTCTCCTCAATTTCAAGAGACCCAATCAGATTCTCAACGAGTATTCTTGTCTCTTGTGTTTGAGTCTTTGTTCAAATTCCTCCATGAAGAAGGTAATTTCGCAATAATACATCCACCACAAAGTTGTCGGGTAAGGCACACTTCAGAGTTCGAGTTCCTTGACAATGGCACGTATCTCATGAGCACGATCTACTACTGAGCGGTTATCAACCATCTTGTAGTCATGAAATTGCTCCATGACATACATGTCATTGCTGGCATCGATAACACCGTATTTGGAATTCGATGCATCCCATAACTCCTTCGCGTCTGTCATGTGCATATACACCTCGCACAGACGGTCAGCAAGAACACTAAGAATGCATCCAACAAAGAGAGTAGTGGCAGTCTCGAATTCTTTCTGCTTTTCAGCATCAAGAACACCTTCAGGCTTGCCATTACTAACTCAGAATACATTCATAGCAGTAAGCCACAGAGTGACCCTGATCTGCCATCTCTTAAAGTGCACACCGGAGAACTTATCCGGCCTCAGTGCATCGGCAAATCCAGCCATAGTAAAACCACAGTGCCTACAATAAGGTTTTTGGATTGTTGAAAATATAAGCACATGTAGGTTCAATTTATTCCATAAATTAATCATGACATCATGCACGCACAATAACAGAACCATCACAGGCATAAAAGATCTAGACATGTAAATCGAAGCGTACATGAACAGATCTAATACGGAGAACATTATCATTGCGCATCGATGGTTACATTACGATCGGTTTGCCGATGTAGACGCCGCAGCACGGTGAGATGACACGAAGTCGATGGCGATTCGCCGGCCGAGCGACGAGGAAGACGAGCGAGCTACAGCGGCGATCGCGCAGAGCGCTTCCCAAAAACCTTATTCGCCCTCTCCCGGTGCAGGACTTCGAAGGCGACGGTTCCAGAGATCTGCTCTCCCAAACGACAGTGCACGCCGGCGGACGGGACGGAGTAGATCACGTGGGACGGCGCAGCACAATGGATGGAGGAGGCAAAACTCTAGATTGATTTTCGCATATTCTGTATGAAGGCGGCGGACCAGGACGCGTGATCAAGACGCCTGCACGTTCTCCATAACTCGTAACCGAACAGCAAAATAAAACTGCAAAAGGAAGCCGCGTCTGCGCAAGCACCTGGAGCGGATTTTGGCGGACCATTCACGCAGGTGCCGTGCGCCCGCCCGGCCCGGCCCGGCGAGGCGAGCGAGCGCGCGTGTTATCCTCTAGTTCTCTCCCACACATGCCTCAAGTGGCTAGGAGTGCACCATCCCTTTTAAGGTGGTCTTCCTCTCCTAGAACTAGCAATATGGTACTAAAGGTCACATGCATGCCTCCTTTGCATGAGTGGGCCTTTGAGATTTAATAGGAATTATTCTTATTATATGGGTTTGGCCCACATATAATCCAACATAAACAAGATTTCGAAAATTGCATTGGCAGAGCAATCATCGGTATGCATGGATTGTTGAATGGTATTTGACCTTGATTTCAATACATCGGCAGATCAAAATGGCAAGGTGAGTGCAAGTTGACGGTCGATCTGGTAAGGCTCTCTGCTGTTCCCGTGGAGATCTAGGGTTCAGATCGCGCCGCGCGGCGTGTGATCTATGCGAGCTCGGGCATTTATTTTTGAGAAAGGATAATGGTTAATGTAGTACTGAAACTGCAAAATTGATCACATTTTTACCTGCGGTGCAAATGTAGTAGTACTAATTGTATCGATCTATCCTCATTTTTGAGCATTCATTAATTGAATTTGTGATGTTGTGTGACATCTCAATTTGCAGTCATCAATGCCCCAACATCTTGCATCTTGTATTATAGAGGGAAGTTGATTTGTCTTGTGACTTCAGTCCTTTATTTTCCGTTGATTGCATGATGTTAACACGGAGATTCAGAGGACACCTGCAATAACTAGTTTCTTCTTCTGATCCACTGACAACGAGCAATATCTCCATAAAAGAATTGAGCAAACAAAAAGCAACGCAGAGTACAGCCACACTCTGGTCGATGTACCCATTTACTAACCAACATGCCAAATCCGACGGTTGAAGTGTCTCCTATTACATGTATCTCCCGTCCATTAGAAGTGATTCTGAAGCTACCTCTGATCCAAATTAACAAATCCATCGTGATCACCAATTGTTTTTCTTTCAACTGTGATCAACAATGGTTAGTTGTGCGGCATCTAATCATCTTGGGATTCGTGCTGATCAGGCGCTCTGTTTTATCCCGTTTTACTTGCGCAAGGTCAGGCTTCGAGAGCTTGCATGTAAAGAATTTCGTGCCAAAGCTGATTGCATCAAAAGAGAAAAAAGTAGTACATACTTTGGGAGCATGGCATATTGCTTGAGTGCACCGTGGGTTCCTAAATTTGCATGGATGTGTCACTTGGGTCTCTGAACTTGATAATTGGATACTAAGGTATCTAAACTTGTATAAGTGTGTCAAGGCTAGTCAAACATGAAGCAGCCACCGATGACATCGCACGTTTGAGCCTGTGTAATCTGAAGTTTGAGCGTGTTCTTGCTAAGTAAAGTCAAATGAAAGCTAGTGAAGTTTGTCAAAAGGCACATAAAAACTACTTTCCGATCCCAAATACTTCAATTTCCGTTGATTTCACTAAACAATCTCTAATACCAATTAAGCAAGACTTGGACCTTTGTTAACCCACTTATACAAGTTTAAGGAGCTAAATATTCAATTCTCGAAGAGACATAAGTGACGTACCCACACAAATTCAGAGACCTCCGGTGTACTTTGCTCCATACAAATTCAGACCAACAGTGTACTTTGCTTCATACAAATGCAGACCAACGGTGTACTATGCTCCATTGCATTTTAGTAGATGCATCCGAAATTAACCCCCTTTGTGGGACCAGGTTTGCCTACAAATTTGAGACCCAAAATCGCAACTCAACCCAGCACGGCTTGGTCTGACCTGATTGACCTGAACATGCCGGCCGGGCTTGGACAGAGGTTTCAGGCCCATAATAAGCCTGCCTTCTGCTCATGTCTATCTGTCAGATGATGCCGAAAGATTTCAAGCTCACACATCGTTCGGATGAGAAGAAACAGGACGAGCGAACCGGCTGAAGCCTGAAGCAGATAGGCGTATAATGTAATCTGCGATCGAGTACTATGTGATAACTCCGCACTTGGAATGTTAATTCCAATCAGATGAGAATCAACACAGGCGTTAAACAGATCACACCTTCCTTAAAAAAAGGATCACATAAAAAAGGGTAAGCCAGGAAAAAAAAACATAAGATCACTCTGCCTGTTGAAGCATGGCAGGAATTCGCATACATAACATAATCAGAGAATTTGCAGAAATGAACATTCCAGCATTTTGGTTGATCACAAACGTCCAATTTATTTCACCAGCAGAAGGCCCTCAGTGTCAAGATATTCGGAGAAAACATTGCTCACAGAAACAGATTAGATCAAAACAGCATCACCCGAAGAAACTGAACTGAGTTGGAGGCTTTCCTTCTCACAGTGAATGAAGATCACGCAAGATTAGTTTATAACAAAAGGAAAAAAAAACTTCACCAACAGAAGGACCAGTGTCAGGGTATTAAAAAAACTCGACCTGCAGGGGTACAAGACACCCCCCGGCATTAGCTTAAGAAGAAAGATCCTCTCACAGATCGAGAAAATCCCCGAACCCTTGCCCCACCCCGACACAGCGGCATCAGCCCGTGTGAGAGCGCCTAGGGGAGCTTAACGCTCGGCCCGACGACTGGCCCTGACCCTAACGACCAGCGACTAGGCGAGCCTTTCGGCCTGTGCTTTGGCTTATGGGGCAAGCGAGGGGATTTTTTTGCCCCCAGCCTGAGTCGAACCCAGGACCTGGGGGGTGCTACTAGAGCGTTCTACCACTACGATAGAAGCTCGTTCGCGTGTCAGGGTATTCAGAGAAAACAGTACTCGCAAAAACGATAAGATCAAAACAGCATCACCTAAAACTGAATTGAGTTGGCGGTTTTCCTGGTCACAGTAAATGCAGGCACACATGAGTAGTTTAAAACAATGATAAAAGCTTCTGATACAGGAAGATCGCTGCAAGGCTGAGTGATTGGAAATGAGGTCTAGTTGCATGGCCGTGCCCAGTGGTAGTATAGAGGACTTACTAACATATAAAGCAGGCAAAGATGCAAAACAATATTAACGGAAACCATTTTACACTTAACATATCCTCGAGTTGGATACAATAACAACAAAAAAAGCAATGACAAGAACTACTGTTTGACTCAACGTAGGTTACACAACAGCTGACAGTCATCAGTCATCAACACTTCAACCAGTGAACTGCTTCAGAAGTACACTCGACCTTCCAATTACTATACCATGCAACGTTTTTAAGCATCAATGAAAGTGTTACTTTTAAAAATTCATGTTGGTTCGATTCCCTTCTGATGCAGTTCCAACATTCAACATCAGGTCATTCAATTGTGTGTGATATTACCGAGCTAACTTAAGGAACCCAGTGTTTTACAAAACATAATAGAAGAGCAAACCTTCAGATGGTTGCACAAAGTCTGGTTAAGCTTTCTAAATAGATGTCAGGTTGTAAGTTACATATAGTATAGGTGGCAACTGGGATAATCAAACAGCAATAATACGTACTATGTTGTAGTAGCAACTTGTGATATGATTTCGGTTGAAAGACACCAGTAAATGATGATAAGTTGTACTGCCATCAATAACATAGAGGTGTTAAACTCATTTAACCATACAACTATTAGTGAAGAAAAATGAAAACCCTACAATTGCTATACCATGCAATGATTGTATTATGCTGAAGAAAACCTTGAGACAGTAATGCTTGTTAATTCTTAGCCATTTGATTGGTAATCCATTAGTTATTACAAATTGGAAATTTGCTGTTTTTCTGAACTTAGTAAACTGTGATTGGAATGCTAGTAATGTTTTTTTGCATATTAACTAATTGGCAACATCCAATTCAGATTCATAATAGTAAATTTTACTAGACACACCAAATTTTCTTTGTAATGATCAGATTCCACCCATCGCAGGACAGCCCAGCCCAATAATCCCAAACAGAGTCCCAAGGAAAAATAACACTATGCTTTTTTTCAAAGCGCCCTATTTCAAGGACAGATTAAAGCCGTGATAATGGCTAGAATAACTAAGCAAATATGCCTGCTTTTTTTTCGAAGCGCCCTATTTCAAGGACAGATTAAAACCGTTGGAATAGCTAGAATAAAAAAAACTCGACCTGCAGGGGTACAAGACACCCCCCGGCATTAGCTTAAGAAGAAAGATCCTCTCACAGATCGAGAAAATCCCCGAACCCTTGCCCCACCCTGACACAACGGCATCAGCCCGTGTGAGAGCGCCTAGGGGAGCTTAACGCTCGGCCCGGCGACGACTGGCCCTGACCCTAACGACCAGCGACTGGGCGAGCCTTTCGGCCTGTGCTTTGGCTAATGGGGCAAGCGAGGGGATTTTTTTGCCCCCAGCCTGAGTCGAACCCAAGACCTGGAGGGTGCTACTAGAGCGTTCTACCACTACGATAGAAGCTCGTTCGCTGGAATAGCTAGAATAACTAAGCAAATATGCCAATTCTTATTTGATGACTCTATCTCTGCAGTTAATGAAACATCTAGAAGGTAGAATATATTCTATGTATTTTAACTCATCCCAGATTCATAACTTCAAAGCATATACATTTCCATGGACACATAATGTCTAACCAGGTAGGTTGTATCTTAAAAGGCAGATTACTGTGTGCACATGATCAGTTGACATCAACTTCGATCCATATGAGAAATCAATACATGTGGGTTACACAACTTACAGCAAACCAAGGATAGAAGACGCGAGGAGCAGGAGTGACATAAGGCATGTTAAAGTGAAGTGAAAAAAAACCAGTATATCGTTCATCAGAACACAAAGAAAGAGCACGATTTGGATAATTAAAGTGAAGTAAAAAAACAGTATGCCATCCATCAGGACACAAAGAAAGAGCAGGATTTGGATAATTTGACATGTGCAGATAGCTTTTGGTACTAAAATGTAGATGAAAAATTAACATAACTAGCTTTAGGTACTAAAATGTAGATGAAAAATTAATATAACTAGCACAGACTAAGTGAAACAATATCAGAGCATATGCCTTATTAGAACTAAGCAAACATCAGCAGAATAGAATGCACCAGAAGACAAGCACTGTAATATAGGATAGAAAAAGTGATATAGCAGATTGGTGATTATTACTAGAAAAGTGTTGCCTCTAATAAATAATCAGGAGGCCCAAATAAAGGGCTTGAACTTAAATTGTGCATTCTCTACTATAGAGGGCCATCAATCAGGAACTAATTTTGAAGAAACAACACTCGATAAAATAAACATGGCAACTACCTTCGTATAATAAATATTTAAGCTAAGTTTTCTAGCACTTATCATTATGAATCTGAAGAAATTCTGCTTAGGATACTACTATGATATGCAACCGATCCACAATATATCATAATCAAAAGTTCTGCAATGAATATATCATAAAAAACATGTTGCGACGACGCATGATCAAGAACAACTCTTCCTCTGGCGGCTACTTGTTCTTCCCGGTCTTCTTCTTACCCCCGGTCGGCGCCGTTGCCGTGCTGACCTGCGGGCGGGGGTGGCGGTCCGCCTCGGTGGAGTCGAGCCACTTGAGCGGGTTGCGGTTGAAAAAGGGCCAGTCGGGGACGGTGACGAGCGCCGTGAGCGCGACCCCGCCGGCGTAGACAAGCAGCATGAGCTGGAAGTCCCCCAGCGCGTACCCGACCAGGAACGCCGCCACGGCCGCCGCCACCAGCAGCACCTGCATCAGCATCTCCGCGCGCTTCTGCCCCTGCCAGTCCATCTGCCCATCCGCCAAGAAAGAACGAGATGGGGGTCAAGATTGTTCGGTTGGTCCAAGAAAAGGGAACGGATCTTGGATGGATCTGCGTCGCGGGGGAAGGGGGCTCGGTGGATCCGAGTCAAGGAAAGGAGGAATTCTTGAAATGGAGGGGGGTGCGGAGGAGGAAGGGGGGAGGCTTACCTTGCTTGCTTGCTTGCCGTGCCGCGTGCGGGAGTCGCCGGAGAAGAAGACCAGGGACGGAGGAGGCGAGCAGGGAGTTTGATCTGTTCCACTGTTTCGGGTGACCCCGATCCACCGAGATTCGTGCTAAGCGTTTCGTGGGGGCATTGCCCTCAGAGTTGTGCTGGGCTAGACGTCCGCGAGATTTTGCAGCCCAGGAGGAGTCGGGACCGGAAAGAATGTACCAGGAACCGAGTCAGGGTTGTGGAGGATTTGGTGTGGTTCTTTTTAACTTTTGGTCTATAATTTTAAAATTATAGCTATTTATGAGAAAGTATAATGAGAAAAAAAGTTATATATAATTTTGATTAGTATAACTGAACTTGGTATAATATCTATCTAAAATTACCTTAAAAAAACCTACTATTTGAAAGTGAACTACTGTAGCTAAGGGTAAAAAGCAAAAGAGTGAGTCCTCCCACAGTGTGACTGTGCGCTTTTGCTCAAATATCCCTCTTTCTTATCCAAACGTGTATTTCTAGTAGAACATACACATGTGTACATTATATATGGTGTGGTTTGTCCTATTTTGTAATCTAAAAAATTATTTAAAGAAGCCAGGAAGGCCCTAGTTCAATGTATGGAGTAGGTGGGCTCTTTTGGGCTGATGGTTTATGACTTATAGATTAAATATTTGAATTCTAGCTGTTCGTAAAAGCAGGTTGCAGAGAAAAATAGTTGCATGTGATTTTGACCGGTACGCTGAATTCAGTACACTTTTTACTACAATTTTTCTATTAACACTGTATTAAAAACGCATTGTTTAAAAACTAGTTACTGTAGACAGTATAATCATAAGCTAACTTTAAACCCAAAAGAACTCAGCTCATAATCTTGGATCCCAACTACTACAGGAGTAGGTCTACTGCAGCAAGTCGGGACCATCCAATTCGATCGATGAATTTTGGCTTCTAGTTTTTAATTTATTATTTCTTAATTTTGTCTTTTTTGGTTTTTTTCCATTTTCCTTCGCATTATCTGTGATGTGTTAACATATTTTTTATTTTTAAATTTTTTAAATTTAATTACATAAAATAAGTCACCATCAGCTATAGTGAAAAAATCTATAAGCCATCATCAAACTGAGTACCAATATTTTTTGCCATCAACATAAAAATTAGAATTTGCCTATACCACATTCACATGTGTTTCGGTGAGCCAGCCGGCTTCTCTGAAGGCTACCGCTTCACACATGCTTGCTTCGTTGGAGCTGAAGCGGAGGTGAGATGGCGCACGAATCTTCGAACATATCCAAAGGGTTTAAATTTGATCGAAATCATTTCAAATCATGCAGCATATATATAGCAGATTTGTAAGAACTATGCCTCCCAATATTTTCACCATCTAAGGGAGTAGTATTTGCAGTGACTGATGACTTTTGGCTAAAAATGAATAGTAGTGTCTGAAAAAATCGACTTTAATAAGGAGGGTGTGAGCGGTGGGAAAAGTAAAGGAGAGATATGTGCGCGAGACGGCAGCGTGAGGAGTAGGGTACGTGATGTGCTCTGGCCTCATGCCTTATCCTTGAAATGAGACGGGAGCGAGAAAGGTAGAGAAGTTGCTTCGAGAATCTAAGCAGAAGCTCGAAGCATAAGCTAATATGAAAATACCTTAAATCTACCATGTTCTATGATTCAACTGATTGTTTGGTATGCTCTCGCTAAACCGTTGCCGTTATTAATCTGGTAGGAGATAATAGTCTTTTTCTCTAGAGATGGAAAATTCGTTCACCTAGTTTGATTAATTTGTAAATTCTTCCTCAACCAGTTAAAAAATGGTATCCCGGCCAAGTGCAGAGTAGAAAGAATTTGTCTGGCTTGTTTGTAGTGGCATAACTAGAGAACAAGAAACATATTGAAATAAGTATTGAATAAAAAGTAACGTTACATCACTTTTACTAATGATCGTATATATTTTGCATCGTATTATATAGCTTAATATCACATAATGCATTTATAATGTGCTTGAAACATTGGAACTACCAGAAAAACTTCGCAAAAGTCAAAACCAATCGATCTAGGAAGATTTGTTACGCTGATTACGCTTGTTGTTCATGCAGGTTAATTTGGATTACCGGCAGAAAACTATTTTGTGCACATCGAATTTGTAGTCATCTCTGCATGTAAAAAGTTCGCAACGACTCCCAAGCATATGTTTGCCTAACAGAGAGAATTGGGTCGCATGAAATTGTCTGCAATTCTCTGTATTACATCGAGCGCAAGGTATCAAACGTTGAGAGGCCTCGCTACCATGCTTCTCTTGCTAAAAGGGTGTGTGTTTGATTCTGTGCAATGATGGAAAACCTATAACGCTGAAAGAGACTGATGCTCAAGATTCCTAGAAGCCAATTATTCAATTCTTCGTATCAAAACTCGGTTTTGCTTGGGCAATCTGGTCGTACCAAACTGTGTAGTCTTCCATATGGTTAGCGGTCGGCTTGGTGTGAGTTGGCCGGTGTAACTGGTATTGAAAATATGATCACACCAAATGGCCGGTCAGACCGGCTAGTGGTTAGCGGTCTGATTGGGACGGTCCGACTAGCGTTGGAAGAGCGGTTAGACTGGTGACTACGACCAGAGTATAGTGAGACGCGTGGCTGGCCAAAGAGCATTGATGGCCGGGCGGCTAGGAGTGGATGGCCTAGATCTCCTCCTTTTTTTGGCGCGAAGCTGAGTTCACGCACGTGCGCTGGCTAGGGGAGTTGACTTGGCCTAGCGGCAAAGTCTCCATGACTCGACTAAGGTAGTTGGTGGCTTGGACCAAAGGCAGTGGAGAGCTGGGCCAGCCGGCTGATGGGCCCTCCTGACCCATGTTGTCATGCTGCTGGCCCAGTGGGATGCGGTGCTCTTTTTTAGCGATTTTCTAGTATTTTCGCTCTTTTTATATATTATCCTACAAAAATGCATTGATGTGTAAAAATATGTGGAAATAATGGCATAATGAGTATGATCAAGGTTTAAGTCATCACTCTATTGTACCTTTGACCGGGTTTTGGGGGTAAAATATGCTTAAATCTCGTGTCAACAATTGGCAACCTCACAAATGCTTTCCACCATTGGGAAACATTGGACCCAAACCAGACATATCCATACCCCAAGAGAGCGTATTTCTGGGGAGGCCATCCTCAAATTTTTTGTACGGATAATCCATTTTTTATTCGAAAATACATAAATATACCCGCGACAAAATTTTTTACAAAAATAGTCTCCAGTCGCCCCCCCATTGGGCGACTTCTTCCTTTCGCTCAACCGGCAAGCGACACAAAGGGAATGTCGAACCGTTGGGCGATACTGCGATCGCCCTACCATTGAGCGGCTCGAAATTGCGATCGCTCAGCCGTCAATGCGGCGCAATTTCATCGCTCAACGGCTAAAGCGGCTGCAATGGATATCCACCGATCGCGCCCACTACCCTCATTCTGCCAAACAACCACATTTCCCCATTCTGCGCAGAGAGCCAGAGAGAAGAAGAAGAGAGGAGGAAGGGGAAGAAAAGAAGAGGAGAAGAGAAGGAGGGGAAGAAAAGGAGGGGAGGGGAGAAGAGAAGGAGGAGGTGAAGGAGGAAGGAGTCCAAGCTATTCCATCGATTTGGATCCAGATATTTTCGTTAATTAGGTTGTATTTACACTATTATTTAGATGAAATATTAGTGTTAGTACAAATTGTAGATGTAGTATACATTTTGTAGTATGGAACATTTTGTAGTATAGAAATTTTACTACTCTTTTTAGTATAGAAAGTTTAGTTTAGTGTTGAACGATGATATTTGACATGTCGTAAATTTCAATCATACATGTAGGCGTACATCATTAATGGCCAGTACTACATTGAGAGTGTATTATGGTGCTGGAATGATTCGTGAAGGTCCGAATGGTGTGGATTTGAGCGATTTTCCGCAAGTCACTCGTACTTCGGATGACGAGAATGCTCCAATGACGGATGTGCGGCATTGGTGACCCGAGTTTTCATTGGACCCCGAGGTGTGCAACGTCGTTGTGCAAGGGCTTTGAGCCGGTCTCCCACCGACATCGGATGGGAGTTGAAGA